>OX457036.1:60677051-61047051 GCA_949752735.1 Lumbricus terrestris | reverse complement strand
TGAGCTAACATGAATGAGTCACATGAAGAAGTAGCTAAAGTAAGGTGGCCATCATGCAGAAGAATGCTGAGTAGCAACAATAATGGCAACTAGTGGGACAAAAACAGAAAGAAATCTACCAAATGTACAATGCACAGCCTTTATGGTTAAAATATCGTCACCCCAACTGAATCAGATCATGCAGCAACTTCAAGAGTTTCTTATCTGCTCAGTAATATATAGGAAAAGCAGTTATTCGACAAAATAAAATCTTTTAAAAGTACTCCAAAGAAAGTTGCTCTCATGAACTTCTTAACAACAAACTTTGGCATAGCATTGCAGATAAAAAGTACATAAAGATGTATATTATTGGACAGAAAGTGATATTGTTTCACATGAGCTGCTGGGAAAGAAGAGCTATGCAATATTTGTAAAGATGAATGGCACATGTGATAGTGTATAAAATAAAACATTGATGATGACACTAATGGAGGCATACGTTCGAGATCAAAATTCTGAAGTCAATGATTGGAACATGAAAATTTGCTTCATTGAGTCCGAAACATGTTGTTTCAGTGAGTGTAAAAGATCATAATGTATGTTGCTCCAAGCGTCGGGTTGATTTGAAAAAGTTGCCTTCTACACTACCAAACAGCAATCGAGCTACCGATTCAGTCAGTCCATGAGCTGCTATCTTGGAGTGCCAACTTATGGAAATGCATAGGCATTTGTGAATCTTAAGTCAATAATGGTAAACAGAAGGGCTTCTTCACTCTCAGTGAACACATTGCAGTATCCAACAACACTGGATAATTTTTAAAGCATTCCTGCATACTTGTGAACCATGACTACTAAATTTAATGCAATTAATGTTTGTCTTTTCAGAAGCGTTACGTCAGTGACATTTCAATGTTACGTCAGTGACATTTAGGCACCATTGAAATAAATACATAAATGACAGCTGGACAAAAATTTTAACTTTCTATGTATGCCACAACCTGTAGGCCTACTAATAATTTTAAAAACATTAATAAAATTTTTGCAGTCATATTTCAGAAGATTGTGATGCGAACATGAGTTACAATAATTTTGATGTCAGAATGTGTTACGTCAGTGACGATGCACAAAAACTTTTTAAAAATACCCATAAATATTTCCTGCCAAGTCTTTTTTGGCTTTTAAGAAGGATTATATAGTTAGTTAGTGCTTTCGGCTCGTAGAGCCCTAGCGACCACCATGACAAGCGACTTTCGCCTCTCGCCATGATGGTTTTCTTGGCAGGATACAGAGGTGGTTTGCCATTGCCTTCCTCCGAGACAATTATGGGTGAGCAACTTGTCCAAGGTCGCTACGCAGTGGCTTGAGGTAGATTCGAGAACATACCGCCATACCACCTTGTCCCATACCCTGCAGGAGCAGGGGGTTGTTTTAGGCTAACCCATAGCCGGATGCAGATTCACGTCATGCCCAAGACCTGCCGACTGCAGTTTAACGTCATACCCAGGACGAGCTGCAGTTTAACGTCATACCCAGGACGGGTAGTTAAATAATTAGGCATAAATTTTTGGGCAAAGCAGTGATATCATAGTGTGCTAGAATTAAAAACGTTGCCAAATTTCTCTCTGAATGTTACGTCAGTGACGGTGGAATTGCCCTATACTGTTCCAGATGGTATTTAGTCCATAACTTCCTTTGCTTTCGCTATTCTTGTCTTGTCCTAATTTCTTGTGCGCAGTCGTTATTTCATGTTAGCAGACTACCTAAATAGACAAACTCTGTTACATTCTCGATCACTCCTCTTGAATTTTTATTTCCCTATCCAGTGTCTATTCCCAAATACCATTATTTTTGTTTTATCTACATCTATTTCCAATCGAGCCTGTTGGGCGGGGGTATTTAGCCCACTGACCCTTTCCTGTTACCTATCACAGCTATACTCCAACAAACAATATCGTCTGCGAATCGTAAGTTGTCAATTTGTTCTCCCTGCACTAAGACTCCAGTACATTATATCGGGTTTTCTCCATTACTCTTTCCAAGTAGGCAATAAATGTGCTTGGTGATACAATGTTCTCCTTGTCTTGTTCTTATTGTAGCAAAGAACCACCCCGCAATTTCCCGTTCCACTTTTAGGCCTACAGCAGATGTTGATATTTCTCTACTGCTCTTCAAGAGTTCTATAAGTCTTTTTCCTACTCCATATGATTTTAGTATTGCCCATGTCACATCGTGTCTTATGGAATCAAATGCCTTTTTGATATCCACAAAACAATTATAAACAAACTTGTTTTCGCTTGTTTTTTCTGCAATTGGTCTCAGCACCAGAATCTGTTGAACCGTGCTTCTGTCCTTTCTGAAAACTGCCTGTCCGTTTGTCATGATTGTATTCCTCCGTTTTTGCCTTAAACCGACTCGGCAAAATTATCATGAACACTTTAGCCATGTGATTTAATAGTGCAATGGTACTATAATTCTTGTTTTCTGTTAAGTTTTCTTTCATATGTATTATGTATCATTACAAGTAGGCTACTGACTTTGTCCATTCCTCCGGTATTATTCCTTCTTGTAAAACTTGCTTATATAAAAAATTATAGACCTAATCAATGCTTACATAATTATGCTGAATGCCGTTTTATTGTCGTAACTTTCGAAAAGTAACTTGTGAAATTATTATGAAGACAATTTTGCGCATCTTAAATTAACTGATAGCGCGTAATTGTCCCACTGCTTTCAACCTGTGTGCGTACTCGGAGCGTAACCATACGACGAAGGTGGACAAAGTCCAGGGCCTCGAGGTAACATGGCCCAAGATTCTTAAGTAGGCTACAAGATTTCCTGTGCTTTATCCCAGTTTTCTGTGGACAGTAATTGAACTCTTGAAGGGTAGCGCTTCATTCCGGGCATTTCCTTAACCTCATGTTTTCTTGCTCTACGTGGAGTCACAAACGACTTAGAAGAGTAGATTTATAATTTTTATGTGGAGTGGAATTTACAGTTTTAGAATCATTAGAAACCAGCAAGCACTCAGTGTCAACATTTTCAGTCATCAAATTCTTAACAAACTAAAAGAAGTAAGCTGATTTAACGCTAAGTGGTTTTAGTTTTAGCGATATTATTTTATGGCGGAAAAAAGTTAAGAACGTCTTATCTAAACGCTAAGGCGCGCGGAAGGTTAAGAACGTCTGATCTAAACGCTAAGGCGGGAAAAGGTTAAGAACGTCTGATCTAAACGCCAAAGCGGGAAAAGGTTAAGAACGTCTGTTCTAAAAGCTAAGGCGGAAAAAGGTTAAGAACGTCTGATCTTAACGCCAAAGCGGGAAAAGGTTAAGAACGTCTGTTCTAAAAGCTAAGGTGGGAAAAAGTAAGAAGTCTGATCAAGACGCTAAGGCGGAAAAGGTTAAGAACGACTGATCTAAACGTTAAGGCGGGAAAATGTTAAGAACGTCTGGTCTAAGCGCTAAGGCGGGAAAAGGTTAAGAAGGTCTGATCTAAACGTTAAGGCGGGAAAATGTTAAGAACGTCTGATCTAAACGCTGAGGCGGGAAAGGTTAAGAACGACTGATCTAAACGCTGAGGCGGGAAAATTTTAAGAACGTCTGGTCTAAGCGCTAAGGCGGGAAAAGGTTAAGAACGTCTGGTCTAAGCGCTAAGGCGGGAAAAGGTTAAGAACGTCTGTTCTAAAAGCTAAGTTGGGAAAAAGTAAGAACGTCTGATCTAAGCGCCAAGGCGAGAAAATGTTAAGAACGTCTGGTCAAACGCTGAGGCGGGAAAAGGTTAAGAACGATCTAACCGCTAAGGCGGGAAAAGTAAGAACGTCTGATCTAAACGCTAAGGCGGGAAAATTTTGAGAACGTCTGATCTAACGCTATAACCATAATTTTTCACTTGAAAATGTATGTCGCAGGTATAATATCGTGTCCGATGCATAATTGTATAGTGTATATAATTATATTATCAGATCCGTTCCATGCGACTTTCCATAATAGGCCACTAGATGTGCTGCTTCAGCCTCGTAGGTACCTTGGGCAAGTCCTGCACTCTTAATGCTCAGCGCTTCGGCGTGAAACTCCGATTAGTGTCCGCGCTGTAGTCGGGAGCGCTTCTGAGTAGCTATTCGTGAAGGGGCGCTATAACAAGTGCACATACACATCGAACACTCTTTCATTTCCTACAATAATAGGTTATTATTATGCGTGAGGTGGCCACTAGGGTCGCATGTTTTCCAGCGTGTTTTAACGCCAATTCAACCCTACAGGACCTACAGACTGTGAGGACTGTATTCACCCACACGGACGGTGACATAAGATGACAAACGCTGCATGGTCTTTAACCACCTGGAAGGGATTTTGATTTAAGGTTCGAACGTCGTTTGTCGAGCATATAAATATAGGGTCTTCAATCAGCACGATGTCATTAAGGATGGGATTCCGTAGTTGTGGATTTGATTTTCGTGTTTGTAGCCTATATATGAACCCACTGGACGATATTGTAATTTTTTAGCACTCCTCGCTTATCGAGACCTCAATTGACAAACTAAGACACTTAGGCTATACTAGAGCCAGAAATAAGATGGCACCCCATCAAAAGAGCAACCGACAAAAGAGCGCCAACAAAAATGCGACCCGACAAAAAAGTGCCCGACAAAGAGCACCGATACATTAGAGCGAGCGACAGGCGAATTTCTTACATGAAATGCATTGAGAAAATATTCTGCTAAATAATATGAATCGAAAATATAATCGCATACCTCGAATGATATCGATAGATCAGCAGCGTATGCTGTGCACATGCACAGCATTGCACATAAATTATGGTAAAACAACAGTTGAGGTTGGTTAATTTTTGGCGTGTAGTTTAGTCTGGGAATTAGTTTACAATAGGCGCGATCAAAATTCTATTGAAGGAAAAATTATTTTCATGAATCCAACTTCTAATTATGTCAAGAATTATTTTCATCGATCCAGCTTCCATTTATGCAAGGAGTTATTTTCATCAATCCGACTTCTATTTATGTAGCCTAAAGAATTAATTTCATCAATCCAACTTCTTTTTTATGTAGGCTAAAGAATTACTTTCATCAATCCGACTTCTATTTATGTATATAATTACTTTCCTCTATCCAACTTCTGTCTAAGCGAAGAATTATTTTAAATTATTAAGCTTTTATTTAAGCAAAAAATTATTTTGATCTATCCAACTTCTATTTGACCAAAGAACTAGGCTACTTTCATCAGCATGACTTCTAATTGAGCAAGAAATTATTTTCATCAATAGGGCCTACACTAGAAACTGCATCATGGAACAAATTTATCAGCCTAAATTATAGTTTTCCCTGCCATTTGTAAATTAGTATAGGCCTACGCTGTTGATAATAATTTATAGACATCATTAGAGGTACGGGTAGATCGGAAAAAATAGCCTCGAAGCCATTTCTCCATGTAACTTCAGCGGGGATTAGTATTTTAGTTACAGATGAAAATATTGATAACAATCCACGAAGTGGGATGACGGGTGAAAATCTTCAGACCAAAACAAGAAGCGGGATGATTTTTCTGATATTTTTTGTGAAATAAATGCGATGATTGATGCAAATTACAGTTTGCAGGGTGTAATGTTTAGGAGGGGTAATTTGAAATCTGTATTGTTATGTGTTGACATCATCAGTCTTCAAAACAAATCAGATAAAGAAATTGACTAAGGAGTTCGTGCCCACTTATTAAGCATTGTAACTTCGTTTGCAGTGAAACTAATATTTTGAGTGGTAACACGCATATGCTATTGCATTCCACATTCCATTTTAAATCCAGAAATATCCACAGCTCAGTAGTCAAAAGTCATAAGAAAAAGTTTATGGTCGCCTCTGAGGAGTTTCTCTTGAAGTGCCATAATATGAATCAGCGATTACCTGCTATATGTAGCCTACAACATTTGTTTGTGCTATAGCCTAAGCTTACGAGGTAGACAATTCATCAGGAATCAATGTCCAGGAGTTAGTAAATTATTGCAACACGTAGCCTATCAAACTAGACCACAAACTAGACTGCAACACGTAGCCTATCAAACTAGACCACATAGGCCTATAACACTAGACACAAGTTTAACTCTTTTGTTTTCAAAGTAAATTTAGTTCTATTTTACAGAATCGTAATACATTGTTGTTCTATGAATTCTTTCATGACGTAAGGCTCTTTAGAAGATTGCTATGCAAGATTTTAATAGAAACACCAGAAATTTGGTTGGTGTCAAATTACTCGCTTGAATCATCTTGTCAACCAGCTGAACATGCATGTAATGTGATGACTCGCTATTGCCCAGAAAGTTGCTAACAGCCTCCATCAATGTTTGTTTGGAAGATCGTCAATATCCAATATTTCATACGCTTTATTAAGAAACGGTGTCATTAACTTCGCTTCGAGATATCAAAATGATTTCGTTGCAGTTGCAAAAGACACCAAAGAGTGCCACATCTGTTGAATGTTGATACATAGGCCCTGATATAGCCTATATATGTATACGTGACATTTCGGACTCAACACGCTAGCGTAACATATAAAAAACAGTGAAATATTACAAAAAACAGTTAGGTAGCCTATAGGCCTACCAATCACTCTGTAGGCAGTAAAATTAATGCTACTGTTTATTAGCCACCATGCTGTTTATTGCCGTTGAACATCAAGAAACGTAGTCTAATAATTAATAATTAATACAGCCCCGTTATTATTATTATTACATAAACTTCTTACGCGCGCAAGCATCACACCAAAGTGTGAATCTGAGGTGAAATTAGCTCGTTTGCTACTTTATGCCTATAGCCTGTCCGTTCAACGTCCATCGTTATAAGCTGTGTAGGCTAAGACATGATTTAGCCTTAACAATTTCATTGCGCGTCTTGCAACATGCGCTGAGTGCATGCCCAGAGGATGCATGGAAAAAACACAGAGCTATTCGAATTGGTTCTTTCTCAATTGTTTTTTAAATGTCGTTTCTTTTCGTCACGACTGTTTCCGTGGTTTCTTAATTTAATGTGTGCAATTTTATTTATTTCTTTACCGTTTGTTGTTATTTTCCTTGATTTCATTTGTTTCGGATGTCCGCAGCGTTGCCTGTTTGCTTTCAATGATTCAGAATAAATATAGGCCTATAGGCTATAAATTATATAATTTTTTATGTGTGCCGGTGATTAATTGACGTCATTATTGAACCGTGTTAACGTTAGCATCTGGGAAAAATATATAACACAGCGCAAAAAATTAAATTGATAGGTTATCAAGCTCTTATGATAATTATATTGTATTATAATTTATATGGCAATTTATAAAGCGATTCTCTCAGACAAAGTCTCTCAGAAGCGCCACCAACGCCATCAACCCCGAAGAGAAAGGGCAGGATTTGAGGCGAGAGAAAGAAAAGAGAGACTACCACAGAGAAAGGCGGAGCGAACTGATGGTGGAAGCCCATTCCAAAGAAGAAAGACATATGCAGTCAAAGCATCTTGATTGAGCCATGGCAGTGCTTAGGTTTAAGTTAAAAATAATTATGCCTTAGTAACATTTTAATTAAAGTACTCTGCATAGTCATTGCTAACAAAGTTACTTGCCTAACTTTCATGTGAACTCGTTTTTACAATTAAAATTTAAAAATATTTCAAAATTGGCAATTTCCTAATTTCTCATTGGATCATACTTATAAGAAATATAATAATTGCTGCCGATTAATATTACTCAGTGTTCACTCAGTCTAATAAATGATGCTATTTACTTATTAAAACTAAATTGCGTTAGCAGGATTTTAAATTTAAAATTAGGTAGGATACAAGAGTCAAATTATTCTCTTTTCTTTTATTCCTCGTTTTCTTTCAGTATTTATAGGCCTATTGATCAGTCCGTTTTTAAGAGTTATATACATACGCAAAATAAATTTATGAAACACAATTTAAAAATAGGCACTACCCGCAAACTGTATGGGATGATAAACATTTCATGGTCACAAACAGCTTCCATAATCCATATGAGGCACTGAAGCTTTTTTGTTCAGTGCATAATTGCAAAATAATCATTTTGTCAAAACGTTGAAATATCCTATCTTATATATTTCAAAATAAACTATGACTGCATGAAATTAGTTGTCTGACCAATGTATTTTACCCTATAAAATGCGCGACATAGATCTAAAGGTAGGAAGGGGGGTAAGACAGGGATGCCCGCTTTCACCGCTACTGTTCAACATATATATAGAGGAGATAATCAAGGAGGCATTGGAAGAACTGGAGGAAGGGATAAAAGTGGGAGGAATGTGGATCAGGGCATTAAGATTCGCAGACGATCAAGCAATGATGGCAGAAAGTCGGGAAGGGTTACAAACAATGATGGACCGGCTGAATACAACATCAAAAGAATACGGAATGAAAATCAACATAAAGAAAACAAAAGTTATGAGAATAAGCAAAGGAGAGCAGAAGGCAGTTAAAATATTCATAGATGGAGAACAATTAGAACAAGTCCAGGAATTTGCGTATCTCGGCAGTACGATTACGGAAGATGCTAGATGCCACAGAGAAATACAACGAAGGATTGTACTAGGAAAAGATGCATTTGAAAAGAGGAAAGAGCTACTGAGAAGAGGAATCAATAAGGAGCTGAAAAAGAAAATGATAAAAACCTTAGTATGGAGTGTGATGTTATATGGATCAGAGACATGGACTATGCGAATGGAAGACATCAAGAGAATTGAAGCATTTGAAATGTGGTTATGGAGAAGGATAGAAAGAATCAGCTGGAGGGATCATATCAGCAATGAGGAGGTATTGAGAAGAGTCGGAGAAAAGAGAGCGATGATACACACAATTAGAGAAAGACAAAGAAGATGGATCGGGCACACACTCAGAGGAGACTCGATGCTGCGAACAATCATAGAGGGGAAAATGGATGGAAAAAGAACGAGAGGCAGACCAAGACAAAAACTGTTAGACTGGATGATGAAAGATGGCTACCAGAAGCTGAAAATGAAAGCGCAGAACAGAGAAGATTGGAGACATCAAACATTCGAACCTGCCTAAGGGCAGAGCACGAAAAGAAGAGATCTAATTGAAATAGATTCTTCGTTCAACAAAAAGTTAAGAACCATTGCAATCATTGCACTTTGAGGTGGTCTATGCACATTGCACAATGCATGCATTCACGTACGAACACATTGCTAATTACTTGGCATCATTTCGCCTCACAAAAGACGCAACTACGATAAAATATACCTCAACTATGATGATGTACGTGTCTTATATTTTTTATTAACATTTGAAAAGGATCAGCCATACTTTTTTTAAATTCTGGACATAATAGTTTGTCCTCTATACAGTCGACATGTGCACATAACCAAAGATGCGTTGATCAACAAAACTGCTTCTACATGTAGATTCCTTAGATTTATGAATAAGGTGTGTCCTCCCGTGCAAGTAGGCTAAATATGCCTAGGCTACTTGTCCTCACGAAGTGATGGCCAGAATTGATGAGTACAGTGACCAAAGAACTGTGGTCTCAGGGAGAACATCATGCCTGCTCACCAATCAACTCATCTTCGGGAATGGGTGTTCTCACATATTTGCGATGTATTGGCCTTCCACCCGTTTTTCACGAATGCATTAATGCGTTAAATATCATGTGACGGGAGAAATTGGCCAAAATAAGGAAACGCATCCAAGATTTCCAAAAGGATGTTATGATCAACGGTGTCATAGGCCTAATTATGCCCTCGTCGGATCCAGGCTCCAGCAACAACCAGTTTTAATCAAAGTTATCAATGGCCTTGCTTATTATCTTGAATTTTCAGAAGTGTCATTGCGGTGGAATAATGATAATAATGAACCGGGGACGAGGCCTGATTTCTCGGATTTCTTTGTAACCCCTAAAATTATTTTTGTGTGTGAATCCTTAGGGATCATTTATACCTCGGGTAAAAAACAATAATAACGTCTAACCTATATAATTTTAATCTTTTACAGCCTGAGAGATCTTTACCAGGCCTACCTCGGGTGCAGAAAATTATAATAATAATATTCTTTTTGAGTGTCCCAATCTAGAAGCTGAGATGACAAAATATTCAGTTTCGAAAGACATTTCGTAACCTGGCAATAAATATCTCAGCGGATCTCCATTTTTGAAAATTTCAAGAAAAACTAAACGAGGTAGAAGATTTGGTAATATTCAATGGAAAAATAAGAAATTCAGGGCAATAAACGTCGGACGCAGTTGTCATATTGAAACATCAACATCAATTAAATTAAATTACATTCATAAGACTCATTGATCACAAAATAAATACAATTTTAGGTAGGCCTAACAGTTCATGGATGTCAAAGGACGAACCCATAAGGAACAATATCGTTCCGCTAGAAAGGTCGCCTATTTCTCAATTCTACTGTAAGTGTATACAACGACACTAACCATTAAAGCATGAATCAGAACGATGAACAAGTAAAAATGCGAAGGTGCAGAAAAGAGCAAGTGCAAACAAATAACATAACATCAAGAACAGACGTCATATAAAACATAAACACTATGCACATTTAAAAAACAAACATTTAGGGCCTACAATTGTTTTTAAGAAATGTGTGAGAAATTTTGAGTGAAGTGGATTTACAAAAATTGCAAGTCAAAAACGTAAAAACACCGACATGAAATGATAATTAAAAGGCCTATAAAACAACAAACAATTATGATTATTGGCGCATGTTTTTGTTACAATGTTCATTTATATAATTCCGATTATTTAGGAAAGAAGTTTTAATTTTCTGAATAGGCCTATACGACATTACGCTATACTACTATAACCAAGTAAGCTGTCTAATTGACTTGTATCTCCTGCGTTCAATCTGCAATGGTGTTCCGAAAACAGGACATAAAATTATGTCTGGTAATTTCTTTGAATATCTTTAAAACCACCGGTCATAATATATCCTAACTATTGAGACTGAAGAAATAGGCACCTATAAACAAATTTCTTCTGCAATCAGCTGGAACTTCAGTTTGATAAAAATGGAGATATAACATTATAATTCCCAGGCGACGATTTGTAAGGACGCTCATAGGCCTACATAAATTTTCAAGGAGTTTTGAAAAGAATGGAAGTAGGCCTGTGGCTTTTGGCCTATAATTATCAGCAAGACCTCTGCCCTGCTCCTTAAATTTTGTTATAAAAGTGAATTTTTCGCATAGTTCGATACTAGACTTGTACGATGGAGTAATTTCTTGTTTCAACCGGCGGAATGAATGGCTTGCAATTTAAAGTTGGCATTGATTCGAACACAAACTGTGAGTCAGTTTTCTGTTGCTGTTAAGCTTCACAAGATTTTCTGGTGGATTGGGTAGGCAGCAAAAGAACTCCATGATGATGAGTTGAGGTAGTTGATGGGAGAGCATGCATTTAATTTTTAGAGAATCTTAGACAAAACGTTATGCGCAATATCTATGAAAGTAGTCATTATAATTTTTTCGCAATCATTTCACTATCAGTAAAAATCTTACTTTCGATAGTTGGAGTTTCAACTAACACTCCAGGTCACATGGAATTAATTAGGCCTATAGTTTTTACACCATGCCAAGCTTCCTATATAGTTTTGCAATATTTAGTAATCTCAGGTATGTGATCAACCTGTTCAGCGGTAACCTTTCCCACTTTAATTAAAGAAACTTTGTCTTATTAGTTGATTTGAGCTGTTCTTTAGTAGGCCTGAAAACGTCGGTGATTCAGCTTTTCGTCCAAACTTTAATGTTCCTCTGGTATCATGTCATATACCGTAGCTACCAACTGGTTTGCTTACTAATTAATTCGTTTGGATATTCGCTGTTATTTCAAAGTGCCCAATTGCATCACTCCACATCAGCTCACGCAGTTCAGAATAGCAGACTAGGGCAGTAGGAGTATACCCTCCAACCCCTTAAGACAGCGGTTCCCAACCCGTGGCCCGCGGGCCAAAAGTGGCCCGCCTGACCTACAAAAATGGCCCGCAGCATCTCAATGGATTAAGAAAAATATATGTAAAAATTGACATTTTTTACATGATAGAATGTATAATTCTTTTCTATTACAAATTATTTTATTTGGACGTTAATAAATCGCATCAAACATTCTAGTTTGATTCAATTATAAAAATTTTATACACCTTTAGTTACTTACATTTTTAGCCTTGTGGTCCCCTAATGTCCTTCAACTAAGAAAAAGTGGCCCTCGTGTCCTCCAACTTAGAAAAAGTGGCCCGACAGTCAAAAAAGGTTGGGAACCACTGCCTTAAGATATTTAACCACTTTGCGATGCTGCTTTCTGATGATGATGGTTCATTTATTATACAATTCGTGTATAAATCTACCAGATCAATAGCCTGTTTTTTGTAACGTCTTACACAGTTTACCAAACAACACTTCATCTATTATATAGGCTATGATAAGGAGGATGGATGGATCCGATTTGACCAGGGTCTATGACAACAGAGGCCGTTACCCTGGACAGAAATTTGCTCGGCATATTACAGCACTTTAGAGCAATGTACTGAACCAGTTTTTTGTGTCTGCTTTGTCAAGGACATCGCTGCATCCGGGCAACCTGTAACAGATGTTCCCAAACAGCCTGCATCTGACCATGCAACAGATGGCGTCGTTCAGTCCACGATGTTGTTGTCGAGACACAATAATATTAGGCCAGTCAATTATAATCGATTCTCCAACAATTCGTAGCCGGACAATTTGGAGCGGACAATTCGAAGCCGGACAATTTGGAGCGGACAATTCGAAGCCGGACAATTTGGAGCGGACAATTCGAAGCCGGACAATTCGGGGCGGAGAATTTGAAACGGCCAAAATAAATTTTCATAGATCCAATTTCTATTTGAGGCTCTGAATCGTCAGCTCCGAATTGTCCGCATACCATTAGGCCTATAATCGCATTGTATGAATCAAGAAATAGCAACGATTACTATACTTAAAGTAAATGCATTCATTGCAATGTAGACTGGAACTTCATTCGCCAAAGAATGATACGAAGTTCTGTAGGCCTATACAAGTGTCACGTGTGCGACCATCCTTCGGTCGTTTCGGTCACTGGTGTCCTCTGGTGTTCACTGATGGTAGCTGGAGTTACACCAGTGATACGACGGCCGCCGATCAGTCGAGAGGCAACCTGCCTGGGAAGTGGACACGTGTTAGGCTGCTAGCCAGATGTCAAGGTCAAAAGGAGGAAATAAATTACTGTCTGAAAACTTACTTTGTCGAACTTAGCTCTTTAGTTTGATACTGTTGTGAATTAAACGAGAATATTGGTGATTTGAGAAAACGATGGAATGGCGTTGTCATTTTTTTAGAAGTGCAACGAACTTGTTGCAACAAGGTTAACGAGACAACCATGCGACAATTGAAGCCTCGTCTGGTTCGCGAAGGTGGTCAATGTCATCAAGTGAGCATTTTGTGACAATGCTACGGGAGTGGTCGTTCTATGTCATGCATCGCAAGGTTCTATACTTGGGTGATTTCGACTAAGATTGATTCAAAAACTTCCGCCATTAATTGCACGTTTTCTCGTAGAGCTAACTCCAAGCTTGGATAAAGCAGGTGGTCAACGTAAGCGTGCCAACGGTTGATACTCTCTTATAGTCGTTTGCCTAATTCAATGGTCAACTGCTCTCTCACTTCCTCTTTTGCGCCCATGTCAACCGCAGGAGGATCATGTTGGAAGATTTTCGGCTTCTAAATCTCGTTTTTCGAGAATGGTTCGACGCTCGTTTGGGTCGTTTTCAGGGCTTCCATCTGAAATGGCTTCTATGGGGGTTCGCGGTTCCTCGTTTCTCTGCTGCGAATAATTGATGAAACTGTTGAAAACTTGAACGCGTAGCCTATTTATGGACTATCTCATAGGTTCTGTGCATTGGAGATGTCGACATTGAATACCGATATTGCATTTGAGGCTAATTTGGGTACCGTGAGAGCAGGTATACGGATGCAGAAAGTTTCGAAGGGGAGGGGGCAAAGTTTGGCATTGGGTCGAAAAAATTCCGTTGGTATTCGGCCGAAAAATCTGATTACTTCTTTTAGTCATTAAATGACCAATTTTAGTCGAAATGTCATGAAAATATGCCGTTTTCCCCACCAAAATAGTCATGTAGTCATGCGCTGCTTTTCTTTCTCTATCTCTCACATTCGATCATATGCTCATTTCCCCCTCACTTTTTAAAATTTCTCAATGGAGGCTGGGAGCGCCTCTGAGTAGTTTCTTAAAGGGGCGCTGTATAAAAACTCTGAATGAATGAATGAATGAATGAATGAAACAGCATAAGTCGAAAGAAAAGAGACTTAACGACTTGTAAAACCATGTCTATATAGAGTCTTGTCTTAAGCTCCCAATTAGATTCTAAAACCAACTGTGGACATTTTATAATAAGACTATGAAGACATAATGGTGACAATCAATGCATACTAATTGATAATTTACTTATGTAAATAGGGATCCATGTTTCGTGGAACCATATGTTCCTTTGGGTTTACCAATTGACAACCTGCATACGAATTTGTAAACTGTGCGCTTGTATTACTTTGTGGTGGTGGCCAATAAAGATTGAATGATTGATTGATTGGTTGGTTGATTGATGGTGGACCACAAGACTTAGCATAGTAAAGAGCGGAGTTCAAGCCTGGGCCATTCTAGCTGAAAGACCCACAACCAATAAAGCACGGCGTTGTTCGACCAGCCTCTGGACTGGTTCGTTAAGTCCTGAATAGGCGGCTTCTTGTGGTGGAAGTTGACTCACAAAAAAATTGCATAGACCTCAGCTCGATATGGAGTTCTACTTAGGCTATAGTCTGACTTTTATTTCGCTCTTTTGCATTCTGTACATAAGTGATCTGTTCTAACCAGGATCATCATGGCTCTCGCAGCAGGAGTCAGGCCCAACCAGTATCCTCAAGACTTTCACTTGCAAAAGTCATGTCACTCTTGAAAATAGCGCACATGAATGCCTGTGATTATGTGCTTGTATCGAGCGGAACAGACTAGCCAAAACGAAAGGTATACGATATGCAGGGCAAGGAGACCTGTTCTTTTGCGCTCTAAAACAGCAATTCGCTGACGTCATCACTCCAGGGCTGGTGTTGCGTGACTGAGTCTCCCCTAAAAGTCTCCCCCGGAGACTTTATTTCGAAACAGATTCTCCCCGGCGGATCTGTTCCAAAATAAATTCGCCCCGCGAGACTATATTCTGAAATAAAGTCTCGGGGGGGGGGGAGAGAGAACATTTCCTCCGCCTACGAAATAAAGTCTCCCCCGTTGAGCGTGAAATCGGCTACAGTCGCATAAAATTTATAGGTGAGCATATTAAACCGATAGTTTACGTTGCTAAATTATTTATCACAAACATATAAACACTTTTACATCAGAATGTCTTCTAATACACATTTTCAGCCAGGGAGACTCTGTTTCTGGGGAGACTTTGTATCAGGGGAAGACTTTATTTCGTGACACCGGCCCTGCATCAATCAGATCTTTATCTTTCTTGACTCTTCTAATATCGATGTTATTCGGACTGTGTTTTCAGTTGTGTGACTGGTCATAAATAATTGATTTTAAAATCATTTTAGATAAGCATTTGCCTCTAAACTGTTGTATTATTGAAGGGGCGCTTTATACATTTTCGTACGGTAATAAATTAAGAAATAACTATTAAAGTGTAAATTAAGTTGAATTTACACTTTGATTGGAAACAATTTTTATTTGCTTTGATTTTACCGTGAATCCTTACAGCAATCGCATTTCACGACTCGCCGCGTGTTCATATGCAGGCATGAGGCTACACATAGGCTACCTATTCGACCCGTGTAGGCTATACGGCCTTGGTTTATAGGCCTATTGTAGCGTCTCTTAATTCTTAGCGTTGTTTCTCCGTGTAGCTAATAGACAGCAGCTATGAGCTATCTAAAATATATACACGGTGGATCAAAAAAGACTCCTAAGATTTTCGCCAATATCATGGCCAGATGTAGGAATGTCTAAATCAAATTTGCAGACCTGAAGACAATTCATATTTACGTACAATTTCCAAATTGCTCCGAAATAGTTTACGACGAACAAAAGTTATATCACTTTTAATTATACCACCCACTGTTTTTTGACTATTCAAAACATAATGCAACACAAAGTAACAAACAACGATTTTATTAAGTCGCATCTCAAAGAATTATCAAATGAACTTGACATTACAGTCATTACTTCACAATGTGTGTTCAATGTGCCCACCACCAGTGTTCAAACTTCGTGTGAGTCTCTTTACAAAGTTCTTGATGACCTTGTTGATGTGTTCAAGAGGTAAAATATTCCCATATCAACTTGAATGCGACCATCAACTTTCTTATAGGCCTAATCGATCTTGGTTTTGTTTGCAGATTGTGGTATTTTTCCAGCATAGCTCTCCACACTTGATAATTCATCGGGCTCAAATCCGGAGATTTGGAGGTCATTGTTTCCTATCATTGAAACCAGCACAATAGACATTGGGCCTATCTTCTTTCATCAATGGCATATTATTTCCTAACGCTCAATTTAACTCAATTTCTGCGCTTTCGCGGTTTATCATAGTATGCGGTGATAATGGGCAGAGTTTATCAGGGGCTAGGGGGACTAAGGCCCCCCCACAGGAAACCCCAGAGTCATGTTTTTACCATGTAAATGGCATCCTTTTCGGGCTTAGGCACCCCAAGAACTTCTAGCCAATGGCCATTTTGATTTTTTAATTTTGAATTTAATTGTTTTATGACAAAAATTATTAATCTGAGCGATCTTTTTTTAACAACTTAATCGTCATCTTTCAACGTGATTCCACAGCGTCATTCAGCTACGCTGGTACTCTGTTTCGTTTCTAAATAATAAAAATAAGGATTAGCCTACCTGGCAATATCAAGGCTTTTCTATAGCAATTATTTGAGATGAGACTTAATAAATTCGGCTATTGTTATTTTAATTTGTTCCATTGTGTTTTAGTATCTTAAAAAAGTGAGTGGTCTCGCTAAACGTGATATAATTTTTGTTCTGCTTGAAATATTTTTGTGAAATTTGGCTGTTTTGTTGCATGTAAATAAAAATTTCTTTCGAGTTTTTTAAATATAATTCATAATTATTACTTCTGGCAAAAATATTAGCAACAGCCCTTGGGGATTGGGTCTTTGTTTTGGCCCACCCTGTAGAGCGACTCTTGGCGCATAGACTGTTTAGTGGCGCTTTCAGTGCAGAATCCCGGAAAAAACTCTTTAAGACAGCGAGAGGATGTGGAAAAGATACCAGACGTGATCCCGTGAGACATATGGAGGCCATTCGAAGCGGAGGCCTGGAAAACATTTGTGTATTCTTGAACTAGAAGTGTTTTGCCTTGTTGCCTGATTCTTCAGTTGTTTTGTTGCCAGCGAATTACGATTCTGCCGTAGTGTGCGCATGTATGGTATTGCATGTCTCTCTACTGTATAGGTATATGTTTTTATAGATAGGCCTGATGATTAGGCCTACCTGACGATCGCATGTCTAAAAGCGGAATGAGCTTGCTTTCACTCTTGTAATAGCGAAAATAGGAATCGAAGAAAGAAAATGAAGGACTGTGAAAGAGAGAAGAAATTGGATATGAAATTCTGAATATAATATAGGCCTATTATGTTATGTAAGCTTAATAAATTAGAATGGTTTGTTTTCATATTATTTGGAACATGCATAATGTAGTCTTAGCCTTCATCTGCATCTTTTAACATAATTATTGTTCGCATCTAGAGAGATAGAAAATCAATATATTTGGATTAATGAGAAATTGACTTTAACGAAGAACTCTGGCAAAATATTATTATATATAGGCCTAGATTGATTGAATTTCGTCTACGTATATATATATATATATATATATATATATATAGGCTATAGGCCGATATGCAAGCGTATACTGTCGAGTGTTCACCCACAAACGCGGCTGCACTGACCACACAAAATATAAACACTATAAGCTTAATCATCAGCAGTATCAGCATCAGGATTCATGCATGGACCGAAGGCGCGTAGGCCTAATAGGTGTCTGTTGCAAGGCATGATTGTCAATTTTTTCACGACAGAGTCCCCGATTTGTTGCTGCCGTATAATATATATTATATTATGGTATTGTATTCCAAAATTTCGTACCTACACCAATCCATGATGACATCTAGATCCAATCTGTTAAATCTTGAATCTTCCCCTTCGTCCGTTCCCTCCATAGTTCACATCATCCTCGAATTTTTTTATTATCATCCATTCATGAATTATGTCAAAAAGACGCAATTTTCGTCTCTATCACTTTTTGCATTAAAGTTCGTATGCTGGGGAGAGTAATGTAACTCGATCGTTTCAGACTCCCATTAATAGGCCTAAATGGAAATATCGGTTATAGAGGGCCACTGCACAAACTCAAACTTCCTTCTTCAAGCTTAAGACCGATCTCAGTCACATCCATTCCATGCTGACTCCTGGAAAAATGCATAGCTTCTTTTTAATCCTTCCTTGCATGACGAAACTATGCTTAAACCGGCAATTTTCAGAATTACGTGCATTGCGCCCATGAGAGAGTGGCTGTCCAAGCCACAAAACCGTGGTCATCTATTTTAATTGATATCTAATCTATGAATGCACCTCGAAATTATGCAATTTTTACAATGGGTAGCATTGCGCACAAGAAATTAGGTCATTGTTCCAGTGTTTTTGGTAGTCATATGAATTATGTCGGTGGTCCGTGAATTATCGCAGGTTAGGCCTACTCGGGTTTT
Organism: Lumbricus terrestris; assembly: GCA_949752735.1. Taxonomy (NCBI): domain Eukaryota; kingdom Metazoa; phylum Annelida; class Clitellata; order Crassiclitellata; family Lumbricidae; genus Lumbricus; species Lumbricus terrestris. Next base: position 61,028,272 of record OX457036.1, on the reverse strand, counting down.
TGTGCAAATGCTTCATATATAGGCCTACAAACAGTTTTCTTGCAAATTTTACCACTGCTATGGGCCTAAGCCTACTTTCTTAGCATTCTTTTTCGACAGTTTTTTGCAATCCACATACCCAACCTGTATGCGTACAGAATGATGGCATACTTCCGCAGTTTGCTACCGGCATAATTTCTCTATCAATCATCTTCAATATCAATTTAAGCTAAGATGAGTTCTATAGCTGCTTAGTTCTTTAGTTTGCTCAGAAATAATTATTGACTAGCGTTGCAATGCAAACATCGTCCATTTTTATTAATTTATTATTATGATCGTTTCGGTTATCAACAGACCAACTAGTAAGCATGGAAATAATAGCCCCATAGCCTATTCTCTCTATAAAATGGCATAATTTGATTTGATTTTCATCATAAAAGATTTTTTGGATACGATACAGTCAATTGGCTAAATGTATCCACGTCTGGTACCTTGGCTATTTTCGACATAACTTTTGAATGGTGCGAGATATCATCACACTTTTTACCTCAAAATAATATGTGAGAATGAACACCTACAGCTACCTAATACCGGTATGTCTAAATTTTATTCCTAATGAAACAAGTTTGTGATACAAAGAACCTAGGGGTGGTAACCATCTCTCTCTCTCTTTCTTGGTAACCCGAGAGTTAATATAGGCCTACCTGCATATTCAGGGTATTGTCTATTTTTGGGTATTCACATGCAATGATGAATTTTAACATGAAGGGAGCACATAAGCGCTATTAGGCCTAGGTCTGTCTCCAAAAAGATATAGTAAATATAACCTAAACTGTAGATACAAAATCTGGTGTCTGACACTTCATGCCATAGTTGTAAAAATGTTTTTCGTTTTTTTTTCTTCTCCCAAAAATGTTGCTTTTGGCTTTTTGTTTCTTTGCGTAATTTTTCACATTTTTTTATTAGACACCATTTTGTTTATCTACTGTCCAAAATTATTTCGTTTAATCTATTGTATTCTGGAATTCCTGCATTGTCTCATTACTTTCAATGATTCAGCTAATTTGCACCGAAGAATTAATTGTAAACAGAATGGGTGAAATTCGGCACAATTTAATCTGTACAAGAATATAGATTTACTAAAATTATTTGATATTAAGTTCTTGTATAAGTAAACATTTTGAGTATAATTAGGCCTACACATTATAAGTTACACTTACAGAGTTTAATTTTTAACTGTGAATGTTAATTTGGTTTTTAATAGTGAATATTAATGACTGTTTAAAGTTAAATTTTAAAATAATTTTAAATTTTTTAGTTTCTCAGTTTCCTATTAAACCATGCACTGTTAGGCTACACGAACAAAATAATTGTTGTGGATTATTGTTAGCCTATTTAGTGTTTAGAGATAAAGTTGTGTTACTTGCTGATTGAAGTAAAATTGCGTAAGCAAGTTTTTTAACTTTAAAATGCAGCATACGATGCAGGTAAAAGTCAAATTATATTATTTTCCGTTTCGTGTCATTTTTTCTTTCTAATTTCACACAGCTACTTGTTCAAGTCTTTATTCCTTTTATGTCGATTATGACAACTATGCATCATACCACGAGATATAATTATACTTGAATTTAAATTACTCTTTAATATATCCTTATAGGAGAAGTAAAATGTCCAAAAATGCAGTGCATTGCGCATGCTGTAGATAAAGCAATAAACTTCTCTTACATCAAGAGAGCCAAATTTTCTAACTATTCAGCCAGAAGCGTCGCTTAATTCAAGCGAGAACATAATTAAATGGATGTTTGAAGATATGATTAAAAATATATACGTTCCAGAATTGATTTACAGTAAATTCTAAACGGGGATACAAAATAAATATTATGTCGTTTAGTACTCACATTCAATGAATGAATGACTGAATGAATGACTGAATGAATGAATGAATCACCTTTTGAGTCTGATTTAAACATTACATATAATTATATGCGTGTCGCAATTATTGATAGCGCCTATGACCTATAGCACTTCGACAAAAACTGGAGTTTTCAATCATAGTAATAATTATTATTTACTCGCATGCAAGTCCAGCCTAGCGTGTATAGGCTAAACTAATGGCGTCTATAGAGATGGGGGAAACACAACATAGAATCTAAATTTCTAAAGTGCTACTTGTAAAGATGACACAGGGCAGCAGTTTTTCCGAAACGCTATGTCAAATTGATCAGAAGGTTTCAAGATATGTCAATGTTTCCAGGACGCATTCAGTGGCAGGTGCAAGCATTTGATCATCCAGTGAAGGTCCGTCCAACGAAACCCAGGGAAGAGTCTGAAGACTTAGGCCTATACATTGGTAGTTCAGTGAAGGCATGCATGTCCAGCGACAAGCTAAGTGAAGATGTATAATGATGCTCCAGAGAAAGTGTCTATAATATATATGAACAGTAAGTTGACCAGTGAGTGAAGATGTACTGTAGGTCTACATTGAGAAGACGTGCACTGAAGCCCCAGTAACAAGTGTGTATGCATACAGTAATAATTTACTAAGCTCATATGTGTACACACATTCGTCCAGTGCATTCCGATGGCAAGTAAAGAGGTCTCTATTTTCTCTTTTTATTAAAAAAAATGGACAAAAATAGTCAGAAGGCAAATATATGGGTATAAGCATTGTGTGAATAGATGGAACAAACAAAATTAATAGTTAAAATGAGTACAAATTTTAGACATTTTGTTTACAGTTAATTCATCAGTGTAGATTCATTAATCCCATTTTTCTCTATATTTTTCTTAATTTTTCACAAAACAAACATGAACAAGAATAATCAGTTAGAAAATATACAGGAATACTTATTTGTGGTTATATTGAATATACAAAATTATTAATGCTAACAATTAGTACAACTTTTAGACATAATGTTTACAGTTAATTCATCTGCTTAGGCTATGCTGTGTAGCAGGAACAGTTTCAGTATACATGTGCACAGTTTCACATTAGCTTGTTTACATTGCTCTTTTACATGGAGTTTACAATGCATCAGTAGATGTTGCTTATTCAGATAAGAATATTACCATGAATATTCATCACTTTTATCCCAATAACTCTGTGCTCTACATTCCAATGGAGTTGGAGTACAGAAAAGACCATTAAAGTTCAATATCAGATTCCACTAGTCTTGACATCTAAACGTACTGAACATCACAATGTCATGCACGAAGTGCTGCGCATGGTAAGTTGTCTTTAAAGCACCTGCGACGTTTGTAGAGCAGCTTGTTCCACAACAAGCATTTGGCAGCATCTGGTAGTGTCACCCATGCATAATGTCTGCCACAAATTACCTGATAACCATCCACAATCTACAGAATTTGGCAGCACAGGCTGTGTCTCTAAAACCTCATTCAAAATATATCCAGCCTGATAGTCTGAATGGTCATCTCTACGCTGACGACTCACAGATCTATTTGTTCTGTCGTCCTGATCTCATGACCGACGTCCAGAATCATGAGTCCGTCTCAACGAGCTGCGCCAGTCACATTGCTGATTGGATGACAATAAATCGATTGCAGCTCAATTTTTCGAAGTCGGAGTTCCTCTGGTGCCTGTCCTCACGCATGGTGGAAAAACTAGATCGCAGCCCATTCGTCATTGGCGAGGATGATGTCGAGCCAAAGAATTAGGTCCGCGATCTCGGTCTTTTGCACGACAGGGACCTGTCAATGACGTCACACATCACTGGAGATGTGCGAACCAGCAACACTGAGACAGCTGAGGAGAAGTTCGACCATATTTCAACTGCGATCAGGGACCAGCTTCTGTGGCTTGGATTAGGCGAGTTCATCGAGTGCAAACTTTACAACCTGGTGTACAAATGCCTCAACAACTGTGCACCACGCTACCTCGCATAAAACAGCATCAGACCAATCAAATAGCAGACTATCCGAGTAGGTTTCGGCTGCGATCGTCCAAAACCACCGACGTATCCGTTCCTACAACAAAAGCAAAACGGGTGATCGTGCGTTTCGGTCAACTGGCCCACGCGCCTGGAACAGTCTTCCAGCACCTATTCAGGAAATCAAAATTCAATCTACTTTTAAAAAGCAGCTAATACTGCACCTGTTTTCGAGCTCTTTGCGTTTATTCAAACAGTCAACATTATGCGTGTAAAGAATTCTAGAAGTATAATTATATGCTTGTTACTTTTCGCGACGACCTGACGACGCTATAATAATAGTATTTGTCTTATTTAGAAATACTGGCGCCGTAACAAAAGCGCGCAGGGCAAAAGCGCGCAGACAAATGATGATTCAAAAAAGTAACAAAAACGGTGGGTGGCCTCACTAAAAGTGATATAACGTTTGTTCTGTTTGAAATATTTTTATGAAATCTGGCCATCATATATAAATATGAATTGTCTATAAACCTGAAAAATTTCATTTTGAAATTCGTACTTTTGGCCAAGATATTGGCAAAAACCTACTTTTTGTTGCGTTACGTTTTTGAATCGTCAAAAAATGGTGGATGGCCTTCCTAAAAGTGGCATAACTTTTGGTTTGTTTGAAATATTTTGATAAACTCTGGCCATCAAATGTAAATATGAATTGTCTTTAAGACTGTAAAATTTTATGTCGAAATTCTTACTTTTGGTCAAGATATTGGCAAAAAACCTAAGGGGGTCTTTTTTATGGCCCACCCTGTATATAGCATACGCATCAGTCAGCGAGTCAGCGATGCCCAGACAACCTGGGAAGGAATGGACGCACGTGAAAGTTTTGAAAAATGCAATTATTTGATTGAATGCAATTTTTTCGACAGGCAGTTCTGGGTTGGATCAGGCAATCGCACAAGAACACATCTTTGAAGTGCTGCGGCAGAACTGAGACGACTGACTGACATTAGTGCATTAAGTGCAATGCATGCTGGATAAACATCATAGGCGTGGGGGACATTTCAGCAGTGGGGGGCAAAAATTTTACTTTTGCCCGAAAAATTAAACCCGGAATAATTGACGTCGTGCACACATTGTTCTTGCACCCACACCCGGGGACAAGGGGCAAATACACCGGGGCCCGGCCATATTATAAGGACCAGGCTGGGTAATTTTAGGCATATATGCAAATTTATTATGTAGCCTATGTATATATTTCTGACGCTTAACCAGTTCAAACTTCACACGAGCAACTGATTACCGTAAATTCATAATTGTAGATTGTTTTGTATTGTATCTAATCATCTACAAAGCGCCTCAGTAGGGTGAACCGTTCAGATGCGCTAATATAGTGCGTAAAACTGCGCTCGAAAAGGCAGGTTTTAAGATGAGAGAAGGAAGAAGAGAGACTGACACAGAAAGTGTATAGAGCGAACGCAAGGAGAAAGCTCATTTCAAAGAGAAGGACCAATTGAGGCAAACGATCAAGACTGAGCCATTGCAGTTCTACGAGGAGGAAGCAAGAGTCAAGTCTGTTGGATGAACGAAGAAACGGACGGTTGGAGGAAACTGAGTGAGGCCTTAGTATAACGTCGGTCAGATATTTGGGGCAAAACCCCGCTGAGCCTTGAAGATCAGAGTGAGGAATTTACATTGTATGTGAGCACAGAGAGGAAGCCAATGGGTGGAGACAGAACAGTGAAAGATCCTGAGACACCTTAAATGAAAATAAGAGGAACGTGTGCTTTTGGAAATGTGCTCAGTTAAGGTATTATCCTTCCCGTAATATAAGTGAGATATCAAGTGGAACACCCTGATCCCGCACACTTGACAAGAAGGAAAAGATTGTAAATTTTCAGAGAGCAGACCAAGATCTGCACATTCAATGTTGATGATCGCAAGATTATCGTGTCTATTTTGCCTCATGATCAGTAGAAATTTCGATGTCATTCAGGCAGTGAATTCCGTGTTCTGTTGCACCTAGCTTGCATGCTGTGAATTTCCCCAAATGCCGCGAATAGTCGCAATTTTCGGTCAAATTTCGGTTCTTGAATTTGCTGCGACTCTAGCCATTATTTAGCGTGAATTCAGAATTCTTTTCGGGAATTTCTGCCATCCATAGTTGTTGTGAGCTAATATCTAACTCGATTCGGGCAAGATCTTCGGGCAAATTATCCGCTCTTGAATTTGTTTCGATTTTCGCCATTATTTACAAAATGCTACCGTGAATTCAGAATTTTTCGGGAATTTCTGCAATCAATGGTTGTGAATATCTAACCCGATTCGGGCAAGATTTTCGGGCAAATTTTGGCTCTTGATTTTGCCGCGATTCATGCCATTGAGCTTATTTATAAAACGCTACCGTGAATTCAGAACTTTTTCGGGAATTTCTGCTAACCATGGTTGTTGTGAGCTAATATCTAATTCGATTCGGGCAAGATGGAACTGGGAGATATACGTGGTATTCTAATGAACGTTGAACTTCAAGAAGTTTGGTTAATATTTTCCCGGGTCTACTTGCCCGAAAAAACAGACTTGCCCGAAATTTGGGGGGGCATTTGCCCCCCTGGACCCCGTCTCCTACGCCTATGATAAACATAGACCTACAATATAGCATTGCAGCAAATTACTACGCCGTATACTGGGTGGTGAGTGTTTGCTTAAATTAAATTGCTTAAATTAAATTGAACATTCTTATAATGAGCAATGACGTGGTTAAAGTATTTATTTATTGTTTACGTACCCTAAAATAAGGTACGTTAAAATACGTACGCACCTTTCAAAAAATAGAATACGTATGGTACGTAGGCTACCCTCGAGCTTTGCTTAAAACAGCTATGTTCACTGTAAATAAATTATGCTTATCAGTAGGCCCTATCTGTTTTGACATTAGAAAATCCTTGGGCTAGAAAATTAAACAAGTTTGTATTGTTATATAATTATATTGTTATAAGTTGCGCCTTTGTCAGCTTATTACGATTAGGCTATTTGTTTATTTATTTCTCCATTTCTATAGCGTCCCTTCAAGCTCCTACTTAGAGGCGCTCCCGACAACAGCGCGGACACTGCATCGGAGTTTCACACTGAAGCGCCCGATCAATTGCGAGTGAAGGACTTGCTCAAGGTCTCGACACGGCGGCTTGAGGTGGATTCGAAACTGAAACTCTTTGGCTGCAAGGCAATAATATTATTCGTTTTATTGAAAAACCAGTCGACATAACGCGGCAGTTAACAAACACAGAGGAGCAGCAAATAAAGTCTAGTAAACGTTTTTATACAGCACCCGTGTTATGAAATTTTTATTGTTTTTATTGGTAAGTTCGAATGGATGCGGCCTAGGACGCAGATTGTATTTGTCAGGACGTCTATAAGAGAAAAATTTATGTAGAACATGATCTTTGTCTTTAATAATAGCTTTGAAGAGGGCAGCATCAGCAGTCGCAGCCATAATGTCTGCTTTAGAACATGAACATACCCACTGCACCACACGAGTATTGATTGACTGGCTGATTGATTACGGTAATTGATCATTGCGTGGGATGTCAGGGCAGCTATGAGGAACTGCATCAAGCTGTTTCAGTAACCTGGCGCCATAGGCTATACCACAACCACGTTCGGACTTTGAGTAGGCCTATAATACTTTTCGCAACGGTCCCACACAATGTCAATCCGCTTTAGATGGGCAAGTTGTGACTCAATATAAGGGATAAAGACTCTGTTAGCACAATCTGCACGTTTCCAAGAGACTTTGACTACAGCACATTTTATAGGTCTACACCGCGATTCAAAAAATTAGGCCAAACTGTTTTTCACGTATCTCCAATGCCTGATAACATATCACGCTAAAAGTGTCCACTTATTCAGAGAATTGGATCACAAATATGATTCCAAAATTTCATGAGATAAAGTTGAACGGATAAAACGATATGAATCATTCAACTTCATAATTATGCCGAAATTTCAGTTTACAAGTAATTTTCTATTAGATTAAAACAATGTAGGTCAAACTTTTTTCATTATCTTTATGGCCTGATAATTAATCATTCTAAACTTTTCCAGATATGTTCAGAATTGAACTAACAATATGATTCCAACAGTATGGTTTGATTATTTAATCAAATAAGGTGCTCAAAATGTCCTCCTCCTGCTTGCACGCAAGCCTGGAGGCGCTGGCCAAATTGGGCAACAGCAACGTCGATTACCCTCTGGTCCAGGCCATCCCACACTTCCAACTGTTTACAAGCGTTGCTCCAGATCGTTTATAATTATCATGGATTGCTGTCTGGTAGACTCGGTCTTGCATCACGCTCCACACTTTATAGTTGACAGGATTCAAACCTGGGCTGTTCGGAGGCCATAATGTGAGAGAAATGAAGTTTGGCGCCTCTCTTGTCAGCATTTCGATGGTTTCCTTGCATCTGTGGGCTGGGGCACTGTCCTGCTGAAAAACAAAGCAGCCTTCTGCAGGGCTAGATTTCTTATTACATGTAGAATATGCTGTGACAGCAGAACGTCGCGATAATAGGCTCCATTAATTTTTACTCCAGGGTCACTGAAGACCAAAATTTGGAATTATCAAGCGTCGAAACCGCAAAGAACACCATATAGCAGATTTGCTGAAAAGTGATATTTCGGCATATGAAGTTGAAAGTTTCATATCCTTTTATCCGTTCAACTCTATCTCATGATATTTTGGAATCATATTCTTGGTTCAATTCTCTAAATATTTGGAATTGTTTAGCGTGATATGTTATCAGGTATTAGAGATATATGAAAAACAATTTGGCTTACTTTTTGAATCACGGTGCATTTACACTTGCTGCACCGTCAAAAAAACCAACCATGAGATCTGAAATTGGTGATGTAGTTTTACATCACCAATCTCGGATCCCATGCATCAACGTTTATTCAATGGGTTCTTGGTGCCCCAATGTTATCAAATTTTAGCAATATTGTTCCCAAGCACTCGTGTCTAGAACGCTAGTCAATGACAGATTTTACAGTACATGTATTATTGAATCAGATGGAGCATGCAGTTTCTTGCGTGTTTTATTCAGGTGAAATAGCCATACATGTAGGCCTACACACCGCGCCCAAATTTACCCAATTTACTGGTAAGTGCAGATAACAAGGTGCGACATCTGGGTCGACTAAAAGGCGCTGCTTATAGCATTGTTATTTTTATTTAAAATTCGAAATTCCAGACAAACACATTAAAATGTATGCCATTTTACTCAATATAATTATAGCCTACCTGTTCAAGAAAATTAACATTTGTGCACACAATAAGCAAGGATGGATCCAGAGTTTAACGACAGTTTATGAGATCAACGGCCGTTGCTGTCTACAAAAATTTGTTTGACATAATAATTATTGTTGTACAGCGCCACTATAGGCTAACAACAGCAAAACATTTCAAGAAGCTTGCAATTCCGATTTCCGCTCATGAAATAGTTTACAAGTCTAAAGACCTACCTATCACCTAAAGATAAACCCATTAAATTCGCCCGAATGATCGAACTAATAGCAAATATGATTGATTAATTTTGAAGGCACATTTTCAATATTTATAAAAAGTTATGTTTCCGCTTGAATAAAGTGATGACCCTGACTGAAAAGCCTTAAAATATTTTTTTAAATAAAAAATTGTTGCTTTAGTCCTAATTCACAGTTTGCACAATGAGCGAAGCTATCGTCACTAAGCCTATTACATTTGATATTTTAATAATTATTGCACGCTTCCACGTACCAAAAGCTTAACTATTTCTTGCAATCTTGCAGAAGTAAGCTGTTCGAATTAGATGCAATGCAGCAATGCTCCTTATTGGAGCCGATATTAGACCTAATCCATTATTCAATGAATTGAAAATTCTACCTTTTGAATACACTGAAAAGCTGCCAGCCTGCAAAGTAGAATATTTATGCATAAATTCACAAAGATTTAGGGAAAACGATCTTTCGCCATTGGTATTGTAAAACTTCAGTGACTGATAATATTATGGTAATTGATATTATTATGATTATACAAAATCATTAGTGCCCACTGTCCATGTTGGCGAGCAATAGGCTACCCGAACGTGGGCTATGATCTCTCTATAGATGGGCTTATTTGCCATTGCCAAAACATATTCACTGCTTATAACATGGTACCAATATTATTACAGAAAAACTCATATAAAATGGCGCTAGCTTGAAAGACATGTAAACATTAGCATCAGGATACCTCCCTACGCACACTTCTACTTTAACCCAAAATAAATTGAAGATAGACATATGCTAATTATAGGACCAGTGGTTCGTTGACTTTTTATTGTGTATGGCCTGTATGCTATAGCATAGCTGTAAAAAGTGTTTTTCGCTTTTTGCTCCTCAGAAATATTAAGTCGTTTTTCATTTTTATTTTTAGCCTCGGGTTCCTTTGTTTATTTTTTACGTGACCTTATCTATTTATTTACTGCCTGTAATAAGTTTCCTGGATTTTATTTTAGACTAATATCCTTTACGGTGTCTCCGTACTCTCAAGGATTCGTCTAATGTATGGCCTACGTCACTATAGTTAACCATTTTAGACTCATATTTTGAGAAATGGATAGCACTGCACAACAAATAAAATTTATAAAAATTATTTGATATTAAGTTCTTATACAGCCTAAGTAGACATTTTAAGTACAGTTTTAAATTATGGTCACTCTATATGCAATGCTAACAGAGTTTAGCCCGATTGTTAATTTTTCATGTTTAGGTCGGCATAGATCGAGTAGGCCTAGACTATGTGGACAAACTAAATTTCAAAAGGATGTCAATATTTTTAGTTTCCAAATTTTATAATACTGAACCAAAAGTTACAAGAAACACAAAATAATTGTTGTGGATTAACGTTATCTAGAGCTTACTAAAAAAGTTGCGCTATTTGCTTGCTGATAAAAAAACCTAAATTGCATATACCCAAGGTTTTTAATTTTAGACAGTAGACCAACTATAAGATTTCGTAGCAAATTTAACCCTTGGGCTACCAAGGGGGTGGTATCCATCCCCTAGGTTTTCCCCAAATAATACCTGTTTTGTTTGGAATAAAATTTTGACATTTTTTGTAGCTGTAGAGGGTTCATTTGCACACCTTTCAAAAGCTATACCCGATATACCCGAGGTACCAGAGGATGCATACCACTCTTTTAGATTCTTAGATTATCGGCTATATCTTATCCGTCATTTAATATGAAGACACACAAATTATACCATTCTGTAGAGGGAATGTGGGCTACATTTTCATGCTCATTGAGTTGTCTTTTGACATCCGAAAGATCTCAAAATAAATTAAAATAGGTTTTATTTTCGTAAAAAGTTCTTGTTTTTTCTATTACAACGTATCCATAATTTATTTTTGAAGAGAAATAAATTATGTCATTCTATAGAGGGCATGAAGGGCTATTTTGTCATACCAATTAATTTGACTTTTGATGGCCGGAAATGCTCAAAATAAAATAAAATGTGTGAAAAAGTGTGTGCAAATCGATATTTTTGTGTAAACTTTGTCAGCAGCTAATGAATTTATATTAGTTGAAACATGCATACATAGATACATGCATGCATACACACATACATGCAAACATATAATTATGCATACATGCATACATACATGCATACAAATATACATAGTTACATACATAGGCCTACATAATTACATATACGGTATGCATGCACGCATGCCTTCGTACATACATGTACATTCAAACATACAGGGTGGGCCAAAAAAAAGTAATCCCCTACGGGTTTTTGTCAATATCTTGGCCAAAAATATTAATTTTTCAAATCCAGTTCTACGGGCTTGAAGGTAATTCATATCTACGTACAATAGCCAAATTTCATCGCCATATGTGAAACGGAACAAAAGTTATATCCCTTTTAGTGAGGCCATCCACCGTTTTTTGACAATTCAAAAACGTAACGCACCAAAAAGTAGGTTTTTGCCAATATCTTGGCCAAAAGTAAGAATTTCGAAATGAAATTTTACAGGTTTATAGACAAATCATATTTACAAATGATAGCCAGATTTCATACAAATATTTCAAACGGAACAAAAGTTATATCACTTTTAGTGAGGCCACCCACCGTTTTTTGATGATTCAAAAAAGGCAGAAAACGATGGGTGGCCTCACTAAATGGGGTATAACTTTTGTTGGGTTTGAAATATTTTGATGAAATCTGGCTATCATTTGTAAATATGAATTGTATTTATTCCTGTAAAATTTCATTTCGATATTCTTACTTATGACCAAGATATTGGCAAAAAACTAATTTTGTTGCGTTTCGTTTTTGAATCGTCAAAAAACGAGGGGTGGCCTCGCTAAAAGTGATATAACTTTTGTTCTGTTTGAAATATTTTGTTGAAATTTGACCATTGTACGTAAATATGAATTGCCTTTAAGACTGTAAAGTTTCATTTAAAAATTCTTATGTTTGGCCAAGATATGGGATAAAAACCGTAGGGGATTACTTTTTTATGGCCCATACACACATACATATATGCATACATACATACATACATACATACATACATACATACATACATACATATATACATACATACATACATACATACAAAAGTCATACATACATACATACATACATGCATATATACATACATACATACATACATACATACAAAAGTCATACGTACATACATACACATAATTATTAACATATATACACACATAATTATAAACACATGTGTTCAAAACACACAGAATCTAATATTCTGTTCATGCATAAGTACACGTTTGTGGAATCAAAGGCCCCCAGGTACAAATTGTATAATTTCGAGGTAGATTCATATATTTTTTAACCTAAATATATCGTTTTGTGCTGAAATGAATGCTCTAGGCTATTAATTGGTGTACTGCAAGTTATGATATCTGAAACCAAACCCAAAATCCACACCCCTTGGTAGTCCATGTTACAAAAAGCTTGCAAGCCTGAAGGTCAAATAGCTTAATTTTGATTTGTCCTTTTTCTCGCTTTGTCCGTTTTTTGGGAAAACCCTACGGTTTCCTGTTTTTTTTTCTTTTTGCCATTTTTAGCATGTATGATGGATATACAAAAATATATGTGGCCTGGGCTATGATATGCTATCGTTTCATAAGGGTTGAACTGGCCATAAAAAGGAGGTCCAGAGGAATTCTCGGTTCGACAATTGTTGTGGTCCTATCTAATTTAGTGGCCTTATCGGGTTACCTTCAGACCAACGGGAATATATAATGAGGAGTTATGGATAAATTTGAACAGACTCGGAGTCAGAAATTTAAAAGAAGGGAAAACATATTATAATTGGTCCCTGACAATTTTACATATGCATATTATTCGTATTGTGTAAGATAGTTTAACTGAATGAACGACCGAATGAATGAGTGAATTGCGAATGATTTGATGGATGAATGAAAGTGAAATTATCCAATCGATGCATAGGAACCGGAAAAGTCCAAAGGTATTAAAATCTTTAAAGGTTCGATTTGAATCATACGTTCATGATGACGACAACAGATGTATCTAAGAATCCAATGTTTTAAAAAAATACACAATACACAATACCGTGGACCCCCGGGGGCGGCGGAGTGGCGCGTGGGGAGGGCGACGAGGCAACGGTCCGCATGGATGGTCGTGGTGTGGCGTGTAGTAGGCTACGTATCCTGCATGGATCGATGAAGGTGTAGAATATCGTCCGCAACACAGTTCGCTCCGCCGAAAAATGGTCGTTAGAGCGATAGTCTATCACTACTAAGTGAATATCTGGAAGATTCCGTCGGCAGAGTCCAAATGAAGAAAAATGCTCCTGTTCCCTTCAGAGCGGGTCGAGCATCGTCCCGACTATAATACTCCGCTCGTCGTATCGGGCGCACAGGCTTAAGATTCTAGTCCGTTCGAACGCGGTGTCTCGACAACCGGTCCGTTGACGTTAGACCCGCGGTCTATAGACGATTTTCGTTCGACGAGAGTTCTGTTGATCGCTCGAACACCCGTCGTTCTCCGTTCCCTCCTCTCTGCCGTCCCGACTTCCACTCGTCTTTCTTTTTCGATCCGCCGTTGGTGTAGGCTATATTTTCCCTCCAGTCCCCTTCTTCTCCCCCACGCTAGGGCTGTAGGACGCCAGAAAGGGGTGCCACTCCGCCAGGGTAGGTGGAGGGGGTGTGAACATTCTTCACTACGCCCAGGTCGTCGGGGTCATCCGACTCTCTTCGACCCCGGGGTCATCCGGGTCGTGAGAAGCAGGAAGCGAGTGGAACCACTCCGCAAAGGGTGAGGGTAGCCAACTCCGCCGAAATATATATATATATATCATTGTACATCTATAATAGTCTACATAACCAACATACAATTTCAGTGTAACATAGATCTAATAATAAAACATCGTCTACTTAAATCTAACCATTAGGCCTGCTAAAGCACATAGTAATGTCAACTCTACAACAATGACCCCCATATTTTGAAGATTTGGGGTCAAATCTCGCCGAGTTGAAACATTACTACGGTGCATGAATTCGACTCAGGTAGTCGGCACCAACATTTTCAGATCCCTTTATATAGGATATGCAAAAAGGAAACTGTTGTAGAATTAAGGCCCACCGCATTACTCGTGAGTTGTTGGGATTGCATTTCTGCAGTTGAGTAAGTGGTTGATGGTCGGTTTCTAACCAAAAGCGCCTGCCGTACAAGTAATTCTGGAAATGCTGAACCGCCCAGACTATTGCCAGAAGCTCCCTCTCTATCGTGCTGTATCGGGTCTCGGCTGGGAGAAGTTTCCTGCTAGCGTAAGCTACTGGGTGTTTAACTCCGTCATGTTCCTGGAGAAGTATTGCTCCCAACCCCACAGAAGATGCATCGCTCCTAAGATAGAAATCTCTGTCCATGCAAGGATATTTCAGGAGTGGGTCGGAACAAAGTGCCTGTTTTAATTTAAGAAATGCTTCTTCGTGAAGTCTGCTCCACTCCAATTTATTTGGAGATCCCTTCTTAGTGAGGTCCGTAAGGGGGGCAGCTATTGTGGCAAAGCCCTCAACGAACTTGCGATACCAACTCAGCAACCCGAGGCTGGACTGTAATTCCTTTTTTGACGTAGGACTTGGGGCGTTGAGTATTTCCTCAACCTTTTCCTTTGTTGGCCTCTCCAACTCTCTTTGCGCTAATTCGCACGTGTCCTTGATCTTATTCCTTAGGTCCAACACGTACTCGTACACGGTTTTTTCCTCTCCCGGATTACTTCCTTCATCCGTCCATAAACGTTTCAATATTTCTGTGGGTCCTCTTACATGGCGTCCATATAGCAGCTCAAAGGGCGAGAAACCCGTGGTTCGGTGCGGAACCTCTCTGTAAGCAAAAAGCACAGCTGCCAGATACCTATCCCAGTCGGTTACTCTCTCTGCTGATAGTTTCTTAAGCATGCTCTTGACCACCCCGTTTGTCCTTTCACATATTGCCGAATTCTGCGGATGATAAGGGGTGTTGAAAAGTTGCTTAATGGAAAGTAGCCTGCACACTTCTTTCATCATTTCCGATGTGAACTGGGAGCCTTGGTCGCTTAAGATTTCATCCGGGATTCCCACCCTCGCAATAATAGAGTAGAGAGCATCGGCCACCGACTGTGTGTCAATGTGTTTAAGGGCTACTGCTTCCGGATACCTTGTGGCAACGTCCACTACCATCAGTATGTAGGCATTTCCAGCTGATGATCTAACGAGAGGGCCGACGAGGTCGATTACCACTCTGGAAAACGGTGTGCAAATGAGCGGGGTCTTCCCTAGAGGTATCTTGGCTACTCGGCTCTTGGGCTGGGTCCTTTGACATATGTCACAAGATTGCGTGTAGCGCTTAACATCAGCAAAGAACCCTGGCCAAAAGAAATGCGGGAGGACTCTATCTTGGGTTGCCTTTCTGCCGAGATGGCCTGCAAGAATAGATTTGTGTGCTACGTCAAGCACCTGCTTTCTCAGCGTAGTCGGAACCATAATCTGTTTCCACACTTCCTCCTTTCCGCTTCTCTCGTGTTTGTACAAACGATATAAAAGGCCGCCTTGAAGAATGAAACTAGCCCCAGCGCGATTTCCTTCCGCCTGGCCACTTTGTGCCAGATTGTAATATCCCCTCAGGGAAGAGTCTTGTTCTTGTTCGGCTTTGAACTCAATAGACGTCAATACGCCACCTTGGATTTCTGGAACTAGTAAAGGTCGGATCTTGCTCTTCTTTTCCTCTTCTTCTCGTCTCTTCGCTCCCATCCGCGTCTCCACCGCAAACACTTTCTGAGAATCATAATTTCCATTGGCCGCATCGCCGTCCCGTTTCGACATAGCGACGTTATCGTTTCTTTCCTGCTCTCTTTTTGTATCGTTTCTTTCCTGCTCTCTTTTTGTTTCATCTTTGTTGAACGCTCGTATGTAAGGCACGGCCCGAATCGGCTGGAGGGAAGCGCCTTTAATATTGCCTATCAGTAGGTCGGCTGCGGGATTGCTCATGCACAAGGCTTGTGTCTTACCCTGAAAGAAGGGGGAGACTATATCCAATTCAGTCTCAGGGCAATCAATTTCAGTTCCATCCGCTAGCCGACATATTCTTGATCTTCCGGTCAGCTTGACTGGGTCAACCAGGGATTGTCTTACTATGACTGTCGTACAGCCAGAATCCCTTATACAGTCAGCCGGCTTGTTGTCTAGCAGGGCTCCAAATCTGAGCAGCCCGCCTCCTGTCTGATACACCTCAAAGACTGCCTGGCCACCGGCTGGAACCTCCACGCCTCGCTCGTATTTCATACAATGCAAACAACCTGCTCGGTTGTGGGCTACGCATAAGGCGTATGCAATGCTGCTGGGGTCCTGCGGCTCTGGTCCGTTATTGGCATCCCCTTCCGCCTTGTTGTACTCTTGCACCAATGATGCTGTGTGGGGTCCTCCCCCTTTATTCTGTCCCTGTGCTAGCGGCCTGTCTGCCTTAGCCTCACTCTGCAGCTGCCGCTTGAAGCCGTAGTTGCACTGAGACGCTAGGTGAGAGGGGCTTGAGCAGAGATAGCAGAGCTTCTTAACTGACCCAACACCCTGCTGCTGCCTGGTGTCCGGTTTCCTCTGGCCCAGTTGCTCGCGCGCTGCATAATTTGCCGTCATTGGGTGGTGTCGGTCAAACGCCTCCCTATTTGAATATCTCTCCCGATGGTCTCCTTTATGGGCGTCCATAAAACTCTG
This sequence comes from Lumbricus terrestris, assembly GCA_949752735.1. Lineage (NCBI taxonomy): Eukaryota > Metazoa > Annelida > Clitellata > Crassiclitellata > Lumbricidae > Lumbricus > Lumbricus terrestris. The sequence continues at coordinate 61,011,150 of OX457036.1, read as the reverse complement.
CGCTAACTCTGTTATCTTGCCGATTCTCCTTTCCGCGCGCTCCTTGATGTAAACCGAGACCTCCATTGGCAAAGCAGACAAAACCCGTTCTCTGAGAATGACTTCCTTCACTCCCTCATAGGATTGTTCCACTCCCTCCAATTCCAGCCAACGAGCCCAGTACCCGTCAATTCTGGCTAGAAACTGTGGAATGGTTTCCGCTGCTTCTAGCTTGGCGCCATAGAAGCGTTTTCTGAAACCTTCTGCGTTTAGTTGGTATCTCTCGAGAAGAGCATGTTTCAATGCGGTGTAATCATTTGCCTGCTCTGCACTTAGCCTCGAGTACACTTCCAAGGCTTTCCCAGTAAGTAGAGAGGACAAATACAATGGTCTCCGTTCAACTTTCCAGTCCATGCTGTCAGCGTACCGTTCGAATCGCTTCAAATAAGAATCGATATTGTCACGATTTTCATCGAAAGACGGCAGTTTAGGTAGCGTACCTCCTCTGCCTGAGATGCCATCCCTTTCCTCTGTGCTACTTCTATTGCTATGGGCTCCGTCGTCCAATTCTTCACGGTCCCGTGCGATGACCGAGGCCTTTAGCCTTAGCACTTCCAACTCGTGTCTGCGAACAGCCTCTCTTTCGGCTTCTTGCCTTTCTCTTTCTCTTTCTTCTCTTTCCCTCTCCCTTTCTCTTTCTCTCTCTTCTCTTTCCCTCTCCTTTTCTTTGTCTAATCTTTCTACTTCTTTTTCTCTTTCAAGTCTTTCCCTCTCCTTTTCTTTGTCTAATCTTTCTACTTCTTTTTCTCTTTCAAGTCTTTCCCTCTCCTTTTCTCTTTCTATTCTTTCTAGTTCCTTCTCCTTTTCTCGTCCTTTTCTCTCTTTTTCCTGCGATTCTAACTCACGGGCCAGCCGGCGCTCTTCGCGTGCAGCTGCCTGCTGTTCGCCAACGAAAATTCTTAGCTCATCGCCTGAAAGGCCTAATTCTTTACCTGCCGCAGTTAAAGCAGAAATCTCCATGCTTAACGAGGCAGACGCAATGACAGAATGCGACTATTCAATTCGCTCTCTTATATCAAAACAAACCAATGAACTTCTCAATTCCTAGGCCTAATATAATCAGTCCCCGAAACTTATCCTAACAGAATCAAAATAATATTCTCAAGGCGCTATAAGACCTGACCGCTTACCTCCGGCTGAATCCTACTCTCGCTTTGTATGAGATCGATCAAATGTGGTCACCTCGTATCCCGACTATGAGGTAAAAGGACCCTGCCACAATAGGAATGGATCACAAACATAAATATCACTCAATCAGTCGTATGAAGTAGACCTTCACGAAGAAGCACTTCAACGGAGTTAACCACCAGCAGCTAGAACAATAAATTAATTAATGCTCCCGGCTGGGCGACCAAATGCAGTGACGTGGGCCCTCCTCCTGGCAGGCTCGCCAATTGTTGTGGTCCTATCTAATTTAGTGGCCTTATCGGGTTACCTTCAGACCAACGGGAATATATAATGAGGAGTTATGGATAAATTTGAACAGACTCGGAGTCAGAAATTTAAAAGAAGGGAAAACATATTATAATTGGTCCCTGACAATTTTACATATGCATATTATTCGTATTGTGTAAGATAGTTTAACTGAATGAACGACCGAATGAATGAGTGAATTGCGAATGATTTGATGGATGAATGAAAGTGAAATTATCCAATCGATGCATAGGAACCGGAAAAGTCCAAAGGTATTAAAATCTTTAAAGGTTCGATTTGAATCATACGTTCATGATGACGACAACAGATGTATCTAAGAATCCAATGTTTTAAAAAAATACACAATACACAATACCGTGGACCCCCGGGGGCGGCGGAGTGGCGCGTGGGGAGGGCGACGAGGCAACGGTCCGCATGGATGGTCGTGGTGTGGCGTGTAGTAGGCTACGTATCCTGCATGGATCGATGAAGGTGTAGAATATCGTCCGCAACACAGTTCGCTCCGCCGAAAAATGGTCGTTAGAGCGATAGTCTATCACTACTAAGTGAATATCTGGAAGATTCCGTCGGCAGAGTCCAAATGAAGAAAAATGCTCCTGTTCCCTTCAGAGCGGGTCGAGCATCGTCCCGACTATAATACTCCGCTCGTCGTATCGGGCGCACAGGCTTAAGATTCTAGTCCGTTCGAACGCGGTGTCTCGACAACCGGTCCGTTGACGTTAGACCCGCGGTCTATAGACGATTTTCGTTCGACGAGAGTTCTGTTGATCGCTCGAACACCCGTCGTTCTCCGTTCCCTCCTCTCTGCCGTCCCGACTTCCACTCGTCTTTCTTTTTCGATCCGCCGTTGGTGTAGGCTATATTTTCCCTCCAGTCCCCTTCTTCTCCCCCACGCTAGGGCTGTAGGACGCCAGAAAGGGGTGCCACTCCGCCAGGGTAGGTGGAGGGGGTGTGAACATTCTTCACTACGCCCAGGTCGTCGGGGTCATCCGACTCTCTTCGACCCCGGGGTCATCCGGGTCGTGAGAAGCAGGAAGCGAGTGGAACCACTCCGCAAAGGGTGAGGGTAGCCAACTCCGCCGAAATATATATATATATATCATTGTACATCTATAATAGTCTACATAACCAACATACAATTTCAGTGTAACATAGATCTAATAATAAAACATCGTCTACTTAAATCTAACCATTAGGCCTGCTAAAGCACATAGTAATGTCAACTCTACAACAACAATAACGTGATCACTTGTCTGAATCAAGCGTTTCATGTTTTCACAATTTAAACTCTGCAAGATTGTATTCATTTTCTTAGAATTTATAAATCGCTACTTAGAGTTAAACGACAAGCACCAGCCAATGTCTTATCTACTTCCCTGCATTGGAGAATTCGTTCTTTTGGGAGAGTCAGGTTGTTCTGACGACCTTTTCTTTTTTTGGCCTTCGGTAAAAATGTACGAAAAATATGTGCCATTTTCACTACTTAAAAAACTCATGACCTCTTTTTTAGTCTTTCAGTCAAAGTTTTAGATAACTAGCCTATCATAAATCTATAACTACTAGATGTGGGGCCCGGCGTTGGCCGGGAAATTTAGGGTTTTCAACACTGCTTCTCTGGGGTACCCAGCGTTGACCGCTAAATTTCCGGTCTTCGCCACCCCTCCAACCCACCTCCGCTTCCCCAAAAATCCAAACATGACCCGGGTGTGTGTGTTGACTGTGGCCTAATACAATTATTGCAGGTTGTCTGTTCTGTTAGTATAATTACTCTTTCTGTGATCTGCGTTCTTGTGCATAATTGCTGTAACCGGTTTCGTTTTGTCAACCGGATTGTTGATAAACGGAAATTATTATTACGCGAGAATGACGTCATGCGGTCTGTCGTCTCTTTACTAATGATATTTCCGTGATCTGCGTTGTCGTGCATAATTGTACACTGTAACCGGTTTCGGTACTTTGTCAACCGGATTGTTGATAAGCGGAAATTATTATTGGGCGAGAATGGCGTCATGCGGACTGCTGTCTCTTTACTAATGCGGCAACGTGACTGATCAAATCTGTAAGGATTAAAACGCTAATATTTCATTTCAGGTTTTAAAGTGAATTGAGAGCTGACAGTAGTGGCGTCGACCTTAAAATGTGGGTAAGAATCAATAGCAAAAATTTTGATAAAACGACACTCTGTCATTTCCGAGTCTTTTCTGGAACGAAGAGTCAAAATACATCCATACAAACAGAGGGACAAACTTTCATAAATATAATATAGATACCATTGTCGTAATGTAAACAGGACCTGTCGAATTTTCTGGAGAATTGGTACACATTGAATTTTTATGGGGGTGGGGGAGAAATGATAGTATTTACATGTGTTCATGCAGAATTCAATCTACTTGCTGGGGTGCCTCGCTGTCCACCGGACGGGCTCTTCAAAACGCCCTATAGACGCGAGGGTGGAAGAACTGAGAAGAGCTACATGTATGAACAGATCAGGCTTTATAGAGTGCTAGGACGCGCTGCTGATCCTCAGAAGCTTCTTGAGCGCTCCCAAACAAATAGTGTTTCGCTCTATCAGAAGTGCGCCATACCCGGCGATCTCACGCTGGCCGTTTACGACCAAATCTTCTGCTTTGGCCTGTTTGACCTGTTAAAAATAATATCGCGGAGACGCAATGGATACAATCTACACTCCCCTGTGGTATGGATAAACTGGGTATACGTAAGATGTCATCGTTAGCGCTCTTCGCCTTCTGACATTGATCACGGGCACCCTAGAGCGATCCTCAGACAGCTAGAAGGCAACCCGACCCACAAGTGTGTGAGCTAAAGACGAGATGGCAGCCAGACTCGGTGCCGAACATGACAGAGACTTACCCAGCTCACCAACAATCCGAGTAGGATAAGCCGCACCCTCAACCGATTGCGTCAGAGTCTTCCATCCTGCTAACTGAAAAATACGACTAAGATGGTGGTTTTGACTTTTTAAGCAGTAGGCTATACTGTTGTGGCGTTGAAATAGATTTTATCGATTGTGTTTCGCTGCTATCTGTACAGGGAGGTTCATTTTTGCCAGTGCTGACATTTATTATGCCTTATCAAATACTAGCTGTACCCGGCCACGCGTTGCTGTGGCTGAAAAGACTGTCCAACCCTCCCTACCTACGTCTCCTCCCCTTTCCCCTTTCCTCTTTTCTCTTTCCCCTCCCCTTCCCTCTCCTTCCCTCCCCTCTTCTCCCCTCCCCTGCCCTCCTTTCCCCTCCTTTCCCCTCACCTCCCCTCCCCTCCCCAAAACGCGCCCGAAAAATGGACAGCGGATGCGTGAAAGTTCAAATCGAAATGGGTGGACTCCATCGACGTATATCGAATCGAATTAAAAGTTGTGTTTTTATGGTCGTAAAGATTGTGCTTTCCCCCAAAAGGCATTATATAAACCCGCTCATGTTCGAATGAAACGTTTTGCAAAAATTTTCAAAACAATCGGTCAAGAACTTTCCGAGATCCTTGATTACGCACGGTAACGTTTTACATTTTTATTTATATAGATTACGCTGCATGTGACCAGCTAAATGTTAGCGTTTTGCTACCTGCCACGCCCGCCCGCCCGCCCGCCCCTACCCCGTTTGCCATACCATGTTGACAGGTCACGCAGGTCATTGGTCAATTGTTCTATAGACACTCACTATAAGAATCCACTTACTAAATTCTCGTCTCACGCAGCTTTCGGAAGGCCAGTCCACGCCGTCGTCTCAGGATTAGCAAAGTGGGTCATGCAGCACATTTTTCCATAAAAATTAAATGGTTCACTGCACGGTCCGGGATTAACCATGTCCCGGCTCCCTTAAACTATCCTTAGAAAACGTGCCATCAACAAAACCGGCGGTAGGCTCATCATTATCTTATACTGCCCCGGATTGCTGGAGTGTCCGGTTGCCATCAATACATCACTTTAAATAATCTCCCGTACTAGATTATTCCGCACCAAGTGCTATAAACAAGATTTTCTTAAACACATTCCATAGGGCAGAAAGGTCTATCGTCTGAGCAGTTTGTTGAAGACGATCATTAACCGCGTTCACCCAGATACTTATCAACGCCACCTTCGGCACTTCCTTCTTTCTGTTGGTCCACAATACTACAGTAACCGGTCGCATAATTATGTCCGAAGTGTAGACCTACATGGTAGCTGCAATCGTAAGCCTTTTTAAAATTTAGACGAAGTCAGTAGGCCTATAGCCTACAGTTAGCGGTCAGCTCTCCACAGCCAATGGGAACCATCGTCAATAATCGTCAGTCTTCACTGTTTTATGTTGGAGAGACACCGTCAGCAACAATTCATAACTCACAATTTAATATTATTCCCATAGCGATTTAAAATTGGATAATAAGTTTTTAAATGATTTCCAGGTCGAGTTTCATGTCAATATAAACTATCTCAATTATTTCCTAAACAACAAGGTAGTCGTTTGCGCGCAGGACGTTTGCGCGCCGTCGTTTGCGCGCCGTCATTTGCGCGCGGTCATTTGCGCGCAGCAAAAAATGCCCGTCGTTTGCGCGCGGGACGTTTGCGCGCGCGCAGTGTGGATTGACTTGTACTATTATGTCTGCCGTCTTCGTATGATCAAACTGCGAACTCCTGTATGATGGGTATACGCCTATTTTATTTGCACTTTGATGTGTACTCCTGTTTACGTTACGTTACGTTATGTGTGATGGGTATACGCCTATTTTATTTGCACTTTGATGTGTACTCCTGTTTACGTTACGTTACGTTATGTGTGATGGGTAGGCCTATTTTATTTGCACTTTGATGTGTACTCCTGTTTACGTTACGGCAACATACCATTGTTGGAATATCGGAAAGGAATTGCGCATAACATTTCAATTTGTTATTGGAGACAATCAACAAACTCGCGCAAACATTCGGTTGGACTATTACGTAGTTATTTCGTAGAAAAAATTGATACCTAGCTTAACTTACTGCTAAATTCAAGTAGTAATTTCGTAGAAAAAAATACAGATTTTTTATATGATTCTTTATTTTGCATATTGTGACGGCGCGCAAATGACGGCGCGCAAACGTCCAACGCGCAAATGACGTTGCGCGTGAACGTCGGCGCGCAAATGACTGCGCGCAAACGTCTTGCGCGCAAATGGCTGGACTCCACAAGGGCGACCTACTGCGGCAAGACGAAGAGGAGGAAGCGCGGTTATTCTATCGTTGATACTTTCAATAGGCTATCATGTGCGCTTTAAGACTTATCATATAATCGGTTATTTATATGGCATTTTAATACAAATGTCCAAGTATATGCTAAATGTCATCAAAATTCGGCTTCCATTTACGAGGTATTATTTTCATCAATCCAACAAGGCCTAAAGTGCGGTTGGACGGTCATGGACGGCGTCCACACACTTAGGTCTATTTTCAAACCTGAGCGCCCTCCTGTCACGCTACTGTTTGATGGTCCGGTCGATGATCACCTGGTCAAACATCTGCCACTCTTCAATCAGACGCGCCCTACGCCCTATACGGTCATCGATGCCATGAATACGCGTGAACGAAAAACGCGCTCCTCCTGTAAATGCACCTGGTACTCCGGATCGAGGCCTGGCTTGCTGGGCGGCCACAGCTGGGTGGTATGAAGCCGAGTGTATCCCTGGACAACTGCTACGTCTACGGTCGTGTGTTCGTGAACAAGAAGGACATTTTGAGCACCATATATAGCTGAATTTAACTTCCTTTCAGGTTTTCCATGTTGGAAAGTTCAATTTTTTGGTGCTGCATTTTAAACGCTCATAACTTTGACAAACTCACGAATATTTCTAATCGGTTTTAGGATCTCGTGTAAATAATTATGGTCACTGTTGCTCTGTTTAAAATTTCAGACAAATCCTAAAAGTTTTGACCGAGTTATTACACTTTTTTGTGGGGTATACTTTTTATTCGGACACAGTGTACATTTCAACTCATATGGCTACTGAGGCAGATAATATACTAGCTTCTTTCATGGAACTTACCCGCTCCTTGTGTGGGCTGTGATGGCCTCTGTCCCCAACACATTATGGAATTCTTTAATTGCGCTGAATTCGTTACTGAACTAAATTGAATAACAGCCCTAGCTGGTCGACTTATTTCTGGAAGGAAATTGTCTAAATCAAGTTCCTGCCACGCGTTATCCTGGTATCCTGTTTGCCCGACGCAAGAGTTATAGGACCTATGTATACATGCATGTCCGATTGTAATTGGGTAGATCTACTTTCGGAGCAAATTAGCTTAAAAATGGGCCAGACACTTGCTTTTCCCAAGGTCACAGTAGGCCTATATATGTATCTATCGTCTCGGTTGGTGAGTGTTGTTGTTCCGATGGATGTAGGGCAGCAACTCACTCAGCCGTATCAGTTACATAGAAAACTTATCAGTCCTGCATTAACTTGTCTTTTGCAATTCCTTCAATAGCCTGTTAATGTGGCGTATACGCTCTTCAACACATGCAATGCACTTTTGGGGCCATTCATTCTGCTTGCGAAGCCTTCGATGTCATCCTAGAAACTCGCATCTTTGAAATATCGCTGGCCATAGAAACAAATAATTATATGCAGCATCCATTGACATGATGCCTTCAGTATCTGGTGGATCTCATTTATGCCTTTGAAAAAATTAGTAGAATAATGCCATTATTATTATTATTATTATAATATTAATATAGTAATAATAATAATAATATTATTATTTTTTTTTTTATTTTTTATTTTTATTTTTATTTTTTTTTATTATTATTATTTATTATTATTATTATTATTATTATTATTATTATTATTATTATTATTGTTTTGCCCTGATGTTTGCAGGATGCTTCAAGGACTTGAATCTGAATTAGGTCTAGTGTGTAGAATGAAATTTCTAGAATGACCCTTAGGCATCTATTTCCTGGCTGGCGAACTTGCCTCTAAACGCCACCGCGTTAAAGCGATTTATCGTTAACGAGAGACGTTGGAATAAAAATTATCAAGAAAGCGTTTCCCGTGGGTCCTCTGTAACGGCGCAGAGCCTTTGTCCCAGTTCCGAAAGTAAGACCGTGCCTTCGCTGTTGATCGGACTGTGCATGGGCTTTAGAAAGTGATCGGACTGTGGGCTTAGAAAGTCAGAGGAATAAAAAAAGAGTGTGGAAGATTGCTTTCTATATTTATCAATCTTGCGGACCGACGTCTTTGTAGGCCTAATAATAATAATAGTAGTAATAATAATAATAATAATAATAATAATAATATATATATATATTATATACATCTTCTGTTACAATTCAACGCTACAACGCCGTTGCCTACCACGGCACCTTGTCTGGACTACCCGGGGCCATGGACCGGCCAGTTTGGTGTGTTTTTTTATGGGGCACAGTGTATATATAAATATATAAGCAATTGAGCATATACATAACCAAAGTTTGGGCGGAGGCGGTTTGCTGGCAGAGTGTGAATTTTGGCCGGGCCGTGATGGGTGTGGGCGGAGGTAGGGAGGGGTACGGTGGGGCCTGGGGGGCCGGGGTGGTGCTGGACACAGACGAATGGCTCAAATTTACCCGGCAGCGCCGAATACCCGAGAGGTGCGTAAGCGGGGTGGGAACGAGGCAGGGTGGAGCGGAGTGTGGCGGGATAGTGCGGAGGGAGAGGCGAGGTGGGGGCGATGTGGGGCGGGAGTGTATGTGGGTGCGGGAGGAGCTGGGAGTGGCGAGAGGTAGGGTGGGCTCTGAGAGCAAGGTGAGATGAAGAGGGGAGAAAACCCGAAATTCAGCGGTCAACTTCGAGACGAGAAACTAAAATCTCCTGGATAACGCCGGATACCCCATCTAGTAGGTTCATAAGTCAACAACTTTTGGCTAACGTCTGCTGCAGTCATCAGCGATTTACGTTTTAACAACAGTATTCTATTTCTCAGTTTTCTTCATAAAATAATTTGCGGATTATAAAACTGCGTCAGATGTGAGTAATAAGCTTAATCATCTTTCCACTACATCGATCCTTAGCCTATTAGTATAGGCCTAACGCCTAAGTGACGTGTTTGGCGACCCTTCTTGCGTAGGAAAACTGAGTATTGTCTTGCAACGGATTTAGTATAATATACTATCATATACTGCCATTTACATCTGGATTCTGCACTATATTATAGTGCAGAATCCAGATGCAAATGGCACTGTCTCCGCAGGCATCATAATAGTAAATGCAGGTTTACTCCCTTTCCACGTCCTCTTTCTGCTGCAGAGTCTTCTCCCCTATTGTTCTTGTTCCTTAACTTACTCTTTTCGCACCCCCACTCTCTTCTTCTTTATCTTCTTCTGCTGTGCATCCACTTCTTTTCCTTCACCTTCCTTATCCTCTTCTTCGTCCTCATTTTCTTCTTCCTCCTCCTCATCTTCATCTGCCTCCCCTTCTTCGTCTTCATGATCATCTTCTTTATCCTACTGTTCATCGCGTCCTCTTTTCCTCCTCCTCCTCCTTCTTTCCCATCTTCATATTCATTCCATCCTCTACCCCTTCTTCGTTGTCGTCTTCCTTCTCCTCCCTCTTCCTCCTCTTCCAGCTTCATCAGCTTCATCATCATCATCATCTCTCTCTCTCTCTCTCTCTCTCTCTCTCTCTCTCTCTCTCTCTCTCTCTCTCTCTCTCTCTCTCTCTCTCTCTCTCCCTGTTCCTAACTGACTACTTCTACTACTACAACTACTTTATTATTATTATTATTGTTATTATTATTACTACTACTTCTGCTACTGCTACTGCTGCTGCTGCTGCTGCTGCTCTGCTACTGCTACTACTACTACTACTACTACTACTACTACTACTACTACTACTACTACTACTACTACTACTACTACTACTGCCTCATCTACAACAGCAACAACTGCTATTGCTACTACTGCTACTACGACTATTTCTGATACACAACCACCACTACCACTACCATTAACAATACAACTACTACTACTACTACTACTACTACCATCACTACTGCTTGTACACTACTTCTGCTACTACTACTACTCCCACCACCACAACCACTACCACTATTACTACTACTACAACTACTACAACTGCTACTACTACGACCACCACTTTGATTATGACAACAGCTACAACTACTCTCACCACCATCACCGCCACACTACTACCTCTATTACTACAACAACAACTACTGCTACTATCAACACCATTATCAGCGTGTTTATTCTTTTCACTGCCAATGTACTGCATGCCGTGTTGTAAACATTGCCGCCTGTAAGGCCCAGCATTGTACACAGGAAGGCGTGCTGATGACGTCGCGGGTACGATACGGGTACGGGTATACCCGCGGGTACGGGTCGGGTCGGGTAGTAATTTTGGGGACGGGTCGGGTACGGGTACGGGTAGCAATTCTACTTCACGGGTACGGGTCGGGTAGCAAAATGCTCTACCCGCAGCCCCCTACCGGCCACCCTAAACTAACTAAAATTGTTCTGTAAAAACTAAATCGAATTCTAAACCTAACATTCCAGTTATAATAATAATAATAATACCAACCGGGATCGAGGACGACCAACCATACTAACAATGAATGCATTGTTACTTTAGATTTAGTATGCAATTGTGGGAAAACTATTAACACACTATGCTAGTGTTTTGCTAGGCGTTCACTGTTCATCAGGCACAGCCAGTTGGTGTTTCACAGTTTGAATTGGAAATAAATGATGGTTTTTATAATAAAGAATAAAAATAAAATAAAATAATAATAATAATAACAATAAGTCCCTGAGGGATCCTAAATACCTCGGGGCAAATAATAATAATAATACGATGCAGGAAACAAAATGATAATAAGCTCATAAATTAAAATAATAATAATAACAATAATAAAAACAATAATAGTAATAACTATAATAATAACAATAATAATAATAATAATAAATATATAATAATAATAAATATATCGCCTGGGACTTCACAGCCATCCACACTTGTGCGGTCTCATATATACATCTTTCATCAACGGTACCTGGAGGAGCTGCGGAACATGCGGCAGATCGGAAATGCAACAAATACTCCACTCTTCCTGCATCCCATGAGTTTGTGCCCATTGCTGTTGAATCGTTGGGCCCCATCAATCGCGCTGGTCGAGAGTTTTTGTTAGTTAGGCCGCCGTTGTGCCACTGTTTCCGGCGATCCAAGAGAGATTGTCTACCTTTTCCAGAGGATTTCAATATGCACACAGCGATTCAATGCCGTCGCTTTTAGCGGAACATTTGCACCACACTCCGGGGACGAGAACAATGCACTCTACGCTTGAATACATTTCTGTTCTTGGATTTTTGTTTTAAGCTTGAGTGATGTTTCAATAAAGGTTGAAATTATAAAAAATAAAAATAAAAAATAATAATAATAATAATAATAATAATAATAATAATAATAATAATAATAATAATAATAATAATAATAATGACAAACTCTTTTTAATACGTAACTCTTTATAATAACAATATAATAATAATAATAATAATCATAATAATAATAATAATGATACTTGTCACAATGTTTTCCTGTGTTACGGTATTATATAGGCCTAATTATATTGGATTATTGCTATAATGTTAATAATTATAAAATCATATGAGATTACAGATTTATTGTTAGCCTATGTTATTTTAATAATAACGTTGTAGTTTTAAAGGGCTAAAAGCCGCTATATGATAATCTTTCATATCCGCTGAAAGATTAGAACAAAGACAAATGCAAGTTTTAGAAGCATAAGCTTACACGCTGAAACGAAAACAATAAAACGCAACACGGAAATGCTATAGTTTCTTTTTTAAAATAGAACAAATAGAAAGAGGCGACAAACCGAAAAATGATAATTGTTTGACTTTGATGCATCTTGTAGACTATTGCTTTCTAAAAGTTAAAAACCTTGTTTACCCATTTTAATTTTAATCAGCAAATAATTCAACTTTATAAGCAAACACTTGGTAATATTAATCCACGACCATTATTTTATTTCTTGTAATTTTAGTTGAATTAGAAATTGAGATATTAACAATATTGAACTCTTTTGAAATTTAAATCGCTGACATAAAAACTTAATAGGCCACAAACGAGTCTCTACTGGCATAAACTAAAACAATTACATCGTCTTACAGAAGTTAAGGGAGAATTTATTAATCTTTATACCTATAATTTTGCATTTTCTAAAATGGAAGCAGTCTGTTCTGAATGATGGTAGCAACAAATGAACTACCTGGTATTGAAAAACTAAAAAATTATCTTAAATATTCATAACATAGGATTATGACGGGTGATAAAGTTTTAAAAGTATACGATGACCAACTCCCTGCGAATCCTCATGAAAATCATAGATTCTGGTGACGCCCGTCGAGTCAGCCTATCATTATACATGTATCTAAGGAGTCGCCGGTTGCTAGTATACAATAGACGTTCGGCACCAGTCGGTCGTTATAATGAAGCGCCGACAGTAACTAACTTTCAAGGTCACTCGAGTCAGTAAATTATACTCATTGCAATATGATAGTATCATATACTATATTAATAAATAATAGCCTTATAATATTATATAAAATAACAGTAAACAATATCACGGTGTATTATAAAACTGCTTGTAAAACAATGATGTAAACAGCAACTAAAACTATCATTTCCTCAAATTTTTCTGGGGTATGTCAATCCTGGAAGGAACTTCCCAGCCCCCCAGAGACGTCTAGATTGAACACTGTGGACACTCGACAATCAGCATAGCCTACAAGGCGAGACGATAACAATCATGTTTCAGAGAACGTGCGTAAAAATGTCAATTCGAGACGGGTCCGCACTCCGCATAATCATGAGGGAGTAGGCCTAAGCATGGGCCTACAGCCTATATTCCTCATCAAGAATTCGCGTAAAACCAGGATGCCATGCGAACAAAATATCCAACATCAGAGAGAATAGTTATAGCCTACTGCTCAAACTTAACAAACGCAAAATTCCAATAGGCCTATGTCAGAAATTACAGAGCCAAATTTAAATTTAGACATAATCTAATGATCTGCTGAAAATGCCACAGAAGCATATGAATTGATCGACGTGTTCTGTGCTCTGCTCAGAATCTCAAGCTGAACTACTAAGCTTACGCCTAAATCATACAGCCTACGATTTATTTCCTATGATAAAAATTTAACGTCGTAGCAGAATGGGGTGCATAAAATTATATGAAAATTTGAAAATATTACTGCAATTATTACCCATATTTTTCACTGACCCCGCATTTGGTTTCAGTTATTAATTCTCCGTCTATGGCCTATATATAGTGCACGGAATATTGCTTTCTTGTGCTTTATGAGCAATTTCCTCAGCACTTTATTTGATATATTATCACATTTTAAATGCGCTCTATAGCGGGCCATCTTCCTAGGTGAAGTTTGATGGTTTGGTGTGATTCATCGCTCCAGGGCCTAAATAATAAGTAGGCCTACGTGCTCGTCAGTTAATGGACCTCCTGATCTTCACAGATGATATAGATGCTTCTGCACCCATAGCAGCGATAGTAGGCCTACTTGTAACAAACGATATAACCGTAATCGTAAGCGCCTCTGAAGAGCTTTCTTGAAGGGGCGCTATATAGATGTACGATTACAATTACAATTACAATCGTCTTTTATTCATTATCTAAACAATAATTATAGAAAATGCATAAGCTTTGGCCTGGTGCTGCATGTGCGGTTTTAACTGCATGAAATTGACTCATTTCATGCTCTCATCTAAGTTTCACCCAACAGTCTGCCATCAAGATATTGGATGAGTCGTGTAGGCCTATGGCGACGCTGCAGGGCGAATCCACAATGTTTAGTATTATGACAACAATATCTCGAAAATGGTAACGCAGGCCACACCTCAGGGCATATATAGGCTTACTGCAGAAACTGTGCGAACACCGAAATCTCATGAGCTCATGAACCTCTGAGTTTAAAAAAAGAAGTTTAGGTTGAACGCAAATTAGTCTATAGGGCCTATTTGACTTTTAAATTACGTGAGCACTTTGGATTGTATCTGATTATTACAGGCTAGGCATATTGCCTATTTCTGATATAAGCTTAAATATGATTTCTAAAACTTGAAATCACTCAAATAAACTTAAACTTGATTGTGATCGTGTAAAATCATATGAAATCATGCAACCAATAAAGATTACTTGAGACTTAGAATTCTATCTGATGCCACTGTTTTCTTGTAAGGCGTCGGCCATTAACCGAAAGCCATTTAAGACATATTGCGGAATCACAGTGACTCAAAGTAATTATGCCGAAGTTTGGATTCTATAGCGAAAATTTTGAAAAATTGGGCTGAATAAAGTCAAGTATTAACAAGTTCTTAATTTATATACGACTAATATCTAATTTAGGGGGACTCGTTAAAATTTAGGCCTTTTGCTTGGTCTATAATTCATTTTAGAGAGGTTCACATTCAATGCAGTCAAACTTGCAAAGTCACTAATGCACACTTCAACTCAGATAAGCCGATCTTAGTATTGCATCGTGAATATGTGATAATAATTCTAGCTTTGGATCGAATGGAAAGTAAGCTGATACAGGTAAAATGACAATCAGAGACGTTTCGGATTATAGCCTGCTTCCACTAATCTCAAGGGTCGTCAAAAGGTTTCTATTATTATTCGTTTATTGAATCACAAATACATCGAAAAATTTTCTATTGTAGCTAAAATATCACGAGGGTATACTATACGCCCACTGGAAAAGAACCTTTAGCCCAAAAGGAAAGCCAGTCCCCATTTAATAGGTCTGTCACTTAAAAGGCAGTAAGCCTACAAAATAATGGCGACGAAGAACAGCTGTCCTGCTAATTAAATATGCAGCAAAATCTCGGACAGAAAAAATATATAAGGTTTGTGTACATAACCCACCAAACAAAAGTTAAACTTGACTAAGCTATGAAACAAGATGCACATTAAGTTATATAGGCCTATAGTCACTTCTCACTATTCACTGAATGCTAAGTTTCTAACGCAATGAGATATCGAATATTCAAACAAGTCACGTCTTTTCGGGATTTCAAATACAAACCCCAAAGAAATTCCAAAAACGATATAAAGTAGACCTACAACAAACACTATAATTGTGTTTATACATATGTTATGTGCATATAATTTATATATCATAGGCTGTGCCGAGCATTCTGTTTATATTCGCTTCGGGGCCGAATAGCGAGTCAAATAGCTATTCGGTATTCGGCCGATTAGTAGCGGTCGGACAGAATGCGAATGATGTTCACGTGACATATGTTTCTGCATATGCGGCTGTAATAACGAGTTGACTGAAGGAAAGTAACGCTTTCATTAACATAATAACAATAATTATTATGTTATAATATAACATAATAATTATTATTATGTTATAATAATAATTATTATGTTATAATATAACGTAATAATTATTATGATGTAATAATTATTATGTTATAATATAACATAATAATTATTAATAATATAACATAGGCCTAATAATTATTATTGTGTTAATATATTACATTATATGCTGTATTTGCAGCAGGGCCTTCCTGAGTGCCTGTACCGCGCTACAGCAGTGTTATGTTATAGCCTAGTCTCATTCTTTTTGTGCAGTGGCTAAATGCTGTCCGTACATGTATAATTGTATATCTTGTAGACCTACACTATTCGTGTTCGTATTCAGTCGAATAGTTGGTTCAATTATTTTGTATTCAGTCGAATAGCGATAATCATCATTCTATTAGTGTTCGCCGGTCGCTTATACACTAATATACAGTGCCAATTAATTAAATATGCAGCAAAATCTTGAACAGTAGCGGCAGCCTTTGCAGCCTCTATCCGTGCCTTTCGATGCTGCAAAGGCTGACGTTGCTGCCTTTGTCACCTCTCAGGTTGACCGTTGTTACAGCCTGCTGTTCGGTTCGCCCAAGTGTCTTCTGGATTGCCTGCAGTCAGTCCTCAATGCTGCTGCGAAACTGCTATGCAATCGGAGGAAATATGATCACGTGACGCCGTTACTTCGCGATGTCCTTGATTTTTCAGGCAGAGGGACACTCTGTTTGGGGGGGGGGGAGACTTTGTATCGGGGAGACTTTATATCGTGACACCGGTCCCAGATGCTGAAACAGTCTTCCTCCCGTCCTGCGAGCGGCTGACTCAATTGACTCCTTCAAATCTGGAATCAAGACATAATATTTATTTTGTAAGGCCTATCCTGCTGTTTAGGATAGTATGTGAGGCGCCCTTGTAGCGGCATGGCTGTGTAACAGCGCCATATAGAACTCGTCATTGTTATTACTGCTATTTAACCAGCAGGGGTAGCCGGCGTTGCCCGGGATATTTAGGATTCGACCCTCTCCGGCCACAACCCCACCACACCACACCCACAACACCACACCACACTCCGACCTTCACCGGTACACCACCCGAGAAATTTGGATTTTCGGAAAAATTTCTCGTCCCAGTCCCCCACTTCCACCCCCATCTCCACCCCCCAACCTCCCACCCCACCCCTCAAACTCCCACCACACCCACCCACCCCACTTTCCCCACCCACCCCACCCCACCTCCACCCCTCACCCCATTCGGCTTTATCCCATCCCACCGCCCCCACCATCCACCCATGCACCCCAACTCACGACCCCACCCCACCCCCACCTACCCCACTCCACCTCCACCCCACTCTACACCCCCACCCCACCCACTCCAGCCCCTCCATTCTCTCCACCCCTCCACCCTATCCCATCCCCACCCCTCACCCCACCGAAACACCCAACTCCGCCCCCATTCTACCGCCCACCCCTCCAACCCCGACACCCCAACCCACGACCCCCCCACTCCACCACCCCACCACCACTCCACTCCCACCCCAACTCCACCCCACCACCTCCACCACACTCCACCCCCTCCAACCTCCTCCACCCCCATCCCACCGCCCCACCCTCCCCCCTCCCCTCCCACCCACTCCCCCACCCCACTTCCGCATCCACCCCTCAAACCACCACCCCACCCCACCCCACCCATTTCTTTTCCACTCCACTCCACACCCACCCCCTCCACCCCTCCACCTCTTCGACCCCACTCCCGACCTCCACCGGTACGCGACCCATGAACTGACTGGCAAAAGCGCTGGCCTTAAGCACCTCTAAAACGGTGTCAACCGCTGCTTTTATGCGTATGGGACCGAAAGAAAAGTGCTGTCTTAAGCTTGTGGGGAAACGACCAACAGGAAAAATGAGGGATTTTGCCCCCAATTCTGGCCCCAATGGTGGCAGAGATTCGCGACTACGCGTCCGATGCCGAGACGGACACAGTAATGAAAGTTTGGAGTGAAAAGCTCAGAAACTGTGGAAATGCATTCCGGTTAAACACACAGACAGAATAATCTTAATCTTTCTCTTTATTTATATAGATGTGTCAGTATGTCAACGTTATCGTGGAAACCTGCGCGCACACGCAGGCAGACACACACAAGCACACGCGCCCTCAACCCCGGTCTGAATGATATATCAATGAACGTATACTATGGACACCACAAACTTCTTTACTCACGATCTTAGCTCTGTTCTCCTTCCGGTCGTTTAGGTTCAAACCAAGATTTATCATCTAACGCAGGGCAAGGAATTAGCCGCTGTGCTATTCCTAACAACTCAAAGTCTGGAAGAGGACAGTCCTTCAACCGCTCGTCCCTCCGGAAAACGATGGGCTCGGTACTGGCTGCCACGGAACACCTTACATTGCTGTAAGCGCGGATGTGTGGTACACTGCATGCCGCTGTTGGACGAGGGATGGTCCAGTGGTTTTTCTCACGGAATCGGCATCCTGCATTCCTCTGCAATGAAATGAACCTTCTGCTCTTTTTTTAGGTTCCATTGATTTCGAGGTACAGGCTCATCACTTGGTTCCAGTGTTATTTCAGTTATGGTTTTTCAGTTACAGTTTAAGTTACAGTTATCTATTTTTTTATTTTTCAGTTACAGTTTCAGTTACAGTTAACTGCGATGAGATTTTTCAGTTTCAGTTACAGTTATTTCTTATTTTTCAGTTACAGTTTCAGTTACAGTTATTACGTGTATATTCAAACGTCACAACTACTAAGACACTGATCACAGTCACACATATTTCGCAAAGTTGCCAGAAAGCACTCTCGACTTGCGTCTGTGCACTTTCGGCCTGCAAAACATTTTAAAGAAGTATTTTAGATGTAAGTGCCTTTCATGACATGCCAACAGTGTCACTGTCAACATATTATAACTTACAATAAGAACAATGGAATTCACATATGTTCACAAACCAAAAGATAACGAGTGAAACACCCCTCAAAGTGATTAATCAGCTTGTCATGTAATAGCAGAATTAAAAATGTTATAGAAAGGCAGTAGTCAAACATACTACTATACTATCCACTAAGGGGCAGTAAGGGCTCAAATAATGACTAGTTTCTGTTCATTGGTCTCATGTTCTTTAAAGGCATTTCTTGTTGGAGAGTGCAAGAGTGTCTGTTTGCATTGCATCCGTCTGCTCCTTAAATGGCTTCAATATTCTGGCTAGCTCTGCAAGTCGCACAAAAAGCACTTGTTTTATTTTCAAGTTAACTCCTTTTGATTCTTCAGTTATGCAGTTATTGTTCTTCAGTTTCTATTACAGTTTCAGTTATTCAACATTTTTCAGTTTCAGTTACAGTTACAGTTAACTGGCAAAGATTTTTCAGTTATTCTGCTATTTCAGTTACAGTTTCAGTTAATAGAAATAACACTGCTTGGTTCTCTGTTCTGTCTCTGTCTCTGTCACTGTCTCTGTCCTTCTCTGTCTCTCTCTGAGTCATACTGATGTCGGTGATGATGCATTACTATATTGTAAATCTAGCGTCTAAGTAAACTAGGCCTATCAGGCCTATTCAGAAGAATATTAACGGCCGAGGCAGGGCGGGAAAACGAAAAGTTCTCCATTTCCTCACTTACTTAATCTTATTCCTTCTTACGTTTTATCATCATCTTCTTCTTCTTCTTCTTCCTCCTCCTCCTCTTTCTCTACCTCTTTCTCTTCCTTTTCCTTCTCCTCCTCCTCCTCTTCTTCCTCTTGAAAGAAAAAATACGAGATCAGTTTGCCCAGAGGTTGTAGACTATGCTGCACCCATGGGCGCCCGCACATAGGGGCAAGGGGGGGCACTTGCCCCCCCTGGAAAATTGACACCTATGTTTTTAACTACTACTTTTGGGGTTTTAACAAATTTCTTTGCCTTATTGCACCAATGATACAAATGATACAGACAGTGAAAGTCAGAAATCTACAGTTAGAGATCTCTTCAGAAATAAACATGCTCTTATAACTTTCTGCCTGGCATATACAATCTCTTTCTAAAAACTGTAACGATGACCATTGGCTTTCAACCCTCCTGCTGGCGTCCATGCAAACAGCAGGCCCATCGATAATGGCCTACTTGAGTGGAATTCAGCAGTTGTGCAAATAATCATAACTGCAAAAAATTAAATACTAATGCAAAAATTTGATCATTTTTCAAAGTACACTGAAATTACATCAGGGATATCTGCTTATTCACCAGCATTGTAATTATATTAAACCAAGTCTGCTATAAGCCAGGTTCCATTTTGTCCATTTTGCAGGCTGCCAGTACAGAATCCAGGGAGGTCAAACTGTAGATAAAACTGCCCTCTGGTTATCACGTCTCAAGATTTACACCCAAAACTGACAACGAGATATTTTCAACAGAATTGATACCCACACTCATCTGATCCTCAGATTCTCCACCTTTCTAAATGACACCTGCACTAACAGTTACTCTGGCCCTCTGGCTACCAGACTCGGACCTCTTTCTGACTACTCTTTAGTCTTTAGAATAGGCTTCTGACTCGATGCAGCACATGTGAAAACGCTGGTGCTCTGTGATTGGCTTTCAAGTGGTGCTTTAGAAGCAGCTAGAGGAGCATTTGCCCTTTGAAAGCTGACATCTTTTTTCGTTCATTTATTCATTTGAGCATTCTATGGACTTATATAGCGCACTTTTAGGAAACTACTTTTTGACATCTACTTTTCGATTTTTAACAAATTTCTAAGGAAACTATTTGTATTAAAAATTTTAAAAAATTAAACTGAGAAATTTGCATAAGAAACCTCTTTGAAAAATACCCGTATTCTTAATTTTCTGCATCACATTTTTAAAGCTCTAAGCTCTTGGTACTAAAAAAAATTTGGCGACAATCGTAAAATTTTTGCCCCCCCCCTGCAAAAATTTCTGCGGGCGCCCATGGCTGCACCGCACATAACATAAGCCGGACCAAGTTTAAACACATCGACATGCGACTTTGTACGAGCAGTGGAGAAGCCATAGATCGGATGAAGGAATCAACGGGAGACTTAAAACGAAGTTGATGCATCAATCCAGACAGATCTGTCGTCAGTCCATAAGAGCAACAAGAATCATCAGTTAATCCAACAGAGTCACAAGCCTAATCCACAACTCGATTCTATCGCTGGTTTAACTTGAAATTTCGCGACATATTTCCCGAACATCGTCTTATGACTTTACTCAATCACTTACCTTGATGTGTCGTCACTGCAATTTTACTTAGAATTTGAGACACCATGGCGGGGTTACTCTCACAACGATCAGAGATGATTGGTGCGAAAACTGGACATACGATAGGCTACTTATTAATTTTGTTTATTACTGTGTCTGTCTGCAATTATTTTCCTAAATTTTATTTGCGTCTGATATCCATGTTTCCGTACTTTCAAAAATTCCGCAAATTCTGGTCAGTATTTGATCGTTTTAGACCCTACTTAGTGTTTACTAATAAAGTTGTGCTATTTGCCTTGCTGATTAAAATTAAATTGCGCTGAAAGTCCAATTTTTCGTTTTCCGCATCTTCTCGGTTTTTTTAAATAACGAGACATTTTATTCCTTTTTTCATATCAGCTTTTTAAACATAAAAATTATATGGTTGTATCAGAGGTTATTTTAAGGAATTTTCTCAACTGCACATAAATGACGTATTTTGAGCAGTGGCGGCTCTAGGAGGGGGCTGGGGGCTAAGCCCCCCTACAAGAGGCTCAGCCTCCCCTAAAAAGAGGGCCATCCGAATTTTTTACATTGAAAAATCCACGATTTTCGCCTGACAACTAAAAAAATCGTCAGAAATTTTGACGGATGAAAATGAGAAATTTTCGCCGCGAGTCTTCAGCCCCCCCCCCAAACTAAAATCCTGGCGCCGCCACTGATTTTCAGACTGGACATAAGAAAGTCCTTGACCAGGGATTTGTCCCCCAAAGCTGAAGCAGCTTTTGGTGAGCGCTCGTTAATAAGCTGGCGCTTGGCGCTTGGCCTTCGACTGGAGCTTTAGATGTTTGAATATCAAGAATTTCCGACTTCATAAAAATTCATATTAAAGATCAAAATCAATTGTTATGACAATGTTTGACTCAAAGTTCATCATGGCAAAATCTCCAAATGAATTAACGAATGAAATCAGCTAGACGTTCTTAGACGTTTAGACTTTTCAATATCCTTAATCGACTAGAAATCCCTTAAAGATCCATTACAGATCCTCTGCTTTTGCTGGAATTGGAAATAACTCAGAAAGATTGTTAAGTGTAATAAAGTTAAATGGTCCTATGTTCCTGGACACTTCCAAAGTTTCGCTAGTAGGCCTCTGTAAGGGTAGCCTACGTCTAAATGTTGCTTTTCTGCTCTGAAACCCTGCTCATTAAGATCAACATGATATTGTTTTGCTAAAGCTAAAGCTAGCAGACAAGATGAGATATTTCCCCAAGAAATAAAATCTTTGAGCTAATTTCAAATTTTGTAAAAAATATAACCCACTAACTGCAAAATACGATGTAAGACCGATAAATATCATTAGCAAACCTCCCAAATGGTCATTGTTGATCGATAGGCCTATGCTGACACCCACATCAACACGAATATGTACTGCTTAGGCTAATAGCAGTTTTAACCAGGAGCCGCGTCGCAGATCTACATGTAAATGATATTTTACCACACCATGACTTCGCTTAGGGTACGACTGCTGGAAATTTTATATGCTACAAGCTCTGGTGTCATTCATTCATGAGAACCAGAATGTGAGTGTGAACATAGCCGCAGACTTGGTCCTGGGTTTGTGGAAACTAACGAGCGACCGAAGGACAATAATTTCCAGTGCACGAGCACCTAGCTGGGTAGGGGTTTGGAAAGTGATGCACCAATCCCATTTTTGAATTTTGTTTAATTTCCACACTGCACTGGTGGTATTCTAAGTTGTAATTTTCCGAGGTTGTTCATCATTTCAGTGCTGATAGTCATGGTTTAGGACTTTAATAAGTGTCCCGTCCCATTGTTTAAATATTTTTTACAGCATTATAATGACAACTTTTAGACTGTGACCTTAAAAAAATTGCTCACAAATTTCACACCAAAGGGCATGGTTTGAGACTTCAATAAATGCCCCTCCCCATTGTTTACATTTCTGAATTTCCACACTGTAGCCTAACTGTCATCTGAACAAAATTGCTCTTTTTAAATGCAGACAGCTATGGTTTTTAGAGTTTAGAGAGTCTCCTCCTTATTGTTTAATTTTTTCATTTGCACGCTGTTAATCTGGCGTTTAAAGCTGTCATTAGAAAAAAATTACTCATAAATTTCTTTTCTCGTCCATTGTTTGAAAAAAGTCATTTGAATGCCATGCGAATGCCTTTCGCTCGCATGATTCTTTGCGCCGACTTGATAAAATGATAAATATTGCGAGTTAAATAAACTAGGAGACTGGTTTACAGCCAATAGGCTTCCCTATATATTGCAAAAACTCATGCTTTATAATATTCCATTCAATTCCAATCAAGCAAATCCATGATCAATGATCATCGCTCACTTTTCGCAAACTCGTTCTATATAGGCCTACGCCACTTAGGCTATCTCTTGGAGTTTGTATGCCCATTGCTGAATATCCGATCTGCATTGAACAAAAAGCTTAATATTTATATCATTGAGAGCAAGACTGCTAAGAACCTTGGTATTTATTATAACCTAAACTATTGTACCTACTTCTGCCCATATTATTCGCAAGTGTTAATGTCATACTCTAATTAATTTCTAGTTTGATTAAATTGTTATAGGCCTATTGTGTATATAGGCACGAAATTGTTTGGCAAAACTAAAATTTATTGTGCCTCTGCAAAAAAGAACCCATTCAGAGTCAAACAGCAGATGCCAATTACGCCCACACGGCATGCATGCGGGTTTAGAGAATATAACAACATGACTTTTGAGAATAAGATCCGCTATTTAGTAGGTAACAAAATGTAGAAATTAATTTGGTCAATAGAATGCTGCCTGAAGTTTTCTCAAACTATTTCACAAAAGCATTCGACTCACGTGATCATTACACAAGATTGTAAAGGACGAATTGAGTAGAGGAAAGTTAAAGAATATTTTTGAATTCATTAATCGAAAATATATATTTTTTTAAATGGTATATAATTGTTTGTAGCCTATTGTCGATTTAAATGAAAGCGGACTTGCTGGAAAATAAGTGTTTGCTTAATTGGAAGTTGGATTGATATAGGCCTATATATATATATATATATATATATATATATATATATATATATATATACTACAGAAGCTGGATTCGTGAACTGTTCCGTAAATGTAAGCTGGATAAAATAGGCCTACGTTTTTCTTCAATAGAAGCGGAAGTAATGGAAATCTTTTTTGCCTAAATAGAATTGAATTTGACTGAAAATTCCTCTACAAATGGACGCCGGATTGATGAAAATCAGGGCTCCAAGCCGCTACATCTCCTTAAATAGAAGTTGGATTGATGAAAAAATAATTATTGCTCCAATAGAAGCTGAGTTGTTGAAAATGATACACGCCAAGGTTGAAGTCGGTTTGACGAAAATTATTTTATTACCTAGTTCAGTGGGACTGATAAAAGATTTCTTTAAATAAGAGTAGGCCTAGTTGCGTTTATGACAAATAATCATAGGCATAACTTTCTATTGTGACAGTGCACGGTGTCCAGTTCACTTTTTAAAGTGGTGCTGATTGTCTCCACCACTTTTTGTTCCACCCGAAAATATATTATATTTTTTAACATGATAGCATTTGACTGCTTAGCGTCCAGTCTAGGCTTATTCGGTCATCCTTAAATATATATCTATAGGCTTAAAATCGCAATGGCGCAAAGTTGATACAATCTGTCACAATGTGTCCACTTTCCACGCTACCCTTTCAGATAGTATTTAGGCCTACTATTATGTTTGGTTTATTATTAGGTGGTCATATATTTTTTATTCGAGTTTCCATAAAATGTCGAATTATTAATTTCATTTGAAAAAAATTGAGCATGTAGGTCTATTGTTTCATTTTGCGTCCTAAAATGCTGGACAGTGCATACTAAATTCGTGTTTGGGAAAAGGGATAAAGGGAGTACAGGGAAGGGGAAGAGGGAAGGGAAGTGGGCATAGCTTCACAGGAATAGTCACCACCATTATCTGGAAAAAGTTACGCTCATGAAAATAATTGTTATTCAAATAGAAGTTGGATTGACGAAAAAAATTCTTGATCCAATGGAAGCTGGATTGATGAAAATAATTCATGCCAATGTATAGAAGTGGTATTTGTAAATATATTACTGATGTAGGACCTCCGGGCGTATTATTTCGAACTCTAAAACAGTAGCCTATATCTGTTCAGTTACATCTTTTTAACGAAAAGTCCGTTGACGAAACGTCCACGCAGGCCCGCCGACAGAAATTCGGGGCCCTGGGCTGAGCAGTCACGGGCCCCAAACTATCTTTAGGCTTTTTGAGCAAATTTACACAAAAACAAATAAAGATAGCAATAGTGTTGTTGTGAATGTACGCTAATGCTTACATTTATGATTTGAATCAGTTCTTAATGTTAAGAATTTAATTTTCAAATAATATGGTACCAGGTAGCCTAATCATTAATCAACAAGCAACCTTTCTGGATTGAACTGCAAAAATATATCTGATAACATCCTGGTAGCTCTCCATCTTGTCAAAAAACGATGGGTGGCCTCACTAAAAGTGATATAACTTTTGTTCTGTTTGAAATATTTTTTGCAATTTGACCATTGTACGTAAATTTGAATTGCCTTTAAGACTGTAAATTTTAATTTAAAAATTCGTATGTTTGGCCAAGATATGGGCTAAAAACCGTAGGGGATTACTTTTTTGGCGCACCCTGTATATAAATTGGGAATTTTATTCTATTCAGACGTTTCAACCAGATAAAGCAAAACATGTTGGACATTTCCTTTTTCAAAACCTAACAAAGAATCGTGATATTTTGGTATTTTTAAAACAGTAGACCTATAATTATATGGGTTCCTCATTGCTGCAATGTTATTCCTTGGTAAATGCAGTAACTGATGCTAATCCTTAGGAAGAACGCGTGTGCCTACGTTACACATTTTCGCAGTTGAATTATAATGCGTAGCATAAACTCTTTTGCTTACCGTTCTGCATCAGGTCAATCTCATATTTAGAATATAATTGGCAAAAGAGCGTTCGTCTCTTGACTCTTGCCACTTATAAATAATCGAATACGCTAAGACTGTCTGAAAAAACAGCACAATCATTTTAATAAGTAGGCCTATCACTGGGTTACTTAAAATGTTAACTGGACCAAGGAACAAAAATTTTCATTTATTCAGACTTGATCATCAGAACTCAGTATTCAGTACAAACCGTATTCATAACGTTATAGACCTAGGCTACATACTGGAGCAGGGACACTATTTATTTACTTATCAAATAATAAATAAAATCAATTATTGAACGCAAATATATAATTTTAATTATTTAAATTAGATCTGTTGTTCGGTTAAAACATTTAATCGCGATTAATGGCACGATTACATTTTTAAATCGAAATTAAAGCCATAGGCCTATTAATCGACATTTTTAACGTTGTCTGACATAGCTGTCTACTTGCTAAGTTTATTATAAAACAGTTCAGTTAACAATAAGCCTTATAGTAAAATAATAAATTCTTGATTAATAATGATTGCTGATTGTTATTCCCTCTTCCTCTTAATTTCAGAGCAGTTCCGTGTAAAAGAAATAATCGACTAAACACTAAAGAGTAAACAATCCTGGCTGATGTCAAAAAAATTCTACTTTCCTTTTAGTTTCACATTGACATTCAAATGCAAACAAAGATTATCAACCATAGGCCCATGTAGGCCCTACCTCGTTTAATAAGCTATCAATGCTTTTGAAGCATTAATCTTATGCAATGCCGTTTCATATAAAAGTTAAATATACAATGAGAGCTAGGCCTACCTTTACAATGACATCAACTTCCATAAAGTGAAACTAAAGGTTCAACTAACACATAAAGGTGGAACTAACACATATTCGATTATAAAATTAATGACTTAGCCAATTGCTTTATGCAAACAAGTTTGTTTACGCTGGCTGGTTCACGTGAGGCTCTTTTTTATTCACAACATATACTGTAGCCAATTACAGAAAAGAGACACCACCACTACACCACCGCGCCCACAATGCATTGCAATGGTTCAATAGCTGCTGCTCTTTGGTGAACTAGGCAAAGTTTTGCGTGTGCGTGTTGGGATTTGGTGTTAAATATTTCATGAATGATAGCCTACCCGTTGCGTATCGTCAACTAGATTGCGCCAATTATTGCCAGTTACCCTTGCAGGTTGGTTGCAGAATATTCTAGCTGTAATAATGTCGCTGTCGCTGCAGCATTGCATTGTATGCAACAGTGGCGGCGTTAGGGGCTGGGGGGCTAAGCCCCCACAGCCCCCCCTACAAGAGGGTCAGCTCCTCCTAAAAAAAGGGCCATCCGAATTTTTTACATAGAATAATTATCCCCCAGCCTATCATTGTGGGGCGCGGTGGTGTAGTGGTGGCGTCGTTGCCTTGAAGCCGGAAGGTTCGAGGTTCGAATCTACCTCAAGTCGCCGCGTAGGGACCTTGGGCAAGTCCTTCACTCGCAATTGCTCAGCGCTTCGGCATGAAACTCCGATGCAGTGTCCCCTCTGCAGTCGGGAGCGCCTCTGAGTAGTGAGCTTGAAGGGGCGCTATAACAAGTACACATACAAACAAATAGGCCTAATTTTTGTTGAAAACTATGCACCACGATAGTAAGTAAAGTGAGCGCTTTGCAACAATGCAATTAACAATATTATATCGTGCATTTGCATATAGGCCTAATATAAAACCGAAAGAATTTTTCTCAGAATTATCTGTCGCCGAATTGTCCTGTCGTGTCGTAGTACTTCTAGGAGTATCATATTATAAACACTTCTGTTTGTCACTCTCTCAGGAGATGCCGCTGATCCGTTAATATTCTCTGCACCTGATATAATATCTAACTCAGTCGTCTCCTGTCAGTATAAAAATCCTTAGACCAAGATCTCAATTTTCTTACAGCAATAATTAGGCTTCAAAGTAAACAGAATCGAAGATGAATTCCTGTACCGTAATACTAAGAATCTCAGAAGCCAAAACACGTCAAATCCGCCATAAAGCTTATAAACTAATAGAATCGCAATTCACATATTTCACAGCCTGACAATACCTATAATTATAGCTTTAACATAGGCTACTCGAGATTATACACATTTCAATTGAGAACGATTTCTCTGTCGTCTTAAACCTCGCATAGCCTATACTCACACAACAGACTATATACATGTCAGAACGAGGATAGCATGCATGTATGCACTGGACTTTGCGGCGTTTAAATAAGGAAAAGTGATGTGCTGTTAACCATTATGTAATTCAGCCTTAAGTTCTCGGAAACCCATTTGGCTGCAGCTGCTGTTGAGTCCATCGTGACCTTTATCCACGTTCTCCAAAGTAGACCACTGACCTTGCTCTGCCCATAGGTCGACAAATTAGTCTCTGACCGTCTTCCTTCTTCAGGTGCTATAAGTAGACCGTCCGTCTGCGCCGCTCTCCGTCGTGATCTATGTTCCTCCCTAGTTTGTAAGTGGGTCACTGATGCTCCTCCAGTGCTTCTCCCTATAGAGCTTGCATGGGCGGAGACTTAGGGGGACAGAGGGACGGTCCCCCTCAATTAATGTGGTGGAGGCGGCCCATGCATTTGCCCTCCCCCCCAATCGTTAAGCGTTAGGACATGTCACGTTAGAAGCGATGAATAAAAAATGAAAAAGTCATCAACTTTATGCGTAGATAATATTAAGTTTTCGTCGTCATTTTCGGACGGATGACTAAAAAAGTCGTCAACTTTTTTGGCCGGCAAAAATGGAAAATTTCGTCTACGACTTAGCCATTCGTTCGCCCAAAATCTTCGGCCGGTCGTTTTCGTCCCCCCCCCCCAAGTCTGCGCCCAGGTCTCCGCCCATGAGAGTTTGTATCTGTATTGTATTGTATCTCGCCATTTTGTGAAGCGCTTCTTGCAGCAAGAGCCTTTCAGGAGCGCTCCCAGTGCGTGCTAACCCGAAAGAAAAGTCAGGTTAATAGACGAGAGAGAAAGAGAGAGAGAGAGAAAGAGAGAGAGACAGAAAGACAGAGAGATGACGAAAGACTACCAGAGAATGGCAGAGAGGATGGCAGAGTGAACGCATGGGGGTGGAAGTCCATTTCATAGGGTGGGGACCAATTCAGCAAATCAGTTGCAAGTGGGCAACTGATGTCCCTCCTGTGTTCCTTCCTATTTGCAAGTGAGCCAGTGATGTTCCTCCTGTGTTCTGCCCTAGTTTTTAAGTGGGCCACGGCAGTGGCGGCGCCAGGATTTCAGTTTCGGGGGGGCTAAAGCCTCGCGGCGAAAATTGTCCATTTTCGCCGCCAAAATTTCTTACGACCTTTTTTTTTAGTCATCGACCGAAATCTCAAGAAAAAAAATTCTGACGACCTTTTTTTTTATTCGTCAACCGAAAATCGTGGATATTTCAATGTAAAAAAATTCGGATGGCCTTTTTTAGGGGGGGCTGAGCCTCTTGTAGGGGGGTGGCTTAGCCACCCCCCCCCCTTAGCGCCGCCACTGGGCCACGGATGTTCCTCCTGCATTTCTCCCAAGTTTGCAAGCGGGCCACTGACGTTCCTCCTGTCTTTAGTTTGTAAGAGGGCAACTGATTGCCAACTGATGTTCCTTCTGTTTTACTCTCTAGTTTGCAAGTGTGCCATTGATGTTCCTCCTGTGTTCCTCCTTAGTTTGTGAGTGGGCCACTGACGCTATTGTCTTCATTATCTTGGCCCTCTCCTGATCGTCGTCTTCAGCATTGCAATGTTCTTTCATTACGGAATTCGAAAATATAAATTCCATGAAGTTTTGACATCCGGTTAATTAGTGATCACCTGATTGATCAAATAGTAACTTAGAGGCTTAGACTACTTACATGTAGTTCGCCACAGCACTGTTGTTAGGCTACCTTGAAACTAGACAAATTAATCGTCTAATAGCCGCTGAATGATTCGCACAAATCAAACACCGTGAATCAATATTATATTCAGTTATTCAGAGGCAAACTCAAATTAACGACTCAATCGTTTCTATAAATTTCGCTAAACTGAACTACTGCTATTTCTAGTCAAATATGATAATTAGTTTATTGATTAATCGTACTAGGTCACTTATCTACACAACCAAGGATGCACCGAAAAGGTCCAATGTCTATCACTATTCGGTCGATTCTAATACAAATAGTGTACATTTATTGACAACTCTCAAAATTTAAATGCAAGCAAAAGTTTTAGTTCAGTAAATGTAACACATAGACTAAAAGTAAACACCCAAGCTTAGATGTAATTTTTGCACCCTTCTACAAATCTGTGTGCACTCTCTCCAGCAGTATAACGCAGAAACAGATGATACATAATCAATATTCGTTTTCGGTCTGCCCGCCACTATTCGGCCGAATACTCCGAATGTTCCGTATAGTCCTACATACGACCTATATACAGGGTGAGCCATAAAAAAGTAACCCTACGGTTTTTTGCCAATATCTTGGCCAGAAGTAAGAATTTTGAAATGAAATATTGCAGTATTAAAGATAATTAATATTTACACATGATGGCCAGATTTCATCAAAATATTTCAAACAGTACAAAAGTTATGCCACTTTTAGTGAGGCCACCCACCGGTTTTTGACGATTCAAAAACGTCACGCAACAAAGTGACAAAAACGATTTTATTAAGTCACATCTCAAATAGTTGTTGTGAAATGAACTTGTTGGTGCTTCACAGCTTGTATCCAAGGTGAACGCCACCAGTGCCAACACTTCTTTTGAGTCTCTTTGCAAAGTTCTTGATGGCCCTATTGATGCGTTCCAAAGGTAAATTTTCCCACGTTAACTCCAAAGCGCCCATCAATTCTTTTACCACTCTTAGTTTTGGTTGCAGATTGAGATATTTCTTCAGCATAGCTCTCCGCAATAGATCATCAATTCATCGGGTTCAAATCCGGAGATTTGAGGCCATTGGCTTTCTCAATTAAATCAGAACAATCGAGCCGATCTTCTTTCATTCACGGCAACTCTCTTAACTCTCAGCTTAACCCTTAAATTTTGCACTCTCACTGCTTATCAGAGTAAACGTTGCTCAATGTATCTCTAGGATCTTGCTCAAGAGATGTCTGAATACACAATTTGTCTGTCATTGACACCTTGGCCATTTTCTTTTTTTTAGAAATTTGAATTGCATTGCTTTAGTTACAAAATTAATAATCTCACAGATTCCTTATTTACCAATTTGATTGTCATCTTGCTAAGTGACTTCATGGTGACGTGCAGCTAGGCTGGTACATTATTTCTGCTTAAAATATAGTAATAATAATGATCATCTGGCAATATCAAGGCTATTTGATAACAATTATCTGAGATGAGACTTAATAAAATCATGTTTTTGTTACTTTTTGTTGCGTTACGTTTTTGAATCGTCAAAAAAAACGGTGAGTGGCCTCACTAAAAGTGACATAACTTATGTTCCGTTTCAAATATTTTTATAGAATCTAGCCATCATATGCATATATGCATTGTCTTTAAGCCTCTAAAATTTTATTTTGATATTCTTACTTCTGGCCAAGATATTGACCAGAATAATAAATTTGGTTTTTTGTTACTTTTTGTTGCGTCGCGTTTTTGAATCGTCAACAAACGGAGGGTGGCCTCTCTAAAAGTCATATAACTTTTTATGTTTGAAATATTTTGTTAAAATTTGACCATTTTGCGTAAATTTGAATTGCCTTTAAGACTGCAAAGTTTCATTTAAAAATTTCTATGTTTGACCAAGATATGGGCTAAAAATCGTAGGGGTTACTTTTTATGGCCCACCCTGTATATGCATCCAACACTTATAGCACAGTAGAACTTATAACTTTAAGCCGCGATCTAAAAGTTTCTAAGCTGCATGATTAACATAGGCGGAGACTTGGTCTAGAAGTTGGGTGAGACGAACGAGCGGCCGAAGGAAGACATTTTTGACGGACGGCTGAGTGGCCGACGACATTTCTTTTTCATCGACCAAATTTTCTGACGACCTTTTTTCAGTCGTTTGGTCGAAATCTTCTAATGATGTTACTCAGTATTAACCAAAAATATCGTCAGTGTCCTAGCACTGTCAAAATTTACGATGCTCTTTATGATTGTTTGAGGAATATTTCTTAAATATTCTCTGCCCCCTCCCTTAGTCTCCGCCCATGATGATCACCTGTCGCTTGTGATTTCAGGAGATCTGCGCATAAACTCTGAAATCACAAGCGAATGAGATTAACAGTTCACTCGAGTGAATTTCATCGTTACCAGAGTCTAAAATCCAACTCATCATCTTTTAACGATTTCTCCAATGGCAACAAACGAAATCAACACAGAGATAAAGTTTCAAATTATTTAAAATCAAACTTCTCAAAGTCTTCTGTTAATCCTTCAACGACGGATAAGATTTGAATTATTCAGCTAATATATATATATATATATATATATATATATATATATATATATATATATATATATATATAGGGGCCTATATAGCCTATGTCTTCCTAGTTTCCTGCTGTTTTACATGGAATAATCCATTAGGCCTACAACGTATAATATCTGTAAAACCTTATAATTATATCTATGTATGTATATTACACATATATATATTACATATAATAATGTTAATTCTTAAATGGAGCAGGTTATTAATTGAAAACGCATATCTATGTATGCGGCCATAATATTAAACATCCAATGCTTAACACAATTTATTTCAATTCTAAATAGAGAATTTACACACATATTTGTATATTTGACTAGTTATGGAGTATATACCAATTTGAGTATATAAATAATTGTTGTCGTCACGTACAGCGTGGGTCATAAAAAAGATCCCCCTACGGTTTTTTGCCAATATCTGAGCAGAAGTAAGAATTTCGAAATTAAATTTTACCCGCTTAAAGACAATTCATATTTACACATGATGGCCTGATTTCATCAAAATATTTCAGACCGAACAAAACCGTGGGGTCTTTTTATGCCCACCCTGTATATATAAGCGCCGGGCATCAACTGTCTCACAAGCGTTTAATCACGGTTTGCATGAGGCGGCGACATTGTGTCTGTCTTGTGCAGGTTTAAAGCTGCAGATAAGACTATAGGCCTACCACTGATCCAATTATATTAGCACCAATCTGAAACTTTAGCGGAACACTGTCAGGTTCGCATTAAAGTTCGTGCGAACCCGGGTGCTGGGATTAGCCTACACTCCATTGGCCCTTATGACACCTCACGGATCTGAAATCGCGGGCCTCAAAATTGCAGCCCTGGGTGCTGCAGCATCCTTATAGTAGCCTACTCACCTAAGCGCGGGCCTAAGTGATACGGGTTTGTCTAGGTCAGGCAATGGAGACAAAGAAAACATTGAGAAGTTTAATTTTATATAAATTGAAACTTCGATCTCACGCTGATATCTTTTCTAAAACATATTGTCGACCAATGCTGGAGACAAAAAAGTTTCTTCTATAATCACACTCGCAGGTTCAGTAGACTCGGCAGTCTGCATATTAGACCTGTAGGTCAACTTGCTAATTGGTTGTTACAGTGGGCGCAGACGGCGCCACAGCACCGTTTAGCGAACGTAAAGTGACGGCAGATGGCGTCGTGATTGCAGAGTTGCTGCAGCTTAGTACTTGAACAAGTCGCTAGATTACGCCACGCACAGGACTCTTAACGTCACTCAGATGCATTTGATCAGTATGCTATTTAACAACACTGTGTCCAAAGATGGTCAGCGTCGCCCTACTCATTTCTACAGACTTGGGACTGGCATGCATGAGTCCTAGCATCGGTGGATTTAGTCAGTCATACATTGCGAGACTGATTTAGTGCAGCTTGTTTATAATTATATGAGCTATTTCAAGATTTTTATTTAATGCTCCTCGAATTCTTGAAATGTGGAAAAAACTGGAAATTTTTCCACTTTAATCAACTAAATAGCATTTTTTCTAAATTTCTTTCTGAACTCAAAAATATCTTTCTTTTGTTTGTAGCACCAAAATGCACCATAACGATAATTTGGACCGCTATGACTATAATTATTGTTCAAAGATTATTTGTGTAATAAGCTAGATGAAAATCAACATTGCACTAAAATAACATTAATTTAATAAATGAAAGTAGGCGGTAATTCACAAAAAATGCATAGGCCTATAGGCCTACTGCTTAAGCGCCTGCATAATTATATTTCCGTAATGCAAATAGTTTACGGTTGTACGCATGCAAGTATACACATGTGTTATCCAACAGCAGTGATCAGTGCATATATCTGAATCTAAACAATTATATATATAAATTCATATGAATAAAAAATCATGTATATTGTATATGTGTATCTATTTATTGCTGAGAAACTCGATGCAAACTCGGATCAACAACGTGCACTGAAAAAGAAACTGAAGGCGACGACTATCACTGCCGAATTCGTCCACAATATATTCTTCACAAACTCTTTTCACTGTATTATGTATATCGATCCATTTTAGATGTATATCTATAATTATACTGTTTATCTTCTATGCTTCGATTTAAGAAATCATTCAATATCTTCTATGCTTCTATTTAAGAAATCATTCAATTAAATTGTGATCCAGTTTACTCAGGTCGGAGCACCTCTGATGGGTCTTTTCAATATGCTTTATAAGTCACAGATCCTAAATATATGAGCACCTACATTTGCAAATAAATATAGGCACACACACACACAACCTATATACATGGTCCAAAATCGACCCTAAAATTATAGTTGCATTCACGAATATAGCCTATCAAACTGTAAATGTACACACTTTGCAAATATTAATTTTTTTTATTCATTTCGATAAGCCCATGCAAATATAGGCCTAATTGCCTACTTCAGTCTTAATTTTGAAATCAGTCTATAGCCTACGTTTCTATATATATGTTTTTATTCTAAGAATTTACAAATACATGTAGGCTATACCAGTATACCTATTATTCAATGTTCAACCATCACTAAAGAAATATAAGTATAATGTACGCTACTTGGATTTGAATACGACATGCAGTTCTCTGTTATTTATAGCCATGAATAGGCATATATAATAGCGCATATATTTATAAGCTGTAATATAGACTGTACTAAAATTCTTAATCTATTACTTTAATTTTTAACACAGCATATTGGTTGTTTATTAGTGTAGGCCTATATAGGCTACACGTCATTTTTACATGATATTCTGAATTACGTTAAACATGTTCGAATAATAATAAATATTAACCAGTCAATGCAAACATGCTAAAGTAATAACATAATTATATACAAATTGTTAGAACAAATCCAAACTATCGTAGCACATTTATAGTAATAATGTATATATTAGACATACAGCTTAAAAAGGTCTACTCATATAATATGGGAAACCCATCAATCTCAATTGACAGGTTAATTTACAACCGTATACAATTCCTTTACCGATTAGGTTAACCAGTGAATATTGAATATATATATTTCACTTTGCAAGCAACTCACACAGGCAATGCAGGCCTATCAATGTTAAATTCTACTCTGAAGGCCTATCACTTATCCCATCAGTATATTGCAGATATTTTCATTGCTACAGTGTATAGAACAGATGATCCACAGATTCTTTGACTTGACAGGAGGCGCACAATCTATTATCATGCTTCTTTATTTAGCTAAAGTCTTTCATGAAGATTAACTTTTCTCAATTCTAGCTTGGAGATTTGCACTTTGTTCCTACTATAGGATCAAACAATATTGTTTGTGTATATAATATACAACATGCAGGGTAAATACTCTTATGATGAAGATCCTATATATTTGTCATTATTGTATATTCTTTTGCCATTTCGATAATAATGACATGAGATTTAATTATTGAAAACACTTTATGTAATTTCAAATAACCCGTCGAGTTCACTGTTGGTAAATATATGCTACAATTTCAATGATTGAGCTGCCGAGTAATCAGTTGTTTCATCACCATGCATGCGCATATGCATGACTATGTATCCTTATCAAATATTATACCCTGCTAATCTTTATTTGAAAAAATCTTATTGTACCTTGCAATAGAGTGGGTCTGGATTTAGAAAAGCAATTCTTTTGAGAGAAGTAAGCACATTTAAGCAACAATAAATATATAGAGCTAATGAGAAAGATCATTGTGTTTATTATTTACAATTCAACTTGTAGGCCTACACTTGCCGGACCATACATCGAATACAACCGCAGTTATAAAAATATAATAATAATAAAAATAACCTTTTCTTTAATTGAGCGCCTGCAAACGCACTGCGCTTTACATTTACAAGTTATGCAATAATCTTAATTAAACTTAACAACTAACTGAACAGACAGCTTTGTAATTACATGGCGCTAATAGCAGCCTACAAAGCAAATCCGCCCAACGGGAGCTCGAACTCACTACCTCTCGCACTCTTGGTCAGCGTGTTAGCCATTAGGTATACTCTATACCGGGCTTCCGCAGGTTAATTGTACATGCACCAGCCATTTGTTAGTGGTGTAAAATCGGCCGCTACAAGTAATCATGCCTTTAGCTGCCGCTATACAGGGTGCGCCAAAAATGACCTCTAGGGTTTTTTGCCAATATCTTGACCAAATGTAAGAATTTCGTAATGAAATTTTACAGTCTTAGAGACAATTCATATTTACACATGATGGCCAGATTTCATCAAAATACTTCAAACAGAACAAAAGTGATATCACTTTTAGGGAGGCCACCCACCTTTTTTGACAATTCAAAAACCTAGGGGTCTATTTTGGCGCACCCTGCACAGTGTCTTTTCCCCAATATATACCAGAGCACATTGTAGGCCTATATGTCGCAAAGCAAGAAACTGAATGTTAGCATAACCATTTTCATTATATAAAATTTAAAACTCAAAATTTAGCTTATTTTTTATAAAAAATACAGGGGTCAGCGCCCCATGCACAACGTGCGGGTGCCAATGTGCAGGCGCTCATTGCGCCGCCAGTGACTCAATAATTATAATACAGCCACCGCGCACGGCGTGCGCCTTCTCATGACCCAGTAAGCGCAGGTTGAGCAGCAGGCATTCGTGGTTTCCAGTTGGTAACTTGAGGCGCCACCATGCAGCGACTAACGGTCAAGGTCACTCCTACTACCTGCTTCGCTCCACTCAAGTCCTGAATGCTAGAAGCACATAATGTATACGCAGGCCATAGTCCTAATCGCGGCAGTAAATCAGGAAGTCCGAAGCACATTCACAGTCAAAGGCCAATACGCCACGCGAGGAAACATCGTTAAAAGTTACAAACTCCACAACACAGACGACCTGTAAGGCAGATATACAGGATAAGTACTACATTGGTCTAAGCATAGCCTATAGCCTATCACCCACAACATATTACAAGAAGAGAGACAAGAAAGTCTCTTAAGACTTCAAAGACTGCAATTATAGCTATGAAGTGCTATAGCAACTTAATTTTCTTAGCCTCTGCGAATGAGTGCGGTAGTCAGTCCTCTCCCTCACCGTCTCATCTTTACATGCACCGATGGTGTACGGTCAATTATTACATTTACAATCATTACAGCTGAGTTGGTTGGTTAGGCTGCATATTAGAAAATGCTTGACAAATTCTCTATTTAAAGAAGCAAAACCATTAAATGTGAGAATGGGGTAGACCAAAGACTGTCTCGACCAGTTATAGCCGTTCGTTGAATCCACTGCGGAAGGACACACACATACACACGCACACACACATACACACGCACACACACAAACGCACACAAACACACACACGCACACACACGCACACTGCCAGGCCGATGTCGGCCTAATGAACGTTGACCATCTGGGTTAGGCCTACTATATCAATCAGAAAGTGTTTACTTCAAAACGGTTGTTTCTTGGTGGTGTTGAATTGATTGTGGGCACTCCGGCGCCAAGACCATGCAGACCATGCAGAACACTAAAGATCCACTCAGGTTTTCATTCGCCAGGTGGCGTTAGTAAACGGTGCAATAGGACGATAAACGGTTGGACATGGGCACGCGACTTTAATGGTTACCATAGAATTAAACGCCACTACTAAAATGACCATTGATTACACGTTGTTACTATGACCCGCATGCAATTATCTGCGTTCATGTCATTCTGAAGCGATAACGATTATTATTATTATTAATTATTACATTATTCTTTTTACCCGAAAAATGATCCCTGATGTGTTCAAAACTATATCCAAAGATGGGAGTGGTGTTACTCTAGAACGGCCTCGTCTTCGTCATGATGATGATTAATATCATTAAGGCTCTGGAACTGGGGAGGGGTTATTATGGTCTGAAATGCTTACGGTGCACGTTTCGAGCCCCGTATTAGGGCCCCATGCTACGTGCGCTATATAATTGTCTAACCTTGAGCGATCAGGGCTCTCATCCCATTTCCTAGGCAGCCGTCAAGTACGACCGGGCTCTCTCCCGATCTCTCACCCATTCACGTGTGCATACACAGGGTCCGTTCTCATCAGATCTCCTACAGACCTACACGACGTGTAGATCTACATCGACCCTACACCGCTTTCCCGAACCCATGCCTGCGTCTCAGGGTCATCTGCATGGTCTATCGTTGAACATAGATATCAACCCACTGCAGTGGCGAAGCCAGGAATTTTTGATGGGTTTTTGGGGGGTTTTCATGGCCTGGCCGGATGCCCTTTCTGACACCAACCCAACAGTATTACAGTAAATAATAAGGGAATAAAGTAAAAAAGGGAACAAAGTAAGAAAAACAATTGTAACTACAAGCAAATGTTTTGTTTTTTCATATTAATTTAATTGGATAAATAACCTTAAAAAACCTTTTTTCCGAGGCAATGGGGGGTTTTAGCCCCCGAAACCCCCTTGTCTACGCCACTGACCCAATGCCATTGCGCATTGCCATGAGATTCGTCATGTTGCGAAGAAACTCTTGTCTTTGATTAATAGTAGGCCTAGAGGTAAAGTGCAGCGACGTCAAGTAGACCTAAGTTATACCTGCAGTTCCTAGAAAAACACTTACCTCCAAAGAGTTAACGCAAGGATCACAGAACCAGCATAATATATGCTAGTTTCCGTTTAACGACACTGTGTGATAACAAATATCTTGGCGTCGCCCTCCTCCTTTATCCAGGCTTTGGACTGGCAATGTCAGAGTGTAAACAGTGGCGGAGTTTCACATATATCATGCAGCATCACATAGTGTTTGTTATTGGAGCCTCGAGGAAAAGCGCAAGGTTGGCCACCTATAGGCCTAAACACCTGTTCCTATTCTGTTCAAATTAGTAGCCTATACCCGTTTCATAACAGATTAACGTGTTCGCGTTACTTTGTTTGTATTAGGTCTAACTGCATGCAATTTGATATATATAGTCTAACGTCTGTCCAATTGATTTCTGTCTATGTATGAAATTGGAAGTTAATCTCTCCAGTAGAGCGCCAAAACATACTTTTTTGGAGACCTGCAACGTAGATTAAGTCATTTGGAAACGTCCACGTAAGGACCAGGACTGAAGACATAAATAGGTTTGTTGTGGGGCAGAATTAACCACGATTTCGGCCAAAGAGTCAAGTTTGTCGCAAACCCCGTGACCTCACCAGTGGCCCTCGGAGAAGTGTCAATTCCGGTTGAGGCATAGACTACGTAGTACGTAGGCCTACTCATCGAGAAGTTCTAAAGCAACATTCGTCTAATACAGTCTATAAATAATAATATTATTATTAAGGCAAAAACGCAGATTATAGGAACAGCAAGCCACGAACTTTCCTGCCACCTTTTTGCAGCGCTCCTTCTCTTTTCCTGCATGCAGTCCTACAACAACACGGAGCCCCCGAACCTTCGGACAGGATGGAGGTCAAGCTTACGCCCCGGGAGGGATACACAACACACAGGCCTATATGCACTATGCAGCATTGCAGTTGTAAGCCTACAAATACGTCAGAAGACAATCTGCAACCAACAACTGTTTATAGGCCACCAGTTAATTGGCTATTCATGAACTGGCATAGCTGGAGAAGCAGCCCTACAACATACAGGGACATGGGCGCCCGCACATTGGGGCAAGAGTGGGCACTGGCCTTCCCTGAAAAATTGAAACCTATTTTTCCAACTATACTAGGCCTACTTTTGTTTTTTAGCAACTTTTTAGCAGAATTAATGATACGA
This sequence comes from Lumbricus terrestris, assembly GCA_949752735.1. Lineage (NCBI taxonomy): Eukaryota > Metazoa > Annelida > Clitellata > Crassiclitellata > Lumbricidae > Lumbricus > Lumbricus terrestris. Next base: position 60,970,955 of record OX457036.1, on the reverse strand, counting down.
ATGATGCACAAAGCAGAACTAAGAAATCTACGTCTAGAAACCTCCATAAAAATAAATATGCTTTTAGTATTCTCCATTGAATTTTCCAAGTTCTGCTAAAACTGTAGCCATGACCATTGGGTTTTACCCCTTCCGCAAATTGATGCGTTCCAAAGACAAATCTTCTCATGTTAACTCCAATACGCCCATCAATTCTCTTACCGCTCTTGGTTTTGGTTGCAGATTGTGATATTTCTTCAGCATGGCTCTCCGCAATTGATTATCAATCCATCGGGTTCAAATCCGGAGATTTGGGGTCATTGGCCTTCTCAATGAAACCAGATGAATCGAGCCGATCTCCGTTCATTCACGGCAAATCTCTTAACTCTCAACTTAACTCAATGTTTGCGCTCTCACTGTTTATCAGAGTAAAAGTTGCTCAATGTATTTCTAGGATCTTGCTCAAGGGGTGTCTGAGAAACTCTGAATACACATTTTGTCTGTCATTGACACCTTGGCCATTTCAATTTTTTTAGAAATTTGAATTGCATTGCTTTAATAACAAAATTAATAATCTGACAGATTCCTTATTTACCAACTTGATCCTCATCTTGCTAAGTGACTTCATGGTGACGTGCAGCTACGCTGGCACCGTGTTTCTGTTTAAAATAGTAATAATAATGATCATCTGGCAATATTAATGCTATTTGATAACAATTATTTGAGATGAGACTTAATAAAATCATGTTTTGCTACTTTTGATGACGTTGCGTTTTTGAATGGTCAAGAAACGGTGGGTGGACTCACTAAAAGTGATATAGCTTTTGTTCTGTTTGAAATATTTTGATTAAATCTGGCCATCATATGCAGATATGAATTGTGTTTAAGCCTAGAAAATTTCCTTCCGATATTCTTACTTCTGGTCAAGATATTGACCCGAAGAATTAAATTGGCATTTTGTTACTTTTTGTTGCGTCGCGTTTTTGAATCGTCAAAGAACGGTGGATGGCCTCACAAAAAGTGGTATAACTTTTGTTCTGTCTGAAATATTTTGATGAAATCTGGCCATGATGTGTAGATATAAATTGTCTACAAACCTGTAAAATTTCATTTGGAAATTCTTACTTTTGGTCAAGATATTGGCAAAACCTAGGGTTCTTTTTTTGGCCCACCCTGTACATATATATTTACGACTGTAACGTGCATAGAACTGTTATGAACTGATGAATCTGATTCTTGAATAGCGGTTAAGTTTGGCACTGAGTTAATCCTTTACGGACCACAGTGCAGTGAAGATATGTGAAATCCTGTAACTTGGTCGGTAAAGGGTCAAACTGCTCGTGCTCCCGTAGGCCTACATTAATTACAAATAGAACAAAATAGTAATTTCGAATAATTAAGGCGTGACAATTTCTATGGTTTAGAACACGACAAGTGCTGATCATTTCCTTCAGATCCAGTATCCTGAATACTTTTCAGTGCAAGAAATTGCACTAATTACCTACAGGTGTCTGCAGTAGCTTACAGTCGATAAAAAAGTAAATGAATGAACTGGTGGACATTTTCACAACACTTTATAGGCCTAATGTGCGTTCTGATTCCGAAATATATAGCTATATATTGGCAAGTAATATGTGGTCAGCGACTTCCAATGCCAGTGACGAAGGCACTGAAATTTTAAAATATCTCACTTTGATGAGAAGGTGGAAGTATGTATAGTTGTATACCTTTGTGTACGTCAGATGAATCGGAACAGTGAGTCAACAATGCCCTCAACGTTGACCCAATACAATAACGTTCAATAAAATTGCCTGTTTCAGTCAATGGCCCAACAGCATTCCAGTCTTTTGTATTAGTCTACATTCTTCAATTCTACTGAGCTTGATTCGCCTAATTATCACAATCTGTTTGTCCTCACTGAAAAACATATTTAAATAGCCTATATATATATATATATTAGTGTGGTTCACAGATACATGGTAAAAAATAAAGTTCAAGCCAGAAACCAAGACAACCTCTCAGTTTGTTAGACCTATCAATAGTATGATTGAGACAAAATTTCAGCTTCCTATTCCATCTGGAAGACGGTGCTCAACGACTGTGTTACTTTGCATGGACCAATGTATAATAGACGTTGACTGTACAAAATAATGTGTTGAGCATGGATTCCTATACAATCGTATTTTATATCAATATAAATCAAATATTGCTGTAATATGACAATATGTGTGATACTTAAGCAATTGGTCAGCATTAAAAAAAAATTTCAGTTGGTTTGAAAAATTGGAAATGTTCAAAATTGTCAAAAAACATCGCTTAGTCCATGAATGTCGATAGTTCTCGTTTTCTTACTCCAACATCCGATAAGGTCTTTATAATCCAGAAGGCTAAGCAGGAGGCAGTGTGCCAACAGCAGATTTCGTTATTGATTGAGTGGGGACAGCTTTCCTATTTCCCTCGACCACCTGGCTTTCTTCATCATCAGTGATGAGTCGATTGAATTCCTCGAACAACTTCTCACATCTCAAAGGTGTGTTTTTCACCACTCTCTGACCAGTGTTGAATTCAGTATCTGCCTTATTTATAATCCTCTTTCTCTATCTATTTTTCTGGTGGAAGTGTAAAAAAGAATTACCAATCTTCAGGCATTATGGTAGTGTCCTCATTTGCTGAGATGCAAAGTCACCCATGCAATCTCTTTTTTTCAGTGCAATAGCACTAGGCCTCACCATCCTTTCACCAGGCTTCAGAGTCATTCTGTGGAATATTTCACCTTGTCTCTAAATTATAGGCAAATGGCCACGTAACCAGACCTAAAACCTCACCTGAAATGTACTACTGGTGGTTTTCTAGGGCCTTCATGGAAGCAAGACTGATCTCCTGGGCAACTGACTCGCATTTTCTATATCTGACCATATTGAAAGATCTTGTTCTGGAGCAACAACAGCAAGAGAAGTCTTTTATCCATGCCCTTGTGTGACGAAGGCCACCAAATTACATAAGTTGATGAATCTGAGTTTCTTCCTTCGTACTTAGATTGATTACATCATGTTGATCACTAAAAGGTATATTTTGATGGCGCGCAGTACCATCCAATGTGCATTGTTTATTGGACTCTCCAGTTTCTTATTGAAGATGACTTACTATGTCAGCCATTGATATCTCAATGAGTTCTTGGTAATTTTTCTAAAACTGACTTTATTTCAGCAGAGTACTTGAGAAAGCTGAATACTCTTGCCTGGAGGGATTCAGTAAGTGTCACACCTTGCCAAGCATTAAATCTCTTAAACATTGGAATATATGGTGAATTCGATCAATCACAAGAACATGCAGAAGGCTTATGGCTAAAATCAATTCCTTCATATGAATGTCAGCTACAGGAGCTCTTGACCTATCTTGTCTTCCTGCAAAATCGTACACTCTATTGAAAATTCCGGTGCTGGCATAATGTTGTATCAATGCTCAAGACCTGAATATTATCAGTGAGTCTCCATCACTCCAGAAAATAATGAATGACTTTGGATTTGATTTGTATCCTGACACTGAAGCTAATTTGGGCACTCCAAAGAGTTTATACACACCATCACCTGACACCAGTACTGGTAGGCGGTTGACATTTCCTGCTCTGAAGATCCCAGGATAATCTGGTGGTACAAATTCAGATTTTTCAACTTCGGCATGTTCCATCCTGGTCTTCTTAAGCATTCCTTGTTAATGGTACTCCATGCAAACGGCACGACAGAAGGATAGTACACAAGTGCTGCAGAAATTGGCACCAAAAATCTCAATCCTTCATGATCATATCACCAGAAGTCTCATTTCCATAAAATACACTTGTCACTTATTGGCTTAGCAACTGTGTAGTCTTAATTCTGGAACGTATGATAACACAACAGAAACTATTTAAAGCTCATCTACATGACAAATGTTGAGTTTTTGACCAAACAAGAAAGGTATCAAGATTTCTAGCTAATACTACTACATGGTAAGTTTTGTGTGTCATTGAGCACCGTCTTCTAGTCCGAATCTGGGGCTGAAATTTGGTCTCAGTAATACTAATAATAAGTCTAACAAACTGGGAGGTTGCCTTGGATTCCAGCTTGAATTTGATTTTTTTGGACCACACTAATATATATATATATATATATATATTTATTTATTTATTTATTCTTTCATATAGTCTCTCTATTTGACTCGCGTTGATGACGCTCATTCTCAGCAGACAACATTCTTAAATTTGATATAATTATAGGGAGCCATCCAGATATTACGTATGCAAAAATCGCATTTTTGACCTCTCCCCGGTACGTATAGGCTACCAGTAAAAATTTGTTTGACCCGCCCATAGGCCTAATTATGCGTAGGCTACGTACAAAGAAACTTCTTTCTCCTTATACTCTCACAAAGGCTAATTTAGTTACTAAAGTCATATTTGAAACATGTATTTTACAGTATAGGGCACTATTTATTTTTAAGCACCATATTTGTTAGCTAATTGCCAACTTTATGGTTTGCTGTTTAGATCTGAACAGAATATAATTTCAATGTACAGTCAAATGCCATCGGACAACTACCATATTATGATAACACAGAGCTTAGTTGTGAATATAAAAATATAAACGTCATAATTAGACATTAATTTTGCATAGGGCTTACGTATAGCTTGCCGAGACCCACTCACCCGTAAACACCCATAAGCAAATCGCCTAAATCTTGTGACTCCTCCCCTCCGTTCGTTCGTAATATATGGACAGCCCCTATAGTCCGCATTGCTTTGCTGACTTGGTCAGCAAGCTGAATTATAAATTTCGATTTTTTCTGGCAAAACCGTGGTTGTTGCTGATAAATTTATTGATTAGATGTAGTTTAGATTGGCATTTATTTTACAGTAGGTGCAATCCAACTTCCATTTAAGCAAGTTATTTTCATTTATCCAATTTCAATTTTAGCAAAGAATTATATATACTCCATCCAACTTTTTAAGCAGAGAGTTATTTCATCTATCCAGCTTCTATCTATAGAATTTTTTCAATCTATCCAATGTCCTTAAGCAAAGAATTATTTTCACCTATCCAACTTCTATTTAAGCAAGGAATTACTTTAATCAATCTAACTTCTAGACCTTTTTAAGCAATAAATTATTTTCATCAATCCAATAGAAACCACACATAATTTATGCGTTTCAGCCTATACATCCTTCACATCTATCTATCTATCTGTCTGTCTGTCTGTCTGTCTGTCTGTCTGTCTGTCTGTCTGTCTGTCTGTCTGTCTGTTTATCTATCTATGTAATTTATATAGCGCCTCTTCAAGGAGTCTACTCAGAGGCGCTTCCGACCCAAGCCCGGTCAAAAAGAAAAGTCTTGAGCAATCTATAGAAAGAGCCAGACATGTTCCGAGGGTGGGAACGCAGGTTAGAGGAAAGGTATGATTTCTCAACCTGAAGTAATACGTGTTTATTATCATAGACATGGTTTATCATGGTTTATCATGGTTTATCATGGTTTATCATGTTTATTATCATAGACATGGTTTATCATGGTTTATCATGGTTTCCCTCCAGTGTTTAATCTAGACGTCTCTGGGTGGGAAGTTCCCCCCAGGATTGACATTTCCCCCCCAGAAAAAAATTGACGAAATGATAATGGTTTTTAGTTGCTGTTTACATCATTATCTTACAATAAGTATTATAATATACCGTGATATTATTTACTGTTATATGATCATACAAAGGGCTATTATTTACAAATATATATATATATATATACTATCATAATAAAATGAGTATAATTTATTGTATATATTTGGACAAATACTTTTTTCCAACTAAAATCAAAGATGACATCCCCTTCAGAAACATTTGACAAAATTATAATTTTTAGTTGCTGTTTACATCATTGTATTACATGAACTGTTATAATGTACTGCGATATTATTTACTATTTATATGACAACAATGCATTTAATATATTTATTAGTTTATATATCGTTATAGTGTTATTGTTAACTATTATAATATAATATACAAATCATACACTCTTGTTACAATGAGTATATAGCATACTAAAATATTTGTACAAATACCATTTTTGTGCAACTAAATGGCTTCTATGACAAGTCTCTTTGTCTTCTTGCCACAGTAGGCCCTGTATTGGAATTTGGAAACGCATCTTCCATTTTTCCATGCACCATGCATGGGCTGTGTTTGAATGCATTTCAGTGTTCTCAAGTATATTTACTGTGCAACACAATTTACTAAGTTCTCGTATCAGAAGTTTATGTTGGCAGTTCTAGAGAAATGCAGTTAATAAATTCTGCGTTGGTAGATAATAAAGCTATTTAACCGGAACTGCTCTTGCTTTTATGCCTGCATTGGATGGCGGAACGTTCACGAGGGTACTTTAGCCTTGAGAACTCTATGGCACTTTGGCTAGGAGTACTTTAAGGAGCCACATTCTCATCGTTAAGACGTTAACTCTTGTACGCAGTAGACTAGTTCTTTGGTCGTTCCACTAGGCCTATAGCCTTAAGGGAGCAATTTTTGAAGTTTGTGAGTTTCCTTCATAAGATATTTAATTTATTTTTATTGACTCACTGGCAGTCTATGTATCTGTAAGTTGGTCGAACAAGAACTTACTTGTATAATACCGCTTTGTTCGCTCAGCACATAATTAAATTGTGCATTGGCAATCGCTAACCGCACGTTTTACGTACTGCAGAATAGGCCTACACGCTCCTTCATTTTATAGACATGCAGCATCATGTAATCAACTGCTGACCAGCCCCGCATTAAGGTAGGTGCTAAGGGTGCTGCAGCACCCGGGCCGCAGCTTTAGGGGCCCGCATTTTCGGAAATGATGAAATTTCTTAGCAAGAATACTGCAACAATAATGAAAGTTATCGTCGATGAAATTAATTTTTAGCAAAGTTCTCCCACACATCCGATTTATTAGCTCCAGCTTATGAATTGGTTGAAATCGCAGGAACTTAATGTTATTGTAAATTTATCTTTGGGAACAGGGCCGGATTAAGAAATGTTGGGCCCTATTTGGAAAATTTTTGCGGATCTTCGGCCAAAAATGTTGATGACCTTTTTTAGTCGTTTGGTTGAAATTTGCTAAAAATCTTTAAAAAATCGGAAATTTGATCCTGCATGTGTGGGGCCCCTAATGTGTGGGGCCCCCGTTCGGCCGAACATGCTGGAAATGCCTTAATCCGGCCCTGTTTGGAAAGTATCAACAGTGATGGGCTATCTTAAGTTAGGCGATGTGGGTCAATCATTTTGACTGGCTTCTTTAAAATAATAAGAGAAATAAAGTTACAAGACTTGTTATTGGATAACTCTTAATTTCTTAAACCTCAGGGCTTAAAGTGTGCCAGGACGGTCATGGACGGCGTCCATGCACTTGTTTTAAAATCTGAACGCCGTCCACCCACTTATTGGCGAGCACAGACTAGAAAGGTAAGGGGCGTCCAGGCACTTCTTTTGGAGAGGTAAGGGGCGTCCAGGCACTTATTTTCCCACACTTTTAGCACTGTTAAACCTATTATAATATAATAGGTTTAAGAAATTAAGAGTTGTATTATCTTATCATCTTCTTCTCTAGTTTTCTGTCTCCGAGGCTGGCTGAAATGTCCGATGCCTCTTCCTCAAACTTTCCATAGGCCTATCCATTTGCTGTTATCCAATCCAGCATAAGCTGTCGTGGTCCTCCTCTTGTTCGTTTCCCTTCATTTTTTCTTCATGACCGTTCTTCGCAGTGAATCTGCCCTCAGCCTGTATCCTATCCACTTTCTTTGTCTCGATCTCTTTCACTGTGTAGGCCTACTCTTCTCCGATAATTCCTAGACCTAGATACCGTAGGCTAATTGGTGCAAGAAGATCATGACGCTCTAAAGAGCGGTTTGCCAGGATATTGTTGGAGCCTGCAAAAGAAATATGATGCTATATTTTATTAGACCTGGAAATAGGAAGAACGAACTTATACATTTAAATTTACGAATTACGATAAACTGAACAGAAAAGAGGAAACAGTAATCCAGAGAAACGGATGATAAAACATTGACATGGAGTGCACGTGGTGTTGTTTGGATGTGAGACATGAACCATGAGAGCAAGCAATATAATCATAAGAAGACTGGAGGTCTTCGAAATGTGGACGTGGGGAACAATGAAGAAAATCAATTGGAAGGATCATATAAGCATATCGGGCTTATAAATAAAAATAACAATTGAAGAATCTAGTAGTTCGTTCCTTCTGTCACGTATTGTAGACTTATTATCTACTAGTGTAGGAAACTTTTCCTTGGAAACAATTACATGCGTAGGCTACCAAAGGAAAAATATCACTTGGCTGTATAGTGTATATACTCATTAGTAAACACGGTATAATTACATGCGTGTGGGAGAACTTTGCCATGGTAGACCAGTGGCTGACAGAAGACTGAGAGGAGGGCCCGCAAGGTTACCAGAGTACCCGGGCCCGCACTAGCCTTAATGCGGCCCTGCTGCTGACACCACTTTGTGCGTTGGGGATGACACTTATTTTCGTGCACACTATTCCGTATTGATATCGTGCCAAATTCTCGATCGACGAGATATGATAATCTTTTCCGCAGTTAAGCCATTTATGTCGGTGTAGCGTGACGGAGTATCCTCCTCTAAATGTTTCCCGGAGATTCTGTTTCGAAACAGATTCTTCCCCCGGTGGATCTGTTTCAGAATAAATTCGCCCTCCCCGGAGACCATATTCTGAAATAAAGTCTCCGGGAGAGAATACTTCATCAGCCGCTGAAACAAAGTTCAACGTGAAATAATTTACAGTCACTCAAAAATGTATGGATAAGCTTATAAACAGGTTAAACTGCGATGATGGTCTGCGTTGCTATTAAAATTATTATTTAACCAGAACTCCTCTCTGCTTGTGGTCCATCCGGCTGGGTTTTACTATACTTAATTGCTTCATCTGTTCAATTCTGTTGGTTTCTCTAGTTATTCATCACCAGACGCTGTGCATAATATTGTACCATACATTATTATAACTTAATAAATATTTACTACCACTTTGACTATGTATATGCTGCATCAGAATATGCAAGTAAACAAGACGCATACCATGTATTAGAGGCATTTGTAAGAAACTCTCAACAGCACTATACAAATCTTATACAATATATAAGATTTGTATAGTGTTGTTGAGAGTTTAGAGAGTGTGGCCGTGCATAGCTAACACACAAACAAACAAACACAACGACTTACTGAAACATAATGTTTCAGTAAGTCGGTGTGTTTGTTTGTGTGTTAGCTATGCACGGCCGCAGTTTTGAAGCAATCGACCCCAATCCTTCGGAAGGGGGTCGGGGTCGACCCGGAGCAGGTTATTGGGAGGTCGGCGAGTCTCTCCCACCATGGGGGCTAGGTTGGGGGCTCGGATAACAGTGGCCGTTCTCTCACAGATTGGCATATTACAGCAGTCTTTCGAGTCCCATACGCATAAAAGCAGCGATTGACACCGTTTTAGAGGTGTTTAAGACCAGCGCTTTTGCCAGTCCGGCTTCAGTATAGATTAGTTCGTTATTTCATCATAAATATAAATTTCTGATAAGTCTGAGTGTGTGTGTGTGTGTTTGTGGCTTTGTTGGCTATGCACGGTTTTGAAGCAATTGACCCCAATCCTTCGCGGGGAAGGGGGGGGAGGGTCGAGCTTGACCTGGAGCAGGTCACTGAGGGGGGGGGGGGGGTCGGCGAATCTCTGCCAGCATGGGGTCTCGGCCCCAGGGCCGAGGTGTGTGCTTGGGGTGGGAGTGGGGTGGGGGAGAGGGTGGAGAAGAAAGTTTTGTCCGAAAACCAAAATTTCACGTGTGGCGTACCGGTGGAGGTCGGAGTGTGGGGGGGGGGGTGTCGTGGGGTGTGGTGTTGGGAGGAGGAGTTGGGGAGGTGGGGTGGGGAAGAAATTTTTCCCCCGAAAATCCAAATTTCACGGGTGGCGTACCGATGGAGGTCGGAGCTAGTGTGGTGGGGTGTAGTGGGGTTTGGTGGGAGATGGGGGATGGGGGATGGTGGAAGAATTTTTTCCGAAAACCAAAATTTCACGGGTGGCGTACCGGTGTAGGTCGGAGTGTGGTGGGGTGTGGTGGGGTGGTGGGAGTGGAGGTGGCTGGAAGAAAATTCCCTTTCAATACGGATAAGGGAGTGTGAGAGGGAGGGAGGGATTGGGAGGGAACGGCCGAATCCTAAAATTCCCGGGCAACACCGGGTGCCCCAGCTAGTATACCATTATATGAACAGGTTATCCAAGAGATTTTAATCGGATCTTCTGCGCGGACGATGAGGATGTCACTCGGCCGAGTTAACAGAATTATTGCAATTGTTTACAGTTTTCGATATGGTGGGACATATAGCAAGAAAGCTCTGCAGCAAAATCTACCAAGAGAAGAAATGTCCATCAGACTGGGGAATGGTCGTCATTGTGCCAATACACAAGAAGGGTGATAGAATGGAATGCAATAACTAAGCCTGCTGAGCGTACCGGGGAGGGTATACACCAAGGTCCTGCAACAGCGTCTGAGAAAATATGTGGAGGAGGTGGTGACTGAGGAACAGGCGGGCTTCAGAGCGGGAAGAGGCACAATAGACCAACTATTCGTAGTCAGACAGCTGTCGGAAAAATTCTTTGAGAAAAACAGGACCCTGTATAGCAATTTTATAGACTTCAAACAGGCATTCGACAGTATGTGGCAACATGGACTGTGGCAGGTGCTAAGAAACTATGGGATACCAGAGGAACTAGTAGTACTACTAGAGTATCTATAAAGCAAGTCAGTGAGCGCATGCAGTTAGAGTGGACGGAGAGCTAACTGAGTGGTTCAAGATTGTGGTGGGTGTAAGACAAGGGTGTGGCCTGTCACCAGACCTCTTTAACCTGATATTAGTAGCAGCAATGAGTCTGGCAATGAGATGAGCAGAGGCCGGAGTTAAGGTAAATGGACAGCTGCCCAACAACCTGCGCTTTGCGGATGACATTGACCTTGTAGCGGACACACCAGAGCAGCTGCAGGATCTGACAGACCGGGTAGACAACAGTAGCAAAACACTGGGCCTAAGAATTAATGTAGAGAAGTCAAAAACAATGACTGTTGGAATGCACCATGAAGATCTGGAAGTAAGACTGGAGAACAGGGTGCTGGAACAGGTGACAGAATTCGTGTACCTTGGGGTTTGATAACGGAGGACGGGAGTGCACAAAGGACATCAAACATTGAATTGGCCTTGCAGGAGCGATGTTTGGACGGCTGAGTAAGATGTGGAAAACAAACAGTTTTAGAAGTCGTAGAGACAGGATCCGAAACAAAGTGACTCGGGAGGAGCTGGGACAAAAGGAAACAGTGGTGGACAAGATCAGAAAAAGAAGACTCACCTGGTTCGGGCATGCACGTGACACGAATGGAAGACAAAAGGTTACCAGCCGCAGCTCTGCACGGGCATGTAGAGGGAAAGAGACGTCAAGGGAGACAAGCAAGGACCTGGATGGACAATATAAAAGAAGATCTAGTTGCACAGAACATGGATATGAGAGATGCGGTTGATAAAATCAGAAACAGAGCAAGCTGGAGACGGCATGTTGAGGCCTCATCGTTGGCGTAGGACCTGCGCCTGACGGAAGAGAGACCAAAAAGAAGAAGAAGAAGAAGAGGAAGAAGAAGAAGAAGAAGAAGAAGAAGAAGAAGAAGAAAAAGACGAAGAAGAAGAAGAAGAAGAAGAAGAAGAAGAAGAAGAAGAAGAAGAGGAAGAGGAAGAGGAAGAGGAAGAGGAAGAGGAAGAGGAAGAGGAAGAGGAGGAGGAGGAGGAGGGGGAGGAAGAGGAAGAGGAAGAGGAAGGAGGAGGAGGAGGAGGAGGAGGGAGAGGAGGAGGAAGAGGAGGAGGAAGAAGAAGATAGCAAGAAAGTGCTATTTTGCAAAAATAGGAAAGCGAGATAAGAATCAATGAATCAATCGAGCGATTATAATTATTATCATTTCCAGGCACATTGAAGTGCGAGTTGTGCAACCTTTGATAACAATAATGGCGACAAGAGTAGGCCTAAAAGTATCAAGATCCCGCTTTGTATGAAAAAATAGGGCAAGTGAGGGCATGTTGACAGGGTTAAGAGTTTTTTTCCCCTGATCATCTTCGATGAGGCCAGCAAAGTTGGTTTTTCCCACAACGTATTGATTGATAAAACCTATATTCTAGGCCAAAATCTAGCATAAAAATATATTAGCATATTCTAAGTTTGCCAAAAATGAACTTGAAATTTTTCCGAAAGTCAACCAACTTGCCCCTATGCTGCTGGGGCAAGTTGGTTACCTACTTTGGGCAAGTTTAATTTAAACTATCAATGCGAAGATGATGTTTCTCAATGATCATTATGATAATTTGTTGGAACGGGATTATTTTAGTTATGACTTATACTATAGGCCTACTGCACTGCAGCATGCATATTATAAGAGGTCCCCTATTGCTCTGTATTGTTAAGTATTAAAACCCAAAAGTAATTCGGGAAATTTACGAAGACAGGAGGACTCCGACTGCAACGACCCCATTGTCCTCCTTATCTTTTGTTTTCATTCTCTTTCTGCCTCTTTTCTGTGTAAATAATTCCAGAATTGACCCAATGGCAAGTGAGCTCCTAAACGGAATGACTGCACCATTGAACCTAATTACGACGATTGCGCCATCTGGAAGCCGTTTAACACATTTGTGTTAAGTACAAGTAACACCAATGTGGGGCACGGTGGTGTGGTGGTGGTTGGGTACCTTGGAACCGGAGGGTTCCAGGTTAGAATCCACCTCAAGTTGTCGCGTATGGACCTTGAGCAAGTCATTCATTCGCAACTGCTCGTGCGCTTCGGTGTGAAATTCCGATGCAGTGTAGTCGGGAGAACCGCTGAGTAGAGAGCTTGAAGTGGCGCTAGGCCCTAATAGCAAATGCGATAAATAAACAAAAAGCGGATAAAATAAGTGTCTCTAGGAACTAGACAGAGTAAAATTTATTCAGGCATGTTATAGTCTGTTTCCGACGGCAGAATAGGACATTTGCCCATTGCCCACTGTACACAACCCTGGACAAATCCCTGGATAAAATGTCCTTGCACAAAATTCCACTTTTTCCAGAAGACATAATTATTTCCCCGGACATTATTTCTTCACTGTGCAATTAGCCTATTTCAATCTGCAGTTAATAATATTAATAAAGCTTAAGATATGTTCAGTTATCATCGCTGGATAGGCTACATCAACTAGTTAATGCCATACATGTAGACCTGTAAAGTAGTCACTGTCATTCAATAATATTGTAAACTTGATGCTTGTTAGTGTCGGGCAGTCATTCCGATAATAATATTAAAATAACATGTTGGTGCTATTTATTTAGGACTACAGAGAAGACTTGTCAATGGCATTTAGGTCTTATCTGGGAGACCTGCTAACGTCGCTCACATTCAAAACTGTATTTATAATAAACGAGTGGAAATCATCGACCAGATTGACCGTAGGCTTATATAAAAGAAAGACGTATGAAAATGTTTTGAACTCTGCCACTCCGATGGCGCCAATCGTGTATAAACCTGAAGAAAGAAGAATTTCGACACTATTAGTCATAGGCTACTAATCATCCTTGATATGTCGAGGTGTCGTTAGAAAGCAACAAGCCGATACGTTTTTAATGCATAGTTTTAATGACTTACTGTATTTATAAAATAATCAACGAAAATATATCACGAAATTATATACTATATACATGTATAATACAGGGTGCGGCCAAAAAAATTATTCATTACGAAAATTGCGATTTCTCGAAAACCACTGAATATTTTGTCACAAATATTTACATTTTTATTCGTAACATATTTCTGCATATAATTTGGAAATTTTATGTCAGTATTTTTATATTTCTGATCATGACATCAGGCAGAAGAAAGAACTGCATTTTTTCAACTGAACACGGCATTCGCGAAATAAGAAATCATATTTTTACATAAAGTAACCTGCGGTTTGCCATAATTACTTCATTTCCGCTTCATCGACAAGGATTCATGGCGCCAAATTCCCCAGATATGAAATCATTCCACTGTGCTGTCTGAGGTGCAATGCTTGAGACCTACAACAGACTTACCACAAAGCCGAAGAACATCCTTGAACTGAAAAATGCGCTGCAATTCATTTGGAATGACTTGCAACTTGAGACCATTCAGAAGTCTGTTCTGGGCTTTCGAAAAGTCTGCAAGCTTGCGTAAAAGCAAACGGTGGTCACTTCAAAAATTAATTACACAAACTTAACACTTAGCCTAATCTTGTCAATAACAATAAGTAACATTGTTGCTTATTGCTGTCAGTAAATGCCTGTTGAAACGAAAATTACATTGTTTCACTTCAGGGTTGCACCATTTTTTTCATGATTCGAATTTCATTAGATTTAGCCAAGCTGTAGATAGCTATGTGTCAAATAGACTGGCGAAATTGTGTAACAAAATATTCAGCGGTTTTCGAGAAATCGCAATTTTCGTAAGGAATTTTTTTCGGCCGCACCCTGTATATAAGGTATTATAGGCCTACAATATGCGTTAACAGCAATTTTTCGCCCATATCTTTATAACTCACGAGAAACTGTGGACAGCCAATGGAATAAACTTTTCTTGTATAGATGTTGACTGATGTAATGTTTTAATGCCGAATGTAAAATACACGCACTATTCGTTTATGAAACATTTCGTAGCCTATGTCTTTGTAGCTCATAAGAAACTTCTTTTAGTTTTAATTTCCAGGATACAAATATGCCCAATATTCGATCGTAGAACAATTTTGAGTTAGTCTGCAGTCAACCTGGGGTTTACATCCTACCCTGACGCGGTATGTCCAGTGAGATCTTGTCCGGTTGATTGGCCGAGGGTTTTCCAAGAGGGGTTAATGTCCGTTCACCGATTCCAACTGTTGATCGGCTGCCAAAGCTAAGAGCGACTCTTTCTGTTCCTGTCGTGCGAAAGATGTCTATGAATTGCGTTTACAATTATCTTGATACACTGCATATCGGTTAGATAGCGTTCTTCGCCGAATATCTTAAATTGCAAAACCGCTATATAAATTCCATGATTTATTCATACGTACACAAGATACGCTCGTACGTGCCTACATTCGTAAAGCATGTTTACACGAAAAATACATGTAGGGGAGAGCGGGGCACAACTGGATACTTAAGACATTTTGAAGTTTACATCATATAATTAATAAGAAATCAGGACTTTTTGTATTCACATTGTGCAGGCATATATAACGTACAGCATCGACTAGAATAATTTACTTAGGCATCACCCACAATGGAGATAATAATTTTTTACCAACATGTCCCAAAATCCCGCTATGCCCCCACCACCTGGGGTAAAATGGGATTCCTATCCCATTATGCCCCATGACATGCAATAATCTATGATTTCCAAAAAGTACCACATATTTTTTTTTATTATTGTTCGTTTTGCAATCTAAACAATGATTGAGACGTGAGGGGTAATTAGAACCCGTGAAATATTACAATTTAAGAGATCTGGGGAAAAATTGCTTTAGCATCACAGCAAGGGCAAAATGGGATATTTGTATCCCATTATACCCCAATTTGAGGCAAAATTGTAAATCCGTCCTTTTTGAAAATATAAATACTGAACTTGTAAAAATTTTCATATGGGAATATGTGACTTTATATATACATGTATAACCCTACACATGGATGGTATAAGTTAAATTTAATATAGCTCCAGTGTTTCTAGACAATTTTTTGGATAATGGAGTAGGCCTACCTTATACTTGGGAGAGCGTGAAAATCAACTTTTCATCATAAAAATTGCAAGACGCGTCGAAATCGTAAATGCTTTTGTCCGTCACCTTAAAATATGCTTTACTTCAGATTGAATTTTTTCGTATTTTAGAAGTAAGTAAGATGGACAATAATGAAGTTTTCCGTTATACCCCGATATCCCATTATGCCCCGCTCTCCCCTAAACCTAGGTTCAGGAATACACAAGTGCTTAGGCCTACGCGTGCATACACGAACACACATACATAAATAGTAATTAGGGGCCTATGTTGGGTCTGCACATTGGCCTAATCATATAATTATGCATATATAGAGGAATGTATCTAAATGAAGGAATTTTAACTTTCTTTATTTTGCAACTATAGTTTTAGATTACTTATAAGTTACACAAATTTGACAAAGAAATCCTGTTTAATCGCTGCAAGTACACTGGGGTCACTTGCTGGTAATTCTTTTTATTATTTTTACTTGAGATATGTCAATTTCTGTGTCCAAGTTCACCGTATAGTCCTGGTTTTCCATAGGCCTCCCTATCGGATTTCAATCGAAGTAACATTACCATTGTTCGTATTATTTTTTTATGAGTTCACGAATAAAGCACGAAGAGCAGACCAGAGTAAGCTTTATTGACATTAACGATATTTAGCATATACCGCAGTGAACTAAATCAACTCATTTACATCGTCTAATAATTATTTTCCCCGAACTAGCCTACATTATTATTATTATCATCATAATTATTATCACTACTACTTTGATCATTATTACTATAATTTTTATTATTACTACTACTAGGGCCTACTATTATTTTTTGGACCTAAGCAATACCATTACCGGCAATGCATAAAATTTAAAAGTTTCGCCTATAATAGACAATACACAATTCATTTGTCATCAAGGTATTTTAAATCAGTTGGCAAGTCCAAATCATCTCAAGTCATATTAGGCCTACACCTACATGTACATCTTTATAATATATTGCGTAGTGTGGTCCAAAAAAATCAAATTCAAGCTGGAATCCAAGGCAACCTCCCAGTTTGTTAGACTTATTATTAGTATTACTGAGACCAAATTTCAGCCCCAGATTCGGACTAGAAGACGGTGCTCAATGACACACAAAACTTACCATGTAGTAGTATTAGCTAGAAATCTTGATACCTTTCTTGTTTGGTCAAAAACTCAACATTTGTCATGTAGATGAGCTTTAAATAGTTTCTGTTGTGTTATCATACGTTCCAGAATTAAGACTACACAGTTGCTAAGCCAATAAGTGACAAGTGTATTTTATGGAAATGAGACTTCTGGTGATATGATCATGAAGGATTGAGATTTTTGGTGCCAATTTCTGCAGCACTTGTGTACTATCCTTCTGTCGTGCCGTTTGCATGGAGTACCATTAACAAGGAATGCTTAAGAAGACCAGGATGGAACATGCCGAAGTTGAAAAATCTGAATTTGTACCACCAGATTATCCTGGGATCTTCAGAGCAGGAAATGTCAACCGCCTACCAGTACTGGTGTCAGGTGATGGTGTGTATAAACTCTTTGGAGTGCCCAAATTAGCTTCAGTGTCAGGATACAAATCAAATCCAAAGTCATTCATTATTTTCTGGAGTGATGGAGACTCACTGATAATATTCAGGTCTTGAGCATTGATACAACATTATGCCAGCACCGGAATTTTCAATAGAGTGTACGATTTTGCAGGAAGACAAGATAGGTCAAGAGCTCCTGTAGCTGACATTCATATGAAGGAATTGATTTTAGCCATAAGCCTTCTGCATGTTCTTGTGATTGATCGAATTCACCATATATTCCAATGTTTAAGAGATTTAATGCTTGGCAAGGTGTGACACTTACTGAATCCCTCCAGGCAAGAGTATTCAGCTTTCTCAAGTACTCTGCTGAAATAAAGTCAGTTTTAGAAAAATTACCAAGAACTCATTGAGATATCAATGGCTGACATAGTAAGTCATCTTCAATAAGAAACTGGAGAGTCCAATAAACAATGCACATTGGATGGTACTGCGCGCCATCAAAATATACCTTTTAGTGATCAACATGATGTAATCAATCTAAGTACGAAGGAAGAAACTCAGATTCATCAACTTATGTAATTTGGTGGCCTTCGTCACACAAGGGCATGGATAAAAGACTTCTCTTGCTGTTGTTGCTCCAGAACAAGATCTTTCAATATGGTCAGATATAGAAAATGCGAGTCAGTTGCCCAGGAGATCAGTCTTGCTTCCATGAAGGCCCTAGAAAACCACCAGTAGTACATTTCAGGTGAGGTTTTAGGTCTGGTTACGTGGCCATTTGCCTATAATTTAGAGACAAGGTGAAATATTCCACAGAATGACTCTGAAGCCTGGTGAAAGGATGGTGAGGCCTAGTGCTATTGCACTGAAAAAAAGAGATTGCATGGGTGACTTTGCATCTCAGCAAATGAGGACACTACCATAATGCCTGAAGATTGGTAATTCTTTTTTACACTTCCACCAGAAAAATAGATAGAGAAAGAGGATTATAAATAAGGCAGATACTGAATTCAACACTGGTCAGAGAGTGGTGAAAAACACACCTTTGAGATGTGAGAAGTTGTTCGAGGAATTCAATCGACTCATCACTGATGATGAAGAAAGCCAGGTGGTCGAGGGAAATAGGAAAGCTGTCCCCACTCAATCAATAACGAAATCTGCTGTTGGCACACTGCCTCCTGCTTAGCCTTCTGGATTATAAAGACCTTATCGGATGTTGGAGTAAGAAAACGAGAACTATC
Organism: Lumbricus terrestris; assembly: GCA_949752735.1. Taxonomy (NCBI): domain Eukaryota; kingdom Metazoa; phylum Annelida; class Clitellata; order Crassiclitellata; family Lumbricidae; genus Lumbricus; species Lumbricus terrestris. The sequence continues at coordinate 60,952,355 of OX457036.1, read as the reverse complement.
GACATTCATGGACTAAGCGATGTTTTTTGACAATTTTGAACATTTCCAATTTTTCAAACCAACTGAAATTTTTTTTTAATGCTGACCAATTGCTTAAGTATCACACATATTGTCATATTACAGCAATATTTGATTTATATTGATATAAAATACGATTGTATAGGAATCCATGCTCAACACATTATTTTGTACAGTCAACGTCTATTATACATTGGTCCATGCAAAGTAACACAGTCGTTGAGCACCGTCTTCCAGATGGAATAGGAAGCTGAAATTTTGTCTCAATCATACTATTGATAGGTCTAACAAACTGAGAGGTTGTCTTGGTTTCTGGCTTGAACTTTATTTTTTACCATGTATCTGTGAACCACACTAATATTGCGGCATGTATTTTTTCAAGATAAAATTGGTTGCATGTGGGAATACCGTTGCATAAATTATCTTCATTGACAATATTCAAATTTCGTTCAATTTCTGCACTCTGCATACAATAACGCATGAATTACTTTACAATTATTTCTGAAACTGGATATAAACTTTATAAAGGTACAATTAAAATTGTATATAACCTATATAGGCTATAGGCCTAGCCTATGGGTTGCATGATGCGTGTAGTATGCAATTGTTCAGGATTTGTCTATTGCACGCAGTTATTCTAAAATACGGACCGCGACACCACACCCAAAGTTCTCCTCCTTAAGTATACCTGCTTAAGGGGTTCCCGAGTATGGATGGCAGAACCATAACATTTTGCGCAAGTTTTCTGTAAAACGTAGGCCTATGTGAAACTGTCAGGTTTGACCATTGCCCATACTTATATTTTAAGCTTAAATTAGGCTCAATATATAAATATAGGCCTATGTAATTAATATAGTCGTACCACGCGATTCAATAAACGAAACGTTCCTTGTCAGTATAATAAAAAAAACAAGCTGGAAGAGAAATTATTAGATTAAGATATACAAGAGACTATAAGAGCGCATGGGTGCCGCTAACTCGCAGGATGAAAGGACATTAATCCCTGGACAAAAACCCCCTGACATTCCCCCAGTAGAGTTGCCCTAAGAATTAAAGTTGCATAAATTTCTTATCCAACGTGGCAAATGGTTAGTTGGTTACGCCAGGAAGTAATGGGTAGCCTAGTAAATAGAAATAAAGAAAATAATTATATTAAATATACATGTATAATTCTGCACTAAAGATTAGGAGATGCTCAGCGCTGACGAAGTTGTCGTAATTTGCTGCTGGTTCAACTAACATTAAATGCTAGATTAAGCTCGCCAAATAAGTCGCCAATTTAATTGGCGACTTAATTGACGACTAAATTGACGACTAAATTGACGACTGAATTGGCGACTAAATTGACGACTAAATTGGCGACTAAATGGGCTACTAAATTGACGACTAAATTTTCGACTAACTTGTCGACTAAATATTATTGACGACTAAACTGAGCACTAAATTCACGACTAAATTGACGACTAAATTGTCAACTAAATTGACAATTAAATTGACGATTAAATTGACGATTAAATTGGCGACTAAATTGACGACTTAATTGACGATTAAACTGAGCATTAAATTCACGACTAAATTGACGACTTAATTGGCGACTAAATTGACGACTAAATTGACGACTAAATTGGCGACGAAATTGTCGACTAAATTGGCGACTAAATTGAGGACTAAATTTACGACTAAATTGGGCACTAAATTCACAACTAAATTGACGACTAAATTGACGACTAAATTGTCGACTAAATTGACGACTAAATTGACGATTAAATTGACGACTAAATTGGCGACTAAATTGACGACTAAATTGTCGACTAAATTGACGACTAAATTGACGATTAAATTGACGACTAAATTGACGATTAAATTGACGACTAAATTGGCGACTAAATTGACGACTAAATTGTCGACTAAATTGGCGACTAAATTGACGACTAAATTGACGACTAAATTGAGCACTAAATTCACAACTAAATTGACGACTAAATTGACGACTAAATTGTCGACTAAATTGACGACTAAATTGACGATTAAATTGACGACTAAATTGGCGACTAAATTGACGACTAAATTGACGATTAAATCGACGACTAAATTGGCGACTAAATGGGCTACTAAATTGACGACTAAATTGGCGACTAACTTGTCGACTAAATTGACGACTAAACTGAGCACTAAATCGACGACTAAATTGACGACTAAATTGTAGACTAAATTGACAACTAAATTGACGATTAAATTGACGATTAAATGGGCGACTAAATTGACGACTTAATTGACGATTAAACTGAGCATTAAATTCACGCTGAATTGACGACTTAATTGGCGACTAAATTGACACTAAATTGGCGACTAAATTGAGGACTAAATTGACGACTAAATTGGCGACGAAATTTTTATCACGACTAAATTGGCGACTAAATTGACGACTAAATTGTCGACTAAATTGACGACTAAATTGACGATTAAATTGACGACTAAATTGGCGACTAAATTGACGACTAAATTGTCGACTAAATTGGCGACTAAATTGAGGACTAAATTTACGACTAAATTGGGCACTAAATTCACAACTAAATTGACGACTAAATTGACGACTAAATTGACGACTAAATTGGCGACTAAATTGACGACTAAATTGACGATTAAATTGACGACTAAATTGGCGACTAAATTTACGACTAAATTGAGCACTAAATTCACAACTAAATTGACGACTTAATTGGCGACTAAATTGACACTAAATTGGCGACTAAATTGAGGACTAAATTGACCACTAAATTGACGATGAAATTTTTTTCACGACTAAATTGGCGACTAAATTGACGACTAAATTGTCGATTGAATTGACAACTAAATTGACGATTAAATTGACGACTAAATTGGCGACTAAATTGGCGACTAAATTGACGACTAAACTGAGCACTAAATTGACGACTAAATTAAAGACTAAATTGACTACTAAACTGTCGACTAAATTGACGACTAAATTGACGATTAAATTGACGATTAAATTGGCGACTAAATTGGCGACTAAATTGACGACTAAATTGACAGCAAAATTTATGACTAAATTGGCGACTAAATTGACGACTAAATTGACGAGTAAATTGACGACTAAATTGACGACTAAATTGACGACTAAATTGACGACTAAATTGGCGACTAAATTCACAACTAAATTGACGAATAAATTGGCGACTAAATTGGCGAATAAATTGACAACTAAATTGGCGAATAAATTGAGGACTAAATTGACGACTAAATTGTCGACTAAATTGACGACTGAATTGGCGACTAAATTGGCTGCTAAATTGACGACTAAACTGACGACTAAATTGGCGACTAAATTGACAAATAAAATTGTTATCAAGACATTGGCATTCGACAGTGCTTGACATAACTGCATACACGCAAACAATTAATGTACAGCTACCCTGCAGTTACTTAACCGAATAAAGACACCAAAGTCATGTAAAAGAATGAGTTAGCTTTATTTCCGCTTACGATCAATTGACTAAAATTTGGTGTAGTCGAGAGCATCAACATTTGAAGGTGAATCTTGCAGTGACCCGATTTCATGGGCGCAGTTTATCAGGGGCTAGGGGCTAATCCCTCCAAGAAGCCCCAGGTTCATGTTTTTGGCCGTGCAAATGGTATCGTTTTTCAGGCTTAGCCCCCCCCTAAGAATTTCTAGCCAAATGACTAAAAAAGGTCATCAACTTTTTGTGCCAAGTTCTTTAACCTCCCCAAAAACGGAAGCCAAACTCCGCCCATGCCCAATTTTGATCTTAGTAAGCTTTAAGCATCCATGGCTGCATACTCTCTGTTGGTGCTGAGAACAGATTCCATTGCTCCTCCAGACCTACCGTAGCCTACGTCCTATGGTATAAGAACCGCATTTGTTCGTCATTTCTTGTTTGAAAGAGTTAAATTCTTGCACTAAGACGACTCACCTCTTTCTGCGAGATCGTTGAACGCTGTGATGTATTGAACACGACTTCTTTGTAAGGCTGTACTGGTAAATTTTGAGGTGAGTAAATACACGCTGACCGGGAGAAAAATTGAATTTTTCGGTGCGAAATTTTTGATGACCTTTTTTAGTCATCCGCCCACAAATTTCCCCATGTTCCAGTCCGATAAATGTGATGAACTCATCTGATGACCGTTTTTTTTAGAAAAATACACCTAAATATCCTTTGCCTTTTTCGTGCGTATACTGCGTATACCCACACATGGGCGCCCGCAGAAATTTTTGCAGGGGGGGGCAAAATTTTTAAGATGGTCACGGTTAAATTTCTTAGTCGCAAGAGCTTAAAAATTGCAAAGATGGGAAGTGAGAACACGGGTGTTTTTCAAAGAGGTTTCTTAATGCATATTTCTCAGTTTCAGTTTCTGTAGGCTTATCATTTTCAATTTGAATAGTTTTCTTAGTGCAAAGAAATTTATTAAAAAATCAAAAGTAGAATGTTAAAAAGTAAGTTTTTGAAGGGGCTGTATATAATGAATGAATGAATAAATGAACGAAAAGCAGGTATCAGTTTTAAAGGGGCAAGTGCTCCATCAAGTTACTTCTATATTTTAATCATGATTTCCAAACTTCTAAAGTGCCATTCCAAAGTCAATTGTAGGGCACCAGCTTATTCAGAAGCGCTGCATCGAATCAGCAGGCTGTTCAAATGGTAGTCAAGTAATAGGTCCGAGTCTGGTAGCCAGTGGGTTAGATGTTAATGCAGGTGTCGTTTAGGAAGGTGGAGGATCCCGAGGATCAGAAGAATGAGGTATCAATTCTTTTGAACAAACGAGACGTTGGTTTTGGGAGAAAATCTCAAGGTGTGATAACCAGATCCAATTATTCAAGTTTCTCTACAGCTTGACCTACCTAAATTCTGTGCAAAATGGACAAAGTGCAACCTGACTTAAAAGCAGACTTGATTCCATAACGCTGGTGAATATGTAGATCTCTCTGACTTAATTTCAATGGGCTGTTGATAAATTTCAAATTTTTACATCCGTGTAATTTTATCGATAATTAATTTTTGTGCAGTTGTGAAAAATTGCATTAGCTTACAGCGATATTCCAGACAAGTAGGCCTTAATCGATATGAGTACTATTTGAATGGGTACCTGCAGGAGGGTTAAAAGTTATTGTTACCATTTTCAGCAAGAGCTTGAAAAAATGCAAGGCAGAAAATTAAGAGCTTTTTAGTTTCTAGAGAGATTTCTATACTTAAATTTGAGACTTTTCCTGAAGTGTATCATTCGTAACATTAGTATTTTAATGGAAAGAAATTTCTTTAACCTCAAAAGTAGTAATTAAAAAATAGGTTTCAATTTTCCAGGGGGGGCAAGTGCCCCCCCTTGCCCCTATGTGCGGGCGCCCATGTACCCACACGCTCTTTGTCAGGTGAGTAGACTATTATGACTATACGCTGTATACCCGCGTGTACCCTGGTTTTCGGCGGTGAGTAGACCTATAGGCCTACGATGCCGTTTTTTCCCGGAGGTAAGTATACGCCGTATACCCGCGTATACCCTTGATTACAGGCTTTACAGCCCTGCTTCTTTGCTATGTTGGAATGAGCCCCATAGACTTGGATCATACTTTGGACAGGCGGTTCCATAAAATTTATTGTGGAAGAATCCTATGGATGATTAGTGACGAAATTGTGAAGTTCTATTTATTACAGATCATGCATGGGATGATGGGTTTCGATTTAATGACTCTATACAACCTAACGCACAACCTGATTTTTCGTTAAGGGCCTTTACGACGAGTCTCTTCTCATCCACTGAAAATGATCGCCAAAGAATGCAAACCCAGGCATTAATTTTGACATATCGAAAGTAGGTTTACCACAAGTGACGACTAAATGCAGTTGTATAGCAGCCTTGACAACATCCTTGCTCTGATATATAGGTCGACAGCTCGCAGACAAATTCAGGACATTGTCTGAGCCTCTGTTGACCACGTGCACGGGAAAAAATAAATGACACACGTGTGGCAGTCAGAAAGAGTGGCACGTCATTCATATGATTCAGACGTATTCATTCTCCACATGATGAGCCACGAGGCTTTTTTGTTCTGGTTTAACCTACAGGTTGCAGTTAAATCTACGAGTGGAATATTCACATGTATGTGCGTTTATGACTATGGAAATCCACCCTTCACGGCGTAGGCCTAGAGCTCCGGGTAAGCGCAACATATTCCATGTGGTGCCATGAATTGGCAACGCAGTAAATGATAGATAGCTCGAAAAGTTCGAAGTAAATTCGTCTCAATTGGCTGGGATTTCTGCAGCTGTGCCACTACAAATTCAATTACCTCATCCTTCCATGGTACAATCATGGAGGCCAGTTGCTCGTCCTCTGTGCCTGTGGAAAGAAAGATGTCCAGACGTATGTATATAATTTAGGTAAGAACCTTTAAGGTGGCCAAATACTCTCGTGTTTGGAGACTTCTTTACATCACAATGGCTAAATACCTTCTCCATTGCAACATGATTTCAGAAATGTGATGGCGGCACACTATATTTAGCTATCTATACCTGTTTCTCTTTCCATCAATACGCATTAAGCACATACCATGCACCATCTTTTCCAGTAATAATTTGGACTGTCGTATGACTCGCATCAGAGCAATAGACCTTTGACACGGTTACTTAAATCCAATTTATTCACGCCATCACCATTCACCACTGCATGTGACAATGTGACATCGTCAAGGTTTGGCACAGACAACAGCTTGACCCAATCGTGTTCATTTCCAAAGACCAGTATACTACAGACCTGTATAGGAATACGATCCATGCGTTTACATGCCGGGCCAGTTAAATCCTTCATGATCTTACCTTTCCAGTGTAAGACCGGTGTAACTGCTACTGGTCTGCTAGGTTAAATCTGCTTTGCGTTCAGAAGTGAAATTGCCGCGGTGTTTCAATTGTATTCTTTTGATTGAATTTCGGTGGACGACTAAGTCCTCGCCAGTATACGAGCGAGTGCCCATGGGCGAAGTGACCGAAGGACGGACGATGAAGGACGCACACACTAAGAGATGGTATCTCTCTAAGAACACCGGGAGAAAGGCAATGGGAATGCCACCTCCCACCCATCCCGAGGACTATGTAAGATGACGCCACCAGAGTAAAGAAGAGCAAAGAAAGAGTACAAAAGACTGAACAATCAATTAAGAAGAACAACAGATAAAGCAAGAGAAGAATAGTTGGAGGAAAGATGCAAGGGATGGAGATTCTTCAGGAAAAAGGACGACACGACCTAATGTACAGCAGGTTAAAATCACTGAGAAAGAAGCAGAATATGCATAGGGTAGAGGAAGTTCAATCAAGAACAAAGACGGCAGACTGATGTGAAGACCCAGACGAAACAAGGGGACGATGGAAGGAATATGTTGAGGAATCATACATGAGAAACAGTAGCCTGCAAAGCGAAGAAGAGGATTAGGCACGGGCCCAAGAATAAAACCGATCGATAGAGGACTGGAAGTGCCAAGAGAGGAGGTAATGGCCACAATCAGTTATATGAAATACAACATGGCATAGGGATTAGATGACATCCCAATAGAGATACTGAGAAACTTTGGAGCGAAGGCATTGGGGGAATTGGTGCGACTGTGCCAAGACATATACAAAAAAACAGAGCGTGGCCGGAAGATTTCCTGCAAACCATAATGGTATACCAATCAGGGAAAAACAAAATGCAACAACTGTGAGGACCACCGCACATAGCCTAGGCCTCCTCACCCATACATCCATGATCTAATATTAAGAATTATCACGAAGCGTCTACAGACAAGAGCAGAAAAAGATAACTGCGTGGGATCAATTTGGCTATAGAAAGGAAGGAAGAACAAGAGACGCAATTATAGCAAACACTGAGAATACTAACGGAATGAAGCATCCATCTGTTCCAGCCTGTTATGAAAAAGCGTCTGACAGAGTGGATTGAAAGAAGTTGACAAGTGCGTTAGCCGTTAAGACGAATGACAGGAGAGATGACTGATAATAATTTTATTATGTGATCTCTATACTCTATTGGCTATATAGGACAGAAGGTTAAAATAAGAATCGATGGGGAGTATACTCGGATCCGGGAAGGATAGGAAGAGAAGTGAGACAAGGTTGCCCACTTTCCCAAATGCTATTTAATATCTACATGGAAGAAATCGTAACGGGAAGTTGGAGGTAGTTTAACCATTGAAGGGGTACAGGTAGGAGGAAGACTGATAAAAGCTCTGAAATTCACGGATGATGAAACAATGCTGACAAGCAGTCAAGAAGGATTGCAAAGAATGATGGATCGAATGAATAATTATGATATCGACAGAATACGACATGAAAATAAGGATTAAGAACTTAAGAAGACAAATGTAATGAAGACAACCAAGGGAAAAGAACAGCAGTTTAGATCACATTAAATGGAAAGAATATAGAACAGGTCGAGAAATTCTGCTACCTATAGGAAGTATGGTGACAGATGATGCAAGGTGCCATGTGGAAATAAAAAGAATAGCCATGAGAATAGACGCATTCTACAAAAGAGGGGAACTCCTCAGAGGTTAAAACTAAAATAAGAAACCTGCAAAAGAGAATGATCAAGACGCTGGTGTGGAGTGTTGTATACAGTCCTGTGTGGATCGGAGACATGGGCAATGAAAAAGGATGCAACAAGAAGATTGGAAGCCTTTGAAATGTGGATTTATCGCAGAATGGAAAGAGTCAGCTGGAGAAAACACAAGACGAATGAATAAATTCTACAGATGGTGGGAGAGAAAATATCAATGTAAATGCTTGGGAAAATTATACTATAGGAAGGCAGAGAAACTGGATTGGACACATCATGAGAGGTGACAACATAGTAAGAGAACAGACATCATTGAAGGAAGAATGGAAGGGGAAAAGACACTGGGAAGTCCAGATAAATACTGCTGAACTGGAAGATTACAAAGGACGGCTGCAACAGAGGACCGAAGAGAGAGAGAGAGAGAGAGAGAGAGAGAGAGAGAGAGAGAGAGAGAGAGAGAGAGAGAGAGAGAGACAGAGACAGAGACAGAGACAGAGACAGAGACAGAGACAGAGAGAGAGACAGAGAGAGACGAGAGAGAGAGAGAGAGAGAGAGAGAGAGAGAGAGAGAGAGAGAGAGAGAGAGGCCCATCGTAGCGATGAGTGGCGTCGTTGGACATACGAACCTGCATGAGGACGAAGAACGAAAGAAAAGAAGATTGAATTTTGACTAAATCATAAATGATTCACTCTTCTGCAGCTTCGTCATTCAGCTGTCCAGTTGATGCCACGACAGAAAATAGTCTGCATCCTGCCTATCTATTGGCTGTATTCATGGGCGCCCGCAGAAATTTTTGCAGGAGGGGCTAAAATTTTACGATGGCCCAGTTAAATTTTTTATCAGCAAAAGTTTTAAACATGCAAAGCAGGAAATTAATTAAAGACACCGGTATTTTCAAAGAGGTTTCTCAATGCAAAATTCTCGGTTTCGTTCTGTGTGATGTGTATCATTGTGGGGCGCTGTGGTGTAGTGGTGTCGTCGTTGCCTTGAAGTCGGAAGGTTAGAGGTTCGAATCCACCTCAAGTCGCCGCGTAGGGACCTTGGGCAAGTCCTTCACTCGCAATTGCTCAGCGCCTGGCGTGAAACTCCGCACTGTAGTCGGGAGCGCCTCTGAGTAGCGGTTGAAGGCTGGAAGAGGCGCTATAACAAGTGCGCATACAAACATTATTAATATGAATAGTTTCTTGGTGCGAAGAAATATGTAAGAATAAAAAATAGATGCCAAGAATTAGGCACCTTTAATGCGTGGAAATTTGTTAAAAACCCAAAAGTAGTAGCTAGAAAACAGGTGTAAATTTTCCAGGGGGCACGTGCCCCTCTTGCCCTACGTGCGGGCAACCATGGCTTTATTTGTTCTCTCCATTGCAGCAGCAACTACTCGCATGACCACAAAAACTATGTACCTCTAATTCTTGGGTTATGGAAATTTATTTTGGGTTTGACGGATGATAAGTACATGCTTGCAGCATTCACTGTCAGAGTCAGTGCTTGATTACCAGTCCACAATTGTCCTCCACTGCTGCAGCCACTGTAGCACTGATTAATACTTTCCAAGAATGTCAAGCAGCAGCTGTCGTTTTATCACAGGTTTTACATTGAGTGCGAGAGGTCGATCATTCAACCCATCTATCCTCTAAAGCCCTGCTCACGCTGATCGTCAAGAAACAGCCAGTCATGATCCACAATCTTTATCAGAGACATGGCACCACGATGTGCAATGTCAAATGGATCGTTCATGGTATGCTGGAAAGCATTTGGTTTGACAGATTAGTCGGTGTCTTGCGGTTTATACAATATTTTCTTTAGGCCATGCCAATTAAGAATTCGAAATTGTGGAAACATGCAATTATTATATATCGTTACTTCAACTGGTTTGAGCAAGTCCTAACTGCCTTTATATATTGAAAATATCTTGATTAGAGTATAAGTCACATCATCAAATTGGTGGTTGGAAGATACAAAAGAAACAACATGAAACTTTGTCATTATGAATGGGGGGGGGGAGACGGAGATTACACTCCCATGGAACCCTATAGGGTCCCAGGACAAAACGCCCTGGACGAACCCTCGAACAAAAGTCCTCATATGCCCTATATATGCACCTAATTGATGTAGCTCAATTGTCTAGTTTTCGATGCTGCGACAACTAGTTAGCACCATACTTTAAATGCTTACACATAATATTATGGCAATAACTAGTTGACACAGCAACGAAAACTGGACATTTGCAGAAATAGACTATTTGCAAAGTGGGGGGGGATAATGTCTGGAGGAATATGTCTGCAGGCAAAATCTGGGGATTGTGTCCAAGGGGCTTTTGCCTGGGAGGTTTCCAGGAGCTTGTCCATGGGTATAATGTTCTATACATCGGTCCCGCATTTGCTCTACTCTAATTGTTTTTGAGCCACTGCATGGTTTAATATTCAGCGAGATACAAAATTGATATGGAAAAGCTTTGCGTTGGATTTAAAGTCAAACAGGGCATCGGTGTTCTGTCATAATAATATAGTTTTATTATATGAAGCGTTTTCTTTTTTCAGTTCCTCCGCTATTCGAAATCTTGTATACACCTGTGGATGACTTCTAATTGGTCTAAATCAGTCAACATTCTATGAGTCCTTCAGTGTTATTAACTTTGTGGGGTCGCGATAGGACGAGTGCAGGACATTTACCTCTGGAAGAGTGTAACGCGGCATATAATTTGGGTTATAATTTCTGGTCGCCATTTTGGATCCGCCATCTTTTCATTTATAGAGCGCCTGTTCTCGGGTAATATTATTTTATTTCTGATATCGTGTCTGACACGAATCTCAACGACCGACAATCGCAGTCGATGTTTTTGGCAAGCCTCCGTTGAATCAACTTTCCCGTCTCGCTCTGCAGCTGGGAGCTGTAGCAAAACGGAGGAGGTGAAGTTGACTGACTGCCATCAGCGATATTTTCGGACGACCAAGCGGCATGATGCAAAGTGTCAAGGCGATACATTCAGGCAGATAAGAGAGAGGTAAGATAGACGGACAGAAAAGGACAGTCCGCCCACGCACCGATGCCTGATGGAGAGTGAGGGCAATACAGCCAGACGGACATGAGATAAGGGAGAGGTAAAGAGAAGAAGACTAAGACTCTGTCACACGACACTCGCACGTGTCGAAATTGCGACGTTAGATTAACGCCTCGAAGGGAGAGGGAGGGCCACGTGTGCGGAAATTGAAGCTGAGTTTATGCGCCGAAGGCTAGCTGGGAAACTGCGCAGTTCAGTTTTCATCCGGGACTTGTGTTGTTGACGTGAATCACGTCCTAGGAGCACTGAGGGCAGAACACGCAGAGACGTGGAAGAGGTGAGACGTAGAGGTGCGGTCAGAACTTTGCAAGTAGAAGTCGTGTTGAAGGCAGAAGACGTTTTCGACGGAGAAGAGACGTTTTCGTGTTAAGTCAGACTCGATCGGAACTTTGAGGAGAGAAGACGTATTCGTGTTTAAGTCAGAAGCAGCCAGAACGTTGAAGGAAGATGTCTCTTGTTTAAAGTGGACGCGGTCGGAACTCAAGAAAGAACAAGATGTTTTATAGTTAATATAAAGTATAGGTATATAAGACGAAAACGGTCAGAACTTTGAACGAACAAGACTGAAGTGATGGATCATTGCGGCTGATTCTCGTCGGCAAGATTCGCACTCGGGCTTCATCATCGGGCCAGATTCTGGAGAAGAACATGTCAACGCCGTTCTTCGCGCCATGTCACGATGGACTCTCTTTATCTGGACATGAGGTACGAGTGGATGGGTTTTAGGGTGATCGGTTCTTTAACTTTGGGCTACTTTTAAATTGGCCGAGGGACTTGAAAGTAAATCGGGGACTAACTTAGCTTTACTCCGGTCCAAGTGTGTTTGCATTGAATGTCTTTGAACATAACAAGAAGCTATTAGTTAAAATATCTGACTTTGTTTATTGTTTGCATTGAGTGTAATCGAAGTTGGTTACGTAATTGATTGATTACTTTGAATGTGGTTGTTGTTGATTGAGGATTCAATTGATGGACCATAATAAGAAACATTACTGAAATTACTGACTTTGTTCACTGATAGTGATAGAATTACCTGTAGACCTAATTCATATTGCGCCATGGAAGAAAGTAGACCTGTAACACCTTCACAGCCGTCTAGGCCTCCCTCATCTCTGGAGGTGGTAATGGGGGCTATAACATCTATGCACTCATCAATGCAGACTAATGCTAGAGACACACAAGAAGCGATGCAGTCACACGCTAGGGAAACACAAGAAGCGATGCAGTCACATGCCCGAGAAGCACAAGAAGCGATGCAGTCACACGCTAGGGAAACACAAGAAGCGATCTCTGTAGTGCAATCAAATGTCACAGAAGAAATCTCTACCGTAAGGTCAGATGTAAGGGAGGAAATTTCGGCCGTGTACTCTAATGTTAGAGAAGTGCTAACGGAGGTTGTGACACGCTTAGAGCGGCTCGAGGAATCGCCGGTCCCAAGATCTGTTGCGGGTTTGAACCCGGGACTGAAGTCCCCCGCTTCCATCATGGCGGACGTGCCTCACCAGTCGACCATCAGACTGGCAGAGTCTTCAGGCGCTAGGCCTAAAGATTTCACCCACCTGGGCACGCTGCGCAGAAGTGAGCGACTGGCCCACAAGGATCCAATCTCATATAGAGAGCTTGGCAGCCGAGATGGTTGGCAATCATTCCATCGGTTGGATTTGAACCCGAGAGTCCCCTCCTCTTATCCTCGATCCATATCTCAGGACCATGACCATGACCCACAACAGCACGCGGCCTCCTTGCCGTACGATGATCCGGAATTGGCGACTCCGGATAGGCCGATAGGGGCGGGCGTTACAATTGGTACCAGAAGTGGGGTACTGGTACAAATTGGTTCTAGGGATTTTGGTGAAAATAGGTCAGAAGAGGCAACTGACTATGCTAGGAGAGGAGAAATGGCAATATCTTTTGAACGAAGGAAGGAAAGGGAATTTGCTGATAATGTGGAAATTATGTCTGATGAAGGTAGTGTGGACATTGAAATCAGCAGGATGATGGAAGCTAGACCTAAAACTGTTAAAATAATTGATAACAGAATGCAAACAGCACTGCAACCGGAGTTTAGGGACTTAGAAATAAGTAAACCGATCGCCAATCAATTGCCACGGGAGGGGGGTGATAAGGCTAATCCAGTTCCTTTGGCCTTTTCGTCGCTTCCTCATGTCGAATATCCTCGACCTAATCCGCAATGGAGGATGCAAGCGTCGCTCGCAGACGTCGGTCGACAAAGAGCAGAAACAGCGATGAACCCGGTCGACATTCGGCAATCAACGTCGGGAATGCCGACCTCAATGGCCGACAGCGCTTTCGACGGCCGAACAACTTCAACCTTGGTCGGTCGAGGCTACGCTCGACCCGATCTCCGACCCGAACCTGTGGTGATGGCGACAGTCGACCGAATGCAACCGTACGCTCTTCCCGACCATTCATATCTTTCGCGGATGTCTGCTCCGACCCACGCTCCGAGCGCGTTCTACGAAAACATCGACAACCGGGTTTGGCTCGACCCGCTCCGCTGTCCCGACCCGCTTCGACCAAGCGACGACATCTTTCCCCGGTGGCCTACAGTCGTAGAATCGGCGAGAATGAGCTCCTGCCTCGGTGCGCAGAATTTCGGATTCGGCCGTGAAATCGAAGCGCCCCGTTCAGCACTACTGAAGTCGACACTTCCGGTGAGGATTGAAACAACAGGCGTCGATAAAACACCTGCGTCTTCCAATGTTTCGGGTGGCCTGATCCGAACCGTCCCGATGACCACCGTCGCGACACAAACGACCGGCGACCTGGAATTACCGTCTACCAGCTTGGGTGGAACCGCGAAGGAGCCTGAACCGACCGCGTCTGCAACACCTAAAGTTGGCGAGGTGAAACCGTCATCGGCGTCTCCTCCAAAGCCAAAGCAATGGCTAAAACTCGGTTCGTACAGCGGGAAGACCGATGTCGAAATCTTTCTTCGCAGATTCTCCGTTTGTGCAAAAAACAACGGCTGGTCTGAGGAGGAAAAGCTAAACCAACTTGTTGTCGCTTTGGTCGAACCAGCAACGAACTTGCTAAGTGAGACAAACGCAGACAGTTTGGACACCTGGACGGCGCTGGTCCAGCGACTGCGAGAGAGATATGGGAATGCGGAACAACAGGCCTTGTTCCAGACACAACTGAGTACCAGGAAACAGAAGCCTGATGAAGATATGGGATCGGTGGTGGATGACATCCGCCGGTTGACGTCACGAGCGTATCCGGGCTCCTCGACTGTCCACAGCGAGGCAATTGCTGTTCGAGCATTCTTGGATGCCCTCAGAGATAGAACTCTTGCTCTTAAGATCCGTGAGCGAGAGGCAAAATCATTGGATGAAGCTTACAAGGTGGCGATGCGACTGGACGGGTATCAGAAGGCGGAAGTTGGCGACCATGAGCAGCACGAACGACGACAGGGGCGAATCAATGCGATTAAAGAAGAGGATTCGAAAGTGAAAGATCTGGAACGACAGTTGGAGCAAGTAAAGAGGCAAGTAGAACAACTGCAGAAGAAGGAGCGACAACCATCGTTGGCGCCACAACCCAGATACGACAATCGCGAGCCATGGAGAGGTCAGAACGAGTCAACTAGAAATGAATGGTTGAATAACAATATAGGTAACGGACGGGGAACTCTACGGTGTTTCCTATGTCATCAGCTCGGACATTTCAGCTCGGAGTGCAGACGTCGGCCACGTATGGAGATGGAACCGGAAGCTGGACGATTTGCGCGGAGATGCTTCGAATGTTCCTCAACGAACCACATCGCGCGCGACTGCCCTCTTCGACAGCAGCAGGCTGCCCGGAACGACAACCAGGGACAACCCGGGAGCGATACTCCGGGCAACCCGATCGTCGGTCGTGTGAACGCTGTACGGAGTTCCGCTCCAGCACCGAGCGGAAACCAAGGAAACGGAGGGAATCAGACGAGGAGTCGAGACGATGGCCGGAACTCGCCAGGAGAGGAGCGCCGCTGTTTCCTTTGTAACGACCGCTTCCACCTTTGGAGGGCGTGCCCCCTCCGCCACTGGTCCTCCGACGACCACAACTGGAGAACGCTTGAGGAACCGAATGGAAATCATCCGTCTGGGACTTGGCACCATATGGGTATCTATCCGTAAAGATCGTTGCGGCCGTCATTTGGAAGGACAGGAACTCGCTTGTAACACTGGTTGGATTTTTATGAAAATATTTTATTTTACATGTGAAGAATTCTCATGTTCATGTACAGTATAACAACTGTATTGTGCGTAATATGATGCTTGCCAAGGAATGCATAAATGGTGATTCATATTCGTATTGTATTCGTATTCATTAGTGTGCTGTATTGTGTATTAATATTTGTATTGAAACGCATAAGGATTGCATTACATATGGACAATTTTACTATAGCCTTGCCGTATATAGACATAATAAGGACTGTTATTGCGCTATATAAATAATAAACTGACCTGAGGATAGATTAACTAAAGTGGCATATTTTAATTAAGTAATGACCTGTCTTGAGGATAGGTAGGCCTATTAACTACTAGGTTGAAGTTTTAAGCTGGTTTCTTTGAGGTAGACCGTGGTGATAGTCGACAGACAGAGTTATAATAATATGAGCTAAACAGAGACCTAGGTTACACTGTATGGTATGTCTTTAAAGGTAGACCTGATACTATCGTGATAAGCTTATGGGTCTTGGGTAAATGTGGCCTTTAGCGACGCGGTGGTTAGACTTGGTAAGTTGCTAGTATGCCATAATATGGCCTGATACACAACTGATGCCTGGAAGAGTCTCGTGGTAATATAGACGCCATGGTATGAAATAGCTTAGCGGTAACGTTAATGATCTACATGTATGTGATCGAATTATATTTCTGTCTGTGGCTTGAGTCCCCGTTGACCATACAATCGCTAGTGTATGACTGAACTGAAAGTAGCCTGTAAGGACATAAATGTTGATAAATTTTGACGGAACTCTTGAAAAACAACGACTGGCTATATAACTACCATATTAATTCTTCTATTTCTTTCGCTTGTAATGACTTTTGAGCGCTGAAGCGTGATCAGCGATGACTGTTCAGTGCTTAATTTTGTTCTTTGCATATAATTTTGAACTCGTGATGTACAGACCAGAGTACGGCCTTATTTACGCATTTCAGAATATATTCGTCCAATTAAATAAATTCCGAAATAAGGGTGGGGGGTGAATAGTGTAACGCGGCATATAATTTGGGTTATAATTTCTGGTCGCCATTTTGGATCCGCCATCTTTTCATTTATAGAGCGCCTGTTCTCGGGTAATATTATTTTATTTCTGATATCGTGTCTGACACGAATCTCAACGACCGACAATCGCAGTCGATGTTTTTGGCAAGCCTCCGTTGAATCAACTTTCCCGTCTCGCTCTGCAGCTGGGAGCTGTAGCAAAACGGAGGAGGTGAAGTTGACTGACTGCCATCAGCGATATTTTCGGACGACCAAGCGGCATGATGCAAAGTGTCAAGGCGATACATTCAGGCAGATAAGAGAGAGGTAAGATAGACGGACAGAAAAGGACAGTCCGCCCACGCACCGATGCCTGATGGAGAGTGAGGGCAATACAGCCAGACGGACATGAGATAAGGGAGAGGTAAAGAGAAGAAGACTAAGACTCTGTCACACGACACTCGCACGTGTCGAAATTGCGACGTTAGATTAACGCCTCGAAGGGAGAGGGAGGGCCACGTGTGCGGAAATTGAAGCTGAGTTTATGCGCCGAAGGCTAGCTGGGAAACTGCGCAGTTCAGTTTTCATCCGGGACTTGTGTTGTTGACGTGAATCACGTCCTAGGAGCACTGAGGGCAGAACACGCAGAGACGTGGAAGAGGTGAGACGTAGAGGTGCGGTCAGAACTTTGCAAGTAGAAGTCGTGTTGAAGGCAGAAGACGTTTTCGACGGAGAAGAGACGTTTTCGTGTTAAGTCAGACTCGATCGGAACTTTGAGGAGAGAAGACGTATTCGTGTTTAAGTCAGAAGCAGCCAGAACGTTGAAGGAAGATGTCTCTTGTTTAAAGTGGACGCGGTCGGAACTCAAGAAAGAACAAGATGTTTTATAGTTAATATAAAGTATAGGTATATAAGACGAAAACGGTCAGAACTTTGAACGAACAAGACTGAAGTGATGGATCATTGCGGCTGATTCTCGTCGGCAAGATTCGCACTCGGGCTTCATCATCGGGCCAGATTCTGGAGAAGAACATGTCAACGCCGTTCTTCGCGCCATGTCACGATGGACTCTCTTTATCTGGACATGAGGTACGAGTGGATGGGTTTTAGGGTGATCGGTTCTTTAACTTTGGGCTACTTTTAAATTGGCCGAGGGACTTGAAAGTAAATCGGGGACTAACTTAGCTTTACTCCGGTCCAAGTGTGTTTGCATTGAATGTCTTTGAACATAACAAGAAGCTATTAGTTAAAATATCTGACTTTGTTTATTGTTTGCATTGAGTGTAATCGAAGTTGGTTACGTAATTGATTGATTACTTTGAATGTGGTTGTTGTTGATTGAGGATTCAATTGATGGACCATAATAAGAAACATTACTGAAATTACTGACTTTGTTCACTGATAGTGATAGAATTACCTGTAGACCTAATTCATATTGCGCCATGGAAGAAAGTAGACCTGTAACACCTTCACAGCCGTCTAGGCCTCCCTCATCTCTGGAGGTGGTAATGGGGGCTATAACATCTATGCACTCATCAATGCAGACTAATGCTAGAGACACACAAGAAGCGATGCAGTCACACGCTAGGGAAACACAAGAAGCGATGCAGTCACATGCCCGAGAAGCACAAGAAGCGATGCAGTCACACGCTAGGGAAACACAAGAAGCGATCTCTGTAGTGCAATCAAATGTCACAGAAGAAATCTCTACCGTAAGGTCAGATGTAAGGGAGGAAATTTCGGCCGTGTACTCTAATGTTAGAGAAGTGCTAACGGAGGTTGTGACACGCTTAGAGCGGCTCGAGGAATCGCCGGTCCCAAGATCTGTTGCGGGTTTGAACCCGGGACTGAAGTCCCCCGCTTCCATCATGGCGGACGTGCCTCACCAGTCGACCATCAGACTGGCAGAGTCTTCAGGCGCTAGGCCTAAAGATTTCACCCACCTGGGCACGCTGCGCAGAAGTGAGCGACTGGCCCACAAGGATCCAATCTCATATAGAGAGCTTGGCAGCCGAGATGGTTGGCAATCATTCCATCGGTTGGATTTGAACCCGAGAGTCCCCTCCTCTTATCCTCGATCCATATCTCAGGACCATGACCATGACCCACAACAGCACGCGGCCTCCTTGCCGTACGATGATCCGGAATTGGCGACTCCGGATAGGCCGATAGGGGCGGGCGTTACAAGATCCCCCACCCCAATTTTCCCCCCGGATCGTTACTCAATTTTTTTTAAATAGGACATTAACCTCTCCTGACGAGTTATCCCGATTTTGAATAGGACATTAATCCCTCCGAACGAGTTTGCACAGTGTAGATAACACCTCAATAATTGTCTCTATGAGTCAGAACCTAAAACTAATGTGTGAAATAAACAGTCAACGAGCCTCGTGCATGTTGAAAAACAGTATGCTTTGAATTAAGCGATCACAGATTGATTACTATTACCTGAAATCAATATGAATCAATCAATGTATGAAAGTTGTATAAGCTAAAGAATCATCGCATGGTACGTTCGAAACTGGTGCTTTTGAAGTAAATGATCAAAGAGTTTCCGTTAATAGGCCCTACCATAAAGCTATTCTTACGGAATAAACAGGCATCACACAAATGTTTAAATACAATAATATTTGATCTATGTCCCAAAAAGGGTGCTTTAAAGTAATAATGATTATTATAAAAGTTAATTTCTGGCATTAACTCATTGATATATTATTGATCAATGAATTAATGCCAAGAAATTAATTTTTCAATAGGCATACTTTAAGTCGTTTCCCGAATGACCGTGAATAGATGAAGGCATATAAAAAGCAGAAGCAGTTCACGCAAGTTATTCGATACTTTCTATAGGATCATTAATAATTGAAATAAATATTTCGCAAAATGTTCTCGATTACGGAGATAGGCCTACCAATAATTTAAGAATTTTTCGAAATACGTAAAAATCTGCCCTATAGGCCTATGGTACGAAACGTCATGGGAGGGAATAGCTCCGCGAAATATTCCAGGGTTGGCATTCGACATTTTCCTGTAGACTTGTATGTCATAATATGCCGTTGTCATTAAAATTACATTTTTAATCTAAAGCGACTGAAATATTTCATTTAGACCAGCGCGTTGTGTATATATCTTTTTATTATCGTGTATCGGTCTAATTATTTTGAGATGTTTATACAACATAATTATATGCTACAAATTATTTAAAATCAATCAGCCGCATATTGACTTAAATAGCAACTGAAATCACAGGGAATTAGAATTAAACTTAGCAATGAAACAAACATGGTCAAAGTTAAGTTGTTGATATCGTCGGCAGGAAAACCTTACAGGATAGCATAACTAATTCGCTGGTGCATGTAGGCCTAAGCTATGGTTGTCCTTTTTAATTGAGGCTACAAATGATTAACGATTTTGCTAGGTCCAATAAGATATTAGGCTATAACTATAGTCGCATAAAAAGGAACAACCATGTATGCACCAAAGAATTAGTCATGTTATCCTTTAAGTTTGTCCTGCTGATGACATCGACAACCTGATTAATTGTTAACACCGTCAGGTTCTACTATGCCCAAACAACTGAAGCAAAAAAAACAAACATTTATCAATAGAAAATAAACGCACAGCAAATTATTGCATCCGCTGTATCCACAGTTGTAACATAAGCATTATTAAGCAATCTTAAAGAAAAGTTACCAATCAAATCTTATTTATTATAGCCGATGTGTTGAGTAAATAACAATTATTTTAAGGTCTGTGTTAATGCGAGACATAAGCAGCATACTTTTATGGGAGGAATAAAGTCTCAAAGTTGTATAGATCATAGCACTTAACACTGAAAATTTTCTTGTCCTTGTTCGTGCTGCTATGTTTCTTTTTCATTTCTTATTTGCAACTAGCATGCTATAGACATTAATACTATAAATAATATTTCCAAAAATATCTATAATGTATTATATTACTATAGGCTACTATCATGGGCGGAGACTTGGGCGGAGACTTGGGGGGGGGGGGGGGACGAAGACGAACGGTCGTCGAAGATTTTGGGCGGACGAATGGCTGAGTCGCCGACGAAATTTTCCATCGAAAATGTCGACGAAAACCCAATATTATCTGCGCTAAAAAGTTGATGACCTTTTTTAAAGTCATCACTTTTAACTTCATATGTCCTAACGCTAAACGATTGGGAGGAGGGGGACAAATGCATGGGCCGTCCCCCCACCACATTATTGAGGTCCCCCTTAGTCTCCGCCCATGGCTACTATACGTCCAAAGTACATGGTAGATATAATTACAGCTCTCAGCGATTTAATATGTATTATATATTATAATAATAATATTGTATATATAATATAGCCTACAATATTATGTATGCATAAAATAAACACGCCTCCAGCTTAATTCGCAAACGACATCAACAATTCACTTAAATGCAGACCTAAATAATGCTATCAAGTCCCAGCGTTAGAAATGAATACCTAAATGATAAAAATATTATTAACAAGTATACCAAGTTTGCATCTGGACATCTTTACCGTGACGGCTGTA
Source organism: Lumbricus terrestris (assembly GCA_949752735.1). NCBI lineage: Eukaryota > Metazoa > Annelida > Clitellata > Crassiclitellata > Lumbricidae > Lumbricus > Lumbricus terrestris. The sequence goes on along the minus strand of OX457036.1, from coordinate 60,930,942 downwards.
ACAAGTTACAAGCAATGAACAATATCAAGGCAGGTAAGCTTCAGCAATCAAATGAAGAATAGACTAATAATTAATTGCACGAGCGCAGGACATTTACCTCTGGACATGTTCCTCGTGATTTACATGTATTTTCACGCGGACAGTTACCAACCGGACATTTACCATGGTGTCTCTATAATCAAGATAAAGTTGCGCCGTAAGGTTTTTGCTGATACTTTGGCCGGAGATTAGAATTGCAAAATCAAATTTTATAAGCTTAAAGACAACTCATATTTGGGTTCAATGGTCAAATATCACCAAACTATTTCAAATAGAACAAACGTAATCCCACTTTTGGTGAGTCTACCTTCTGTTTTTGACGATTCAAAAGCAAAACGCAAAATGTTTTAAGAAATTATTTTTATTTTATTGTTTTAATAACAACATTATGAATCTGAAAAATTCTTTGTTTAAAAACTTGATGTTTTCACAGTGACATGCAGGTGCGCTTGCACGTTTCTTTTCTAAATAATGATGATAATAATCGCCTATTTATCTGTCAATATCAAGTTCATTTGACATCAATTATTTGAAATGCGACGTAATGAAATATTTTTTTGTGTCTTTTTGCTGTGTTATGTTTTTGAATCGTCAAAGAACAGTGGATACTAAATGCTATATAACTTTTGTTACGTTTGAAATATTTTGATACAATTTCACCATCGTACGTAAATATGAAGGGCCTGTAAGCCTGCAAAATTTTATTTAAAAATTCTTACTTCTGGCCAAGATATTGGCACAAAACCCTAGAGGTCATTTTTGGCCCATACTGTATATATATTTTCAATTATTAGTGTTTCTTAACAACGCGTATATTCCGCATAGCAAAGACATAGTGTCTATATAAATATTATTATAAAAGAAGTCTCTAAGGGTGTCTACAGTAAGTTTGTACCGCGTTGATTTAATGCCAATTGGAATTAGGTTAATGCCAATTATTCCAATTATTCGTATCTCTAAAAAGGAACACGAACTTTGAGTTTTGACAAATTAATGTCAAGGCATTAATTTAAGTCATTGTTCAATTGCATCAAAGTAGCCCTTTAGGGACTTAACGTGCGATAAATATATTTATTTCGTACGAATAAGTTATTCGTAAGAAATAAGCAGTCATATCGCTCTGTATTAAGAAAGAGTTATTGATCAATTGCATTTAAATTATTTAAAATTACTAATGTTCCTAATTTTACATATTTCTATTTAAAATTAAGAGACCGGTGTCCCTTGGACCCTTGCACCAGCCTACAGGCGCCCATAACTCGTAACAGGATCAACTAAGATTATGTAACTCCTAATACGTTTGTTCCTTGCTAAAAATGTAAACGGACATTACCCACCCATACATATTCCACGGACATAATCTCCTGCTGGACATTATTCCCCAGGGTTGGGCATGATTCCCGGGCTATGATACAGGTGTTTTTTTAACGCGCAGTTGTACACAAAATGTGCAGTTCTAAATGGATTTGTGCAGTGTAGATGCACGTCTGTTACAGTTAAAACTCATGTAGCAAAAAGGTCATTGTCCTCCGATTGGAAGCAATTTACCATGGAGGATGGCAACGGAAAGAAGGGGTTGTGCAGTTCTAAGAATTCCTTTAAAACAGCCCTGCTATGATATAATCGCCTATAATGATACAAAACATCTATATAAGAAGATGCCTTTGTTTGGGTGCATATCTGCATATTAAATATTAGATGAGTATCGTGAAAAATTAGGGTGATGTGTATAATTGTATATTATGCGTGAGAATAGTATACTATTCTCACGCATAATATACAAATATACACATCGCCATATAGGCCATGCTTCAAAATCATCTAGATTTATAGGACTAAGATTAATCTAAGATGCACATTACACGTTAGACATGTATGAAAACTAGAGACCTTCATGCAATAACAACTGTGTAAGAGTACGGGTATAGATTATTATTTATTAATTTTTTATTTCAGAAATTATAGGCCTACTAGTCGTCCGAAGTTCCGCACAGCTGTCGTTCATTGTAAATATAACTTTAGATGTTTTAGGACATTGATAAGCCTCGCAAACGATTCTAGCAAGTCTTAAATGCAGACAAAAATGACACTAACAAGTCCTATCGTTAGAAATCTGTATCTATACTAAGCTGAACGAACTTTGGCGAAGGAAATCAGATGCGTTCTGTCTTCAACATTTCATACGTTTTCATTTTAGCCTAGGCCTATATGCCTACAAACGGTCAATTTGATCGAATATTTCTCTTCGACGATTCGTTCTTGATTATAAATACAATTTTGAATGCGAACGACGTTAACGAGTCCCCAAGTTTAGACTTCGATGACTTTAACAACTCTTCAGCGCAGTCCTAACTAACACAACCAAGTACCAGCATAAGGCTTTATATTGGAATTACTGAATGACACTAATAAGTTTTAAGTTTAGACCAACACGTAGGCCTAAATGACTTTAACAGGTCTTTGCCCTATAAATTATGGTAGGCCTACTAACTAGTTGACACAACAACGAAAACTGGACAACTGCAAAAATAGGATATTTACACAGTGGAGATAAGGACCGGAGAAATTATGTTCTCAGTGAAATTGTGGGCCGGGGCTTTAGTCCGGGGACTCTTGTCCGGGTGGAAATTGGTCCGGGAAGGGGGTTTGCCAGAGCATAATGTCCCATATCCGTTTGGCTTAAATATATGTGGCGTTGACGCTTTTCTGGTTTAGCTTGCATGCATGCTTTCAAATCCAGCAAAAACCGAGTTAGCAGACAGCTGGGTGGTGTATATGGAGAACGGACGTTTGACTATGTTCTCTGGACATATCCCCCGGACTCATCCCCCAGAAATTACCCCCGGGCGTTTCGCTTAAAATATGACATATTCCCCTATTCTGAAATGTTCTCAGTGCTCCCGTAATCGAAGAAGTTGCGAAATATTTGTTCCTATTATTAGTGTCCCCATAAAAGTGTGTCACAAGGTGTCGCGATAAACGAATCCATGAAGTGTGTCTAGACTCTAGAATCGTATGTTTAGCCTATGTTTGGACCACGTCCAGAGAGCGTTTCTTCAGTTGATATTTAAACGCTGTTAGAATACTCTTCTACATATGGCAATCAGTGAAAATGTCAAACGTGAATAACGCGGGCCATGAGAAAAATAATGAAAAATTATGAAACTCACTTTTGTGCCCAAAATTTTTCTTTGATTTATAAAAAAATTATTCTCAATAATTCAGCGTCGAAATTTTGTACACGTTAGTTTTTCGACTGTATCTAAGTTTTGATCGGTATACGCTGGTTCTCCGCTCTTCAGTTTGCCGCAGTGATGCTTGTTACATTCAACCCGTGTTACTTTCGACCCCAGTCTCCCCTACGCACCTCCTCCAACATTTACCTCAACATCAACAGTCTTCGATTACTTTCGACCTGTCACTGAGTCGAACCTTCGGCTAGTTTTTGCAACTGCTAACTTAAACTCACGTGAACTTGATCCTTTACCCCCATTTATTAGTAATGACATTTTGTATGACCTTGGCCCCTTCTTGGTCTACCTGTTCCTGTTTAATAGGTCCCTCTCTGAAGGTTGCATCCCTCCATCACAGAAACCATGACACCAACCTTTGCCATTGCCAGAATTATCGGCCTATCTCCAGTCTCTCCTTTCTTTCTAAGACACTTGAACGTCTTGTATTTCTGCAGTTTATACCTTACCTTGAGCAATCTGGTCTCCTTCCTGCAAATCAGTCTGGTTTTAGGGCCCACCATACCACCGAGACTGCTCTACTTTCTCTACTATCTGAAATCTATTCTGCCGTTGACAAGTCTGAGCTCACCCTATTGGCTCTTTATGATGTCTCTTCAGCCTTTGATATGGTTGATCACGATATTTTTCTCAAGCGTCTTGAGACCTTCTATGGTGTTAAGCGACTCCCCTTATCTTGGTTTCAGTCGTACCTTTCTGAAAGAACCTAAATGATTATATCTGGTGACTCTCGAACCCAATGGGTTCATGTTAATCTGGGTGTTCCTCAAGGTTCGGTTCTTGGGCCTCTTCTATTCTTTACACGGCTGACATCTCTTCTATTTTTTCCGATCTGTAGTGCTGCTGGCCATCTCTTTGCTGATGATGTACACGCATTTGTCCATGGTTCCCCCCTCTTCCCAGCTGCTTCTTGTTGGGCTTATTGAATCTCTCACTGATCATCTCCACTCATCGATGTCTTCTGATCGCCTTTCGCTTAATACTTAATACTCAATTTATCTGGTTAGGTACTCCCCAGCAGCTCCATAAGCTTGATCTTATTCTTCTCTCTGGAAAATTCCCGCTGTTTCCTTTTCTTCAAGTGTGCGGGATCTGGGTGTAGTACTTGATAGCTCACTTACCTTTACCGATCATATTTCCGGTCTGACACGCTTGTCATATTTTCATTTAAGACGTCTCAGAATCATTCGTCGCTCTGTCTCCTCCTCCATCTTCACTACCTTAGTTCATGCTTTTATATGTTCTCGAATTGACTATTGCAATTCTCTTCTCATTGGTCTTCCTAAAGTTCGTCTTTCACCGATTCAGTCGGCTTTCAACTCAGCTGCTAGATTGATTGCGCGCCTTCCCAAGTACTCTCGCATCTCTACCTTTATGTTTGATGAACTTCATTGTCTTTCTTTCCGTGCTTGCACACAGTTCAAGATCCTCACTCTGATCCTAAAGTCTCAACGGGGTCTTACCCCAAAATATCTGACTAATGCCTTACTTCGTCCTCACTCAGCTTACTCCAATCGTCCACTTCGTTCATCCAACAGATTTGACCTATTGGTTCCTCGGCCTAGAACTGCTATGCTTCAGTCTCGATCTTTTGTCTCTTTGGAATGCTCTTTCTCCTATTCGCTCTACACTTCTGTCTGTCAGTCTCTCCTCTGCATTGTCTCTTCTCAAAACCTGCTTCTTCCCGCGGGGACTTGCGCACTGGGAGCTCCTCTGAACGGTACACCCTGCTAGAGGGGCTTCATAAATGTCTAAATACAATTCAATACAGTAAGTAACTAGGACAGAGATCGATTTTTTTCTGCGCGTGGTAACAACATTATTAACCCATTAGTGCCTGACTTTTTGTTTTTTCATGAAAGTGTGAAAATAGTGTCACTTGAACCTAATGAACATCAGTGTCAAACACCATATAACCTGAAATTGATTTTTCAATTTATTACCATTTTTTCTTTCCGTCCCCGCTTTGGGGACGCTAGGCACAAATGCCCCCGTCAACTTTTACGAGGTTTCTAGGCTGGCATAAATCAACTGTGACGGTTTCATATAATGTTTCATATTATATTTAATCATGAAAATAAACATACCTGCATCTAAAGAAATCAAGTTGCAAATGTAAAACTCATTGTCTGCTATAATTATTATGAAAAATTTAAAATAATAAAAGAAAACTGGCAAATTTATTGTTTTCGTGGCTCGGTTTTAGACAGCAGCAACCACAGCGACGCTGTATTCTACTAGAATTAAATCATTCAATCTCATTAACAATGATAATTTTAGTAAGACGTTTTAATTTCATTTTATGATGTTTGTCTCTCTTGATGTCACGATGTAACCGGGCTGCGGTGTGTCAGCCTGGACGTTTTTCACGAATTAAACGAATATCTATATAGACTGAAAGGATTTATTTTTCTTCCATATGAAATCTGATGGCAATAGATCTTAAACAGCTTTTTGTTAACCAAGAGGATGGTAAATAGCCGAACATTTAACATCTTGCTACTAGTGTAACACATGGCAGTGCGTAATGTCATCAAGTCCCAAGTATAGCTTTTGAATATAGTAGCCTATTCCCGGCACTTTCAATTTCCACATCCAGTTTATAAGCAACATCTGGAGCCTTGTATGACAGTAGTGTCAACGAGTATGTATGTGCTGCTGTTTTGATCCATCTCATCAAGTCTCCACGTGTCTATTGCTGTGGTCGATAGCATATATGTATGGCTAAGCGATTTTCTCAAATATCTTTTGGACAGTGATGACTTTCTTGCAGTGCTCAGTGTTTCGATGCCATGGCAATTAGGAGTGTCACCAGCCTGTTGTCATTCCAACGAGTCAACGTTATTCCTGGCACTGAATCCAGTCTATAGTCAAATGCATAACTGTCTGTCTTCTTGACCTTGCCCATAGGCTAAACAGGACACTGCAGCAGCAGTCCTAAGTTGATTGATTCCAGCTGTCCCGGTATCTGGATGTTGAATTCATGCTGCTCAGCATTCAATCTTATTTAGGATGGTAAAGAGTTTGTCACAATTCAGTGTAGGCTATATTTGTCATCAGCTGGAGGCAAGCAGTCTGAAAGCTTGACAACGACACCTGGGTCAAACTTATCAAGTTGGATGTCAGTAACTCCAACCCACTCTTTGGCATGGATCCATCTGGAATCTGAATTCCTCAGTATTATGATTGTCTGGCCAGATGGGCGAGGTCCCTTCAGTTTCTGGTAATAATAGAGCAAATTTAAACAAGTCATTGAAGATTGCCAAGCATTACAAATCCTCTTTCGGTAGTATTCATGCACAAGTTTTGAAATGCAAAGTTCAACAAACAGAGTCACTTTTAGTGAGACCCCCATCGTTTTTTGAGGATTCAAATACGTAACGTAACACAGTGGCGTAGCCAGGAATTTTTCATGGGGGGGTTTTATGGCCGGAAACCCTGTTTTTTGCTATTTTTTCTTACTTAAATGGAAAAATAACCTTAAAAAACCTTTTCCCCGGAGCCAATGGGGGGGGGGTTTTGACCCCCGAAACCCCCCCCTTGCCTACGCCACTGACGTAACAAAAAGTAACAAAAACCTGATTTATTAAGTCTCATCTCAAATAATTGTTATGAAAAAGACTTGATATTGCCAGATTATTTTTATTTTTGTTATTAAAAGGGTACCAGGAGCTGGATTGAGACAAATTATTGTTGTTTAAATGGAAGTTGGATACATAAAAATAAATTGTTGCTCAAATGGAAGCTGGATTGCTGAATATAACTATTTTATTCAACTGCCAATATCGAACTTCAACAGATGCGAGGTCGTGATCGTGTTCGGTTATGATCGTGCGTGTGCGCAATTTTGTGAGCGTGGTTTTGTGCGCGCGGTTTTTATAGTAAACCTAAAAAACAGTGGGTGGTCAGTGGTCTCACTAAAAGTGACATAACTTTTGTTCTGTTTGAAATATTTTGATGAAATCTGACCATCATGTGTAAGTGTGAATTGTCGTTAGCCTAAACCTGCAAAATTTCATTTCTAAATCTTACTTCTGCCAAGATATTGGCAAAAAACCGTAGAGGTATTTTTCTGGCTCACCCTGTATATATGGCAAAACGGAACAATTGCATGTACTACGCGCATAGTTCCAGATGTAGAGTGGCTTGTCTGACCCAATATCTCCGGCGATTCTGTTAACAACAAGAACTCTACTGAAAACCTCGATCTGTCTTCAGCCTGCGTATATTATCCACTATAAATCGCTTGTTGGAAATTGCAAATTGATTTTTTTGCATCACGAGTTAAGAAAAGACCTGACTTGCAGAACCATTGTTTAGCATAGCTTTAGGCCTACTCGCAATTTCTTGGGAGAGCGAAAAATAGAGGGCCAAGTAGTTTTTTGAAGGGGCAGGACACGAGTTAAAAACTCATTTATTCTCATTAGGCTACGTTATGACTAGATAATGTAGCGAAGCGCACTTTCGTGCAAGACTTGTGCTGTTAATTCTGTTAGAGCGCGTCATTAATACCTAATTGTATTGTTTTGTATTGTATTATGGTATACAGTATGAGGACTGCTTATCAAAAGGGCTGTTCATCAAGGGAGTGCTCATCAAGGGGACTGTTCGACAAGGTTTTTTTAAAGCACTTACGCCAAAGGTCTATTTATGTAAGGTATTCACAGGTCCTTTGATTGGTTTCCTTTTGTCAAAAACAGTTTTATCTAAGGACTTCACACGTAGGTCCCTTGACAGGGTCTGTTTGACAAGAACTGTTGAATTAACTATATTATCAAACGTTTATGCATACAATCAAACGTATATATATGATGTGTACAATCCAGATGTTTATTAACAAATTGTATTGTCGTAATCCTGATCTTCAAATTTCTTGAGCGCCACTCGAAAGCCGCGCGCAGGGCACCAGCTTATTCACGAGCGCTGTGTCAAGTCAGAAGCTATGCAAAAGAATAGTCTGAAGGAGGTCAATTTTAAAAGAATTAGAGGTGGCAGAGTGGCTGTTAAGGTGGGTGGTTTTAGGTAGAGAATTTGAAGACGGAAGATCAGGTGAGTCAGGGTAAGAATATTTAAAATCCTCAGCCCTCCACCAAGCTTGTCCTAAATACTGGAGAATATTTCAGTGTTGATAACATTCGACTTTTATATTTCAATAGAGAAAGTAGTCCCTATAGCCTATACTAAAAGCGAACAGCAATGGCGACTTGAACATATGGAATTTCGGTTGTATGTTATTTAAGTCAGGTAGCCTAAATAGGTAAAGTTTTTATTTAATTTTATTAGGCCTAAGTTTTCCTCAATTTAGTCTGAGCGTTTGTTTCTTCATTAAAAGTCTTACGTTTTTTAAATTTCCACTCTGCAATGACAAGAATTTTAGGCTGTCATTTCAGCGAAATCACTCATCATTTCAGTGCTGATATTCTTGGTTCAAGTCTTCAAAAGTGTCCCTTCTCATCGTTTACAGCCTTTTGAATGTCCACATTGTAGTTGTGACATTTTGATCTGTCATCTAAAGAAATTCTTATGATTTCATCCGCTGACATGTGTTAAGACTAGTCATGGTCTAAGACTTTAATGGTTTTAAAAATTATATATGCACACCACAACCATAGCCTTCAAGCCGTCATATTAGCGAAATTACTCATAATTTCAGTGCTCAAGAACATGCACCATGGCTTAAGACTCAGTGGCGGCGCTACGCCAGGGCATGGCAGGGCAAATGCCCTGGTAAAAAAGCCTTTGCCCTGGCTGTTGCCCTGGTCGTTGCCCTGCCAGAAAATTTGCATTGCCAGAATTTGTTCGGGCACATTGTTTCTTGCTGTTTACGCCCGTCCGTCCGCTCTCTGACATGGCAAAAATATTGGCAGTGCAAAAGTTCTGGCAGGGCAAAATTCTGGCAGGGCAACTGTTCTGGCACGGAAAGTTCTGGCAGGGAAAAATTCTGGCAGGGCAACTGTTCTGGCACGGAAAGTTCTGGCAGGGAAAAATTCTGGCAGGGCAGAAATTGTTGCAGGTCAAAATTTTGGCAAGAGTTCTGATATGGAAAAAATTCTAGCAGATAAAAATTTCTGGCAAGGTAAAATTCTGGCGTGACAAAAGTTATGGCAGCCTTTGCAAGGCAAAGATTCTGGTAGGCCCAGGGCAAAAATTCTGTGGCTGTTTATCCACGTGTACATTACTGTTTATAACTAACACCATATATAATTAAGCCCAACTGTCGCTTTATCGTTTTTCAAATGAAGCGTAAGCATTTGCGTAAGCAGTTGACCAAGCCTAGGCCTATATGCCCAGTGTGAGAATTGTGGTAAAATAACTGGGGGTTGGGGGGTTGGACCATTGTCAACTTGGAATTTGGGTGTGAAAAACAGACTTGAAAAACAGACTTGAAACCCCCCCCCCGGCAATTCTGACCCTGTAATATGCCTAACTCAGTAACTTTGCTGAACTTTTTGCTTTCGAAATTCCAGATTTCGTTATGCTACTCGAAAGAAAATTTGCAAAAAAGTGCTTAACTAAGTCACTGAGATTAGTCTCTATAAGATTTATAAGATTCGCTTTCCAAAATGTCAAAATGTCCTCGGTTTTATGACTTCGCCCATCTGATTCCCTGCCCAGCCAACCCTAAAAGTGGGTGCACCTGGCTTACAGTGTTGCCACTGAGTTTTCAGAAATAAACCCAGATTTCGTTATGGAAAACCCAGAAAAGTTCGGACTATTTATATCAGCGATTTTAGACCCCCTTTATTCAAATTATGTTGGATTTAAGATATTTTGGAAGAGAGTTAATCAAAATGTTCGTCAAATGAGTCGTGGAAAAAATTATGTTGTACAACCAGTTTACATTGAATTTCACTATAAATACAATGTACATGTATATTGTTCAGTGCACAGAATATTCATGCGTTGTAAATAAAAATGGTCAAGTTATTATTTTTTTTAATAAAACCAGATTTGGTCTCAAAACAAACCAGAAACCAAGACGAAGCAAAAAACCCAGATCAAGTGGAAAAAACCAGCTGTAACATCAATGGTGATTTATGGCGCGTACGGTAGCGCCAAATTATAGGCCTCTGTAGGCCCTATAAGCTTACTACCGAGCACGCGACTCGCCCTCTGCCCTGGCTACTTGCATGACTGCCCTGGCTACAAAAAGTGTCTGGCGCCGCCGCCGCCACTGTAAATAAGACTTCAATAAATGTTCATCACTCAAACGTTTAAAAAAATTAATTCACACGCTGTAATGGTAACATTATACTATCATCTCATAAAAATTCTCATAATTGTTTTCCATGAAAGAAATGGTTTATGACTTCAACAAATTTCCCTTCGCTTTATAAAATTTCTTGAATTTCCACACTTTTGGTAGCGTTTTAAGCTGTCGTATTAATAAAAATTACGCATTGTTATGCTGATAGTCATGGTTAAGACTTCAGAGTGTCGCTTCCCAATTGCTTATAAATTTTATTTGCACACTGTAACCGTAGCTTTTTAAGCTGTCATCTTAACAAGTTTACTCGTGAATTCAGTGTCTAAAGACGTGTTTTAAGACTTCAGTAAGTGTTTCCTCACATTGTTTAAAGAAATTTAATTTGCACATTTTAACTGTTTGCTTTTTAAGCTGTCATCTTTACAAGTTGTTCATTTTAATTAACAGTAGATAACACTAGAAATTTATATAATATTTATCAAATATTTCTGAAATATTTGAAGGGAATATAAGAATCTCTGCTTCCACACAAACTTTGGATGGAACCGTTCCCCTGCCCCCCCCCCCCCAAGTCTCCGCCCATATGTAGGAGCTTAGAATCTCGCTAAAATCGCAACGGGTGTAGGCCTAGGTCTAAAGCTCAAAATTAAAGCTTGCATACACAAATTTAAACTGATTTTGGATATTGTTCGAAAATGAATATCCATATATTCTTCAAAAGTTAGCATAGACTGATCCAGAAGTGTAGCCTAAATAGCTAACATTAAAAGCTTAAAACCATAAACCTTAATATTATCCCAATTTTAGGCCTACAAGTTACAATTAGGCCTAATATATTTTCCTTCAAATATTGGATGGATGAGACGCGCTGGGTTCCGTGAGAAAATGAAGGTTTTAAGAAGGGTTCCGTGAGTAGAAAAAGTTCAAAACCACTGACGTGAAGTATTTTGAAAAGAGGGCCTTCACGCTAACCGACAAGACTGGGTTTGTTTGACCAACGCTTTAAAGATATATACTTGTGTGCATGACTGTATAACCATAGCCATAACCATAAATATAAATTTTACACAATGGATGCATGTTGCTTATATTAGAGAGAAAGAATGTTTGAATGTTTACGTGCATTTAAGCATGTAGGCCTATAGATGTAGGCCATGCATGCAACCATGAATGCATGAATGCATGCATGCGCATGTTAAAACCTATGTATATGCAACTATATGCATGCATTGAACGTATATGTAGGCCGATGCATCTCTATAAGGTCCATAATATTATATGCACAATATAATAATGTCATATGCATAATGCGTGCATCCAGGTATAGGCCTATTTTCTTGCAAAAATTAAAAGCCCTTTCCAATCACTGACGCCTAAGAGATCTAAAAGCTGCGACTTAGGTCAAGCTGAGCTGACAATTATTACCAGTAACAGCTTGCATACAGGGGCTTCTATCCCTATACATGGCGGGCGCAGCTTGCGCCCAGTGAAAAATAGGGGGGGAATCAGAAGACAGTCAAAATTCACGTCGGTTGGGGGGGGGAAGGTCGGACATGGAGGGCAGCGTTCAATCTAGGCATCACTAGGAGGAAGATCCTCCCAGAAAATACTTCCCTTCCATATAAATTTGGACAAAAATGGTATGCCTAATAGTTTTTAGCAAAATGTATACACTTCATACACTTTGAGTTTTTAGTTAGGCTACTATCTGCATGTTTGAATTACATGAACTGCTATAGCAGCTATAATATACCATAATAAAAAATTTCCTAATACATTATTATAGTTATGTTTTTACTATTTTAATAAATAATACAATCATATTAAAATTGAAAATAATAATATTAATACAAATACTATTTTGCACAACTAAATGGCTTCTCTCCAATGTTATCTTTCAAATTTCAAAGAGTCAAATTTGGTCCTTGAACACTTAGTAAAGCAACATCATTATTACGTGGGCTTACAAAGTAGGACTACATTATATTTTATTGTATTACATTGTGCTCTAAAAATTTATGTAACGCCTCTTGAGCGCACACTGATCAGAGGCGCAAAACATATGGCTGTCCAATTTTGGCAGCAATTTCTCCACTGAAATAGTAGAGTAATTTTGCTAAGAGGACAGCTTAAAATGCTGAAATTGCAATGTGGAAATCGCAAAAATTTCTTATGGGGAGGAGCACATTCCCTCCTCATACCAGGTCCCTTTTCGGCGCTACACATGCTTTGGCGATCGTCTGCTGGATGCTCGTTTATCCCCCTCCAAACAAACCTTCATTCCCACACCAGAGGAGGGCATGCGCTAGATTACATTATATTGCATACATAGAGGAAGGCCGGTTCAGAAAAGGGGGGGGGGGGAAGAAGATGGCTTGCGCCCGGCTGCTTAGGGGGGATAGAAGCCCCTGCTTGCATATGAACTAATGGGGACCATTTAGGCCTAATTAGTATTTAACGGTTGCTTAAGCACTTTTAATAGCCAGAGTTTTTAGTGTAACAGGCATATGAATGATATTTTTGAGTTCACAAAGATTTGTTTAAAGTGTTCTAAAATAACATAAATAATTTAATTTTATCCGAAAAGCTTCCACGGCGCCCCAACGAATGATCCTAAGCGAAATCGCATTTTAAAGTCACAGTTTATTTAGGAATTGTTTTAACGGGCAATTTATACACAAAAATGTGCAAATGATAGCTTGAAAATGCATTGGTCGCTGTTTATTGTTTAGCCTATGCAGTTTCCTAAATAGGGAATTGCAATTTTGTAAAATTCGTAAAGATTTTCTCTTATTTTTGATTTAGCGCTTGTCATGTGCAACAATAAATATTCCCTAAAACATTGTCTGAACGGTTACCTGGTCAGGACTCTGAGAGGCAGTTGAAATCTATTTCGTTTTAAGACAGGAAACAAGATATGATAATATGAAGAAAATGCATGAAAATTAATGTTAGGTTCCAAAAGACATCACAGAATGGAACATCGTTCATTTCAAAACAGGTAGCAAAAGTCAATGCCCTTCTTGTTCTTGTCTTTTGATTTCCGAGTGGAGTCTTCTATAGCTCATATCTATATAGACGGGTCTATTATAGGCTATAGCCTATGTATACTTCCTGCCTACTTGACAAACAATAAGCAAGCTGTTGAATTGCTCTAAATAATATTATGGCACTGCAAGTTGAAAAATACTATCGCTTAAAATGATTATAAAGTGTTAATTATTTAATGAGAAAGTTTTTAAAATTTTACTATCATATTCATCATCTTTATTATATAAGCTTATACTCTTAAAGCATGCATCATGAAAATCTGAAACAAACAGACGATGCGAACGTTTTTATTCCTGAGTGTGCATAAACACCTATAGGCTATGAAGACCGTGATCGTGGAGTTGGCAGTCATTGCCGAAATGTTTCGAGCCAATCGATTGTATACAGTCAAACTTGGAAAACAGATTACTTCTGGTTTCAATGTCATTGAAAACAAATCCCATGCGCTTGGCCAATTCGAGCCAAAAATATTAATAGTAGGCCTACTATTCTTACCGCAGTAGGCCTATATTCCGCGACAAATTTTATGATTCTCTATAAAAAAAGTTAGTTGACTGTCATTTGGCATGCATAAAAGAACACATAACCTATAGCTAACAGTGCATCAATTTTTTAAATATTGAAATAATATCTCGAACTGCATTTAGTTTACCCTCTGACACTAGTATTTAATGGCGTCAACTATTCGTTTGCATATGGACACTCCTCTTATTATAGTTAGCCTGATAGTAGGCCTATGGGCTTCTAAATAGGCTATGTTGCGAGGTTACATAAAAATTAATCTTTTACAAAATATAGTGATGACATGCTAACGCGATAATTTTATTTGAAGTGGTTGCAAAATAAACCATAAGTTTTTAAAGATATAATAGGTCTATGTAGGCCTATAATCAGGAAGATGTCGGTTGCTTAACACTAGTCGACATATTCTGCTAAAAATTATTCTGGAACAAAGGTCAAAGGACAGTACTGTTGACTGTTCATCAAATGGCAATTATTCATCATGAGTCTGTTTATCAAAGGACTATTGATGTATCAATGAATCAGAATGTAAATATATCTATTTTAATCTAATGCTTTCTCTGTAACCGCCATATCATAAAACTTCAAGTGTAATTTTAGTCCAATCCATTAGAGAAGCTGAAAGTTGAAATTCGATATCACAGAAAGCGAAGAAGGCTAAAACAGATGAGTTCATGTTATTGTTAGTAGGTCTGAGTTCTGACAATACAGAAACAAAACCGGAGGCGGAACTTACCTTCTAATTAATTTTGAACTTTTTGCTCATCGTACAGGATTTATAGCAACGAGTGTTCTAAAAATAAAAAATAAAAATATCGCCATTATTTATCCGTCATATCACTTCTCATTATTCTACAGCAACACCGTACAATCTAGGCCTAGTAGACATGATGTTACCAAATGCACCTGCCTGTCTAACTATATTCTTTCATTCATCGCAAGAACTTGTATTACACATCCGTCAACAACTTAAGCGTATAATTTATTCAAAATGCGCCATGCATGGAAAAGACTTTGGAAACCCACGGTGATGGATTGTGTCAAAATTTGCACTACAATGTTTAAGTGTCAGCGACATAATTATACAGTTAGAGCCATCCCTAATTACACATAGACTACGCAAACAATTATTTCTTTTCACATCCTTTCGCCGGTGCACATCGGACATCTTGCGGACTCCTCTTTCCTTTACGCATGTACATTGTACAACGAAGCTTCTCTAAATTTAAATTTTACAAACGTCAATGTGCAAAAGTCATCTATAGCACATTTATTTCACGATAGAAAGCATCTATTTTGTTAAGTTTCATATATTTCGTAGATATGATAAATTTAATGTTCAGGTCTGAACAATCTGAACAGAATTTAGTCATAATGCCATAAAATAAACAAACAAGGAATGTAAGGTTAAGAAAGGTTGTGAGATTTTAAAATTTAAAACCTATATATGTAATACCGAGTGCTTGAAATCCAACATCAAACATCTTTCAAGTGTAAGTAGCCTACCTGGTGCATTATGATGAGGTGTTTGATTCTTCTTCATCAAGTCGCAGAGCGGAAGAAAGATGCCAAAGGTCAAGGAAGGTCGTTTTATGACATCTGAAGACCTCCATCGTTGCAGCAATCACCTTGACCTGCTGACAACCTCGGCGCTGGGCGCAATCAACGACAAGTCTGCTCTTTGTTTTAAAGTCCTGCCGAAAATGTCCATTACATGTCGAATCCAAACAGTGTCTTAAAATGACTGAGAATACCATGCAGATGGTGATAAAAGAAAAGGCAAATCAACAGCAATCTGTGACATAGAGTCCAGCTTATAAGTTAGGCTATAGTAAATCTCTGACTGGGATAGGTGTCGACCATGAATGGAAAGTTGTGAGGTGGAAGACGGGAATTCTCAGGATCTGAGCCCTTTGGTACTCTGTCATCACCCACTTCTTTTTCTTCCTGTGCGTTTCCTCATCTTGACCAACTAGCAATTCTGGCTGCCATGCCACACAGTCATATGCATCCTTCAAAGAGGTTGCAAGTTCCTTCCGATATCTCGTTCCTTCAGAACTTGTGGTTTCGTCAAGCGAGTCAATCGCAGGCTGCATGAGAAGCTTACACTTTCGAGAATTTCCAGGACTTTTGTCGAACGTTTCAATCTGGAGTAGTAGCCTTTTAGTGAGAGTTATGGCCCCATCATCTAACAGGAATGTCCATGGATTATGTCACCCAGAGACTTGTCATATTTTCCACCATTGCTCAGTGCTCAGCCAATAGTGGACAAGTCGGATTCACCTGGATGACTAGCCACTTAATTTATGAGGCAGTTACTCTCACTGTAACTATAGCATATGAAAATTTCTCGGTCTTTTCCGAACTTGCACGCATCCACTAATTGATTCAGCCATCCGGGTCATCTTTGTCCAAACTTCTGCCCCTCCCCCATGGACAGGAGTTGGCTGTCTGTCAATGATGCAAGCAGTCATTGCTTATGATGGTTGAATACAAGGCTCGAGTTGATGATTCAAGAGTTGTTGACTCAGTGTGCATGCTCGACCCCACAGGACTGCAACAGATTTGAAGCATTTCCTGTATAGAAAAATTTACTGAGAAGCACAAAGTCAATCACTTAGCTATTCAGAGACATTGAAATCAAAATTGCCTACAAAGATACAATGGTACAGTTTCTCACGTTACAAGTTTTCCCTTAATTAGGGTAACCTTTTTTCTTAGAAACAATAGAATGGCACCAAAACTGTCAGTCAGCAACTATACATCGCTTTCAATGTCAATTAGAAAACAGAGGAACCTAGAATTAGAAACATTATTGAAACAAAATATGAATTCAGTCTAAAATAAACAATAAAACAGGCATAACTAATGCCATTAAAACTGACATACCACGTATCCATTTACCAGACATAAATAACCACAGTAATGCAACAGTAAAATGAAGTAGGCCTAAACTGAACAAAAATTATGAATTCTATGTAGGCTACATTGTTTCGTAATCTAAACAACCGTAATGTAATGTAATTCTGACAATTTATATAGCATCGTCGGTAGCAAGCCACTTCTAAGGATGCTTTACACGCATAATGTCAACTGTCAGAGTAGCCTAAATGTCATGAGCTCGAGAGCAAGTGCACCTTCAATTGTTTTCTAAAAGTTGATTCAGTTTGGATTTCCTGGATAGTTGATAGAAGACTGTTCCAGGCGCGTGGGCCTGCGACGCGAAAGGCGCGATCGCCCATTTTAGTTTTCGTCGCAGGAATGGACACGTCGGCGGTCTTGGACAATCGCAGCCGGGACCTGCTTGGATCGTCTGCTAACGGTTTGATGTTGTCCGCGAGGTAGGCTGGTGCGCAATTGTTTATGCATTTGTACGTTAGGATACAAAGTTTGAAATTGATGCGGTCACCTATGCCAAGCCACTGAAGCTGGTCTCGAATCGCGCTAGAAATGTGGTCGAATTTTTTCAATCGCAGGACCAGACGAGCAGCAGTATTGATGACCGCCTGAATCCGAATGATACTGCGCTGTGGCAAGCCAGCAAAGGCGACATTGCAGTAATCGATTCGGTCCAAAACCAAACTTTGTATCAGGTGGCTTGTGACTTCCTGTGTGAGTGACTGAGACACAGATCTCAGCTGTCTCAGTATTGCGAAGCTGGTTCTCACAACTGCAGTGATATGTGATGTCATTGACAGGTGTATACTGTCGAGTATACAGAAGACCGAGATCGCGGACTTCATTCTTTGGCACGACAGCATCCCACCAATGACGAATGGGCTGCGGTCTAGTTTTCCCACTCGGCGCGAAGAGGAGCACCAGAGAAATTCTGACTTGGATGAATCAAGTTGCAAAATGTAAAGGCGACCAGTTTTTGCCGAAAAAACTGCGTTCATAAAATTAACGCTCGTTCAAACTTAAATATCTCGGTATATGATTCAGATTTCGAAAATATTTTGCCAGTATATAGGCCTACGGGACTCACATATGAAACATCATTAAGTCGACCGCACGTAAAATGACATCACGCATTTTCTAGCTCGTGCCTGGATATGACGCCAACTTCAAGTAGCCGGCGTTTGCCCAATAATAGCCAGCGCTGTGTATGTCTAAAGGCGGTGCACGCTGTCATACATCAGCTGTGACGACGAAGTGGCCAAAATTAATGTCACACATAAAGCCGAAGGATTGGTTACCCCAAATCTCCGGACCTCTCTCCTATTAAGAACTTGTGGACATAGGCGTAAGGGACATTTCGGAAGTGGGGGGGCAAAATTTTTATTTTTTGCCCGAAAAATGTGATGAAGTTTTTTAGTCAACCCGCCCAAAATCTTAGGATTTTCTTGTCAGAAAAATCGATGACCTTTTTCAGCCATTTTCTGTAAATCTTCTTAAAATTCATCTTTTTACCCCTACGTGCCCAAAAAAAATCCGCCTGTACCTGTCTGCCCGAAAAAAATTCCGAATTTTTTCCCCGTCCGTGCCTCTTTTGCCCGAAAAACACATTTGCCCAAAATTTGGGGGGATTTGCCCTCTGGACCCCCGCCTCCTACGCCTATGCCTGTGGAGTATTTTATCCGGCATGACTGGATCAGCCTCTTAAGTGTCCCAACTGCTATCGATCTCCACGCTCGTTGGAGGCGACGCTTGAGCTGATCAACGTTCTTTGGCTCAGGATCTTTATAAACGCTAAGCGACAAAATACTCCACAAGTTCTCAATAGAGAGAGGTTCGGAGAGTTGGGTGATCAATCCTTCGGCTTTATGGGTGATGGGAGGTTGTCGTCTAGCCACTTTGTCGTCACAGCTGATGTGTGACAGCGTGCGCCATCCTGCTGAAATACTCCTAGGTCATTGTCAACAAATAACTTTCGTCGCATGACATTACCGTTGTCATTTTCTCTCTCGAACGCTGGCTTCACGATCTGCTCGAGAATGTTGGTGATGTACGTAGTACTGCGAGTTCAGTCTGGTACCATTTGGCACAAATTGAAGTTTAGTGAGACCCATGGCAGTCATCCCACACCAAACCATCACCGACGGACTAAACTTCATCTGTGGAGCAGGCGGAACATACTCTTCCTATGCCGGATAGAGTCAGTGCTGTCATTAAGCAGAAATGAGACACTACATGTACGCTAATAGCCTACGTCTGTGTATGTCCTATTATAGGTAACAACAGTGCCTTGTCACGCTTGTATAAGAGGCTATAGGCGTATACACAGTTTCTTTATTGTTTGTTTGTATGTGCACTTGTTATAGCGCCCCTTCAAGCGCTCTTCTACTCAGAGGCGCTCCCGAATGTAAAGCGGACACTGCATCGGAGTTTCACGCCGAAGCGCTGAGCAATTGTGAGTGAAGGACTTGCCCAAGGTCCTTACGCGGCGAGGTGGATTCGAACCTCGAACCTTCCGGCTTCAAGGCAACGACGCCACCACTACACCACCGCGCCCCACAATGCTAAGTTAATTTGATGAACGCAGTTTTTTCCACAGAAACTGGTCGTCTTTACATTTTCTTATAAATAATGGCGAAAACGGACCGGATCATAAACAAATTTGTACCAGTATCTTTCATTTGACTGATGTATACACTGACAAAATATTATAAAGAAATATGAGGCCGTTACTAAGATAGCGCATTTTCAAAACGGTGAACGAACTTTCGTGTCAACCTATATTTTTAACCGTTCAACTTTATCTCATGAAATTTTGGAATCATATTCTTGGCCCAGTTCTCTAAATATTTGAAAGAGTTTAGCATGATATGTTATCAGGCATTGGAGATATTGGAAAAACATTTTGGCTTAATTTTTTTGAATCACGGTGTATGTGTGTGCATGTATACGCTGTTTGTATGCATTGTATGTATTTTATGTATGTAACTACGTATGTATATATGTATATACATGTATGTATGTATATTACATGCATGTATGCATATGTGTATGCATGTATGTATGTATGTATGTATGCATGAATGTATGTCTGCATGTCTGCATGTATACATGTTGTTAGGCTACACGACTCTCTACGACTGGTCTTGGGATGGGCTTTTGCCACGGACGGTTGACTTTGGTAGCCTGGAGGGTGACACCTGGTGACAGACTTGTTCTATATAAGGTCTGACTTCAGGGGGCGTCTCTGTCTCTCTTTGGAGCTTGCTCTCTCTGTGGTTCTCTCTGGTGGTGGTTAGTTAAGCTGAGAGATGAGGCTCTGATGTTCTCGACTGCGGTTGACTGCATGGCAGTCTTCTTGTCAGGTCTCGTTAGAATAAGTTTAGTTAAGTTTTCTTTCGTTACACCTCGCCTGGTGTCTTTAGTTAAGTTACTTCGTCGCCAGCCTGTTGCTGTTTGAAGACGTTCGTCGCAGAATGCCGCGCCGTCGACGACTTTCCACTGGACTACAGTGTGGTAACTGTATCATTTTCGTTCTGTATGTTGAATTATACCTTTAAACTAGACACGAGCTATTTTATGTGAGTTGAACCAAGTAGGGACCTTAACTTAGGGAACACTACTATGGGGGCCCGCGGGAAATTTTTTTTTCACGTTATTCAGAATTTTGCGTCGTAGGTAGGCGTTTTTCGTGAAATTGTGAATTTTTCAGGGGCGTGTCAGCTCTATTATACGGTAGACATTCCGTTTGAAATGGTTCATTTGTGGGTTGGCCGTGAAGACAGGTCAATGGCTCTTTATTTCGGAGGAAGTTTTGAGAGTTTTACGAATTTTGAGAGGCGTGTATGCTCTCGTATACGGTATTAATTCCGTTTTGCATTTTTGAATTTCGAATTTTGAGAGGCGTGTATGCTCTCGTTTACGGTATTCATGCCGGTGTGCATTTTTTGAATTTCGAATTTTGAGAGGCGTGTATGCTCTCGTAGACGGTATTCATGCAGGTTTGCATTTTTGAATTTCGAATTTTGAGAGGCGTGTATGCTCTCGTATACGGTATTTATTCCGTTTTGCATTTTTGAATTTCGAATTTTGAGAGGCGTGTATGCTCTCGTTTACGGTATGAATTCCGGTTTGCGTTTTTGACTTTCGAGTTGTGAGGGGCGTGTCTGCTCATTTTGGCGGTTGAAGTTTTGACGTCGCACTCCGAGGAGTTTTTCGGAAGTTTTTTTTCGACTGTTGCGAGTTTTGAGTTTTTCGAGGAGTTTTTTCTTGAAAGTTGAGAGAATTTCGATAGTTTAGAATTTTGGGGGCGTGGCAACCAAATTTTTTTTCTCTTTCGTGTGTTGAGAAATTGAGAATGTGTCCGTGGAAGACTTTCGAGGAGAAATTGGCCTCTGAGACTAAGCAGGTTGCTTTTGGGTTCAGTCACATTTCGTCGGGAAATGTTAAGGAAGGCGTGTCAGTTTATCGGAGTAATTCTGCTTGCATGGTAGATAAGAATTTAAGTAGGCCTATTCAGTCCGAAGGTGTGTTTCGAGCTGACCATCATGTCAGTGGCGATGCGCAGGCAATTGGACAGATGCACGTGTACGACGATGCTTTTGATGTGTCCGAGTGTAATTTATTTGAAGACAACGACGTGCAGCATGATTCTGTATTAGGTTCGTTGCTTGACACTGTGGATGTTGTTGATTTTGTGCATGATGTGATTTGTGAGTCGGATGCTTCGAATGAGTCTGTTGACTTAGGCGTTTCGTTGGAAGGTGTGTCTGTACTGGATTTGTGTACGAGTACACGGTTGGATGAGCATGGTAGTTTA
This sequence comes from Lumbricus terrestris, assembly GCA_949752735.1. Lineage (NCBI taxonomy): Eukaryota > Metazoa > Annelida > Clitellata > Crassiclitellata > Lumbricidae > Lumbricus > Lumbricus terrestris. The sequence goes on along the minus strand of OX457036.1, from coordinate 60,909,158 downwards.
AGTGCTTTGCATGATTCGTTTGTTGAAGTTGACTGCCAGACAGAGGCTAACGTGTTGTTGACTGTATGTGATGAGTGTACGTATGAGGTGAACGTATTGTTTGAGGATGTGTTGGATTTTGTGCATATGTTTATGGGTGATGAAGTTGGAAGTTGGTCTAGTTGTTCTGTCTTTGACTTTGTGTCACACGGTTTAAAGTTTATGTGGACTAGGAGATTGCCTGTTCAAAACTTGCATCAGACTTGTTTGAATGTTTTGCATGAGCGTGAAGATAACCGAAGTTGGCTTACAAGTGATGTGTCTGACAGATTGTTGAATGAAATAGGTCTCTTGCGCATGAATGACTTCGTTAGCAATGTGATTGCATGTCGGTATAATGACTTGGATGGTGAAGATGGTGCGAAATTGTTTGTGCGCAGTAAATTTGATTGGAAGAATTGGTCTCGAGCGAAAGAGAATTCGGATTCACTTGGTGATTTTGCAGAGACTGTTGAGGGTGAATCAGGAATGGATTGTGTTGTGCATTCGCCGGTTTCGGTGGGTTGATTCGTCGCATGGTAGTGTGCATGATTCTTTGGTGTTGCAATTGAGTGGGACAACTGCTGTGTGTGACACGTCATTGTTGTCTGTTGTCTCGTTGCATGATTGTGCAAGTGAGAAGTTGGTTGTGCAGTCTATGATAACGACTGTTGTCTATGAGAATAGATGGATGATGGGTTGGTGTTGTACGATGTCTACGGTTGCACTGTTGTCCATGAATGTTGAGTTATGTGGTCGAATGACTAAGGTGACCAAGTGAGTCTTGTCTACGCATTGTTTCGTTTGTGAACATGGGTCGAATGAACTTGTGTTGACTGATGTTATTGTTCATGTTGATAAGGATGTGAATTCTGCAGGAACGGGGCAGTTGTTTTTGGATGGCATTGTCCGTTTTCACATGTTTCTGGTTAGTGCAGTGAGAAATACTGTGACTAATTCTTTCGATGAGTATCTGAATGAGCATGATGTTTCGTCAGAGTTATCTGCATGTCAGTTGTGTTGCGTTTACTCGACTGCTTCGAGAGTTATGTTTCAGCCGGTTGGTGTGATGGACTCTTCAGTGAGTGTGAGTGTATCTTCTGTGCATGAAGGTTTTGCAGATGCGTTCTGGTCTGTTGGGCGTGAGTGCAGTGATGTGTTCGCTGGTATTTCGTTGCCAGTAGTTGATGTGAATTGCCATGTCGCTAATTCTTTTGTTTTGTCTTGTGAGAGCGGTTCCTTGCAGATTGACGGCGTGGAATCGGTGGTCTTCAATGGCGGGAGTCTGCGCTACGACTGTGCGAGGCTTAGGAGAAGGAACGTGAGCGCCTTCGTGGTTCAATGGATGGTGACTACCATCTTGGCTTTGACGGTTTCTGGGACGACTTCGCGTGTGTCCTTCGCGAGTGACGAGTACGATGGCTTGTCGCTTGCGTCCCTGCTGTCGAGCGAGACAGTGTCTTCGCTCTTGTCTCTTTCCGAGTCTGCGACTTCGATGTTCGCCGTGGTGTGTCGTCTCACACTATGGTTTGGCTGTGTGCCATGGTTCTTCAGTTTCTGTCAGTTACTGAAATGAAAGTTTGCGAAAGATGGCTTGGAACTTTCGCCTTGGATTGTTTCGAGAATGTGTTCTTGGAACATGCGGCTTCGAACGTTTTGTTCGATTTCGTTCATTGATCTGGTGTGCAGATTTTCGTTTGGCGATTGATGTGAAAAATTGTAATGACTTTTCGAGTTTCCTTAAACCATGTAAAATATTTATGGAAACTTCATTTTTGTTTCGGACTCTTTTTTCTCGAAATCTTGAGTAGAATGTTTTAGGGGGAACGTACATGTACTTGAACGTTTCGCTTGTATAGTTAACTACATTGTTCTCTTGTCATGTATTTTTTACTTGTCATTATTTCTGATTCGTTATGCGATTCTTTTCTTTGAGTCGTGTAACCTTCTTTCGTGTGCATGCTAGTTAAGTCAGAAACCCTTCTGGTTTCTGCCTTTCGTGGTCGTTCGGGGGTATGTTAGGCTACACGACTCTCTACGACTGGTCTTGGGATGGGCTTTTGCCACGGACGGTTGACTTTGGTAGCCTGGAGGGTGACACCTGGTGACAGACTTGTTCTATATAAGGTCTGACTTCAGGGGGCGTCTCTGTCTCTCTTTGGAGCTTGCTCTCTCTGTGGTTCTCTCTGGTGGTGGTTAGTTAAGCTGAGAGATGAGGCTCTGATGTTCTCGACTGCGGTTGACTGCATGGCAGTCTTCTTGTCAGGTCTCGTTAGAATAAGTTTAGTTAAGTTTTCTTTCGTTACACCTCGCCTGGTGTCTTTAGTTAAGTTACTTCGTCGCCAGCCTGTTGCTGTTTGAAGACGTTCGTCGCAGAATGCCGCGCCGTCGACGACTTTCCACTGGACTACAGTGTGGTAACTGTATCATTTTCGTTCTGTATGTTGAATTATACCTTTAAACTAGACACGAGCTATTTTATGTGAGTTGAACCAAGTAGGGACCTTAACTTAGGGAACACTACTCACAACAATGTATGCTTGTATGCATGTGTGCATGTATGTATGCATGCATGCATGCACGTAGTGTGCATCTGTAGGAAACCAGCTCTAAAGCAGCGAACAACGTATGCTGGTGAATGTAGATTTTATGTCTATAAATTCTTTCTTGTTTGTATGCAGTGTTTATTGTATAATATATGTGCTGAATGGCTGTATGTGTGCATAAATGACTATAATTGTTTAATTGTCTTTGTTGAAGACAATTCAATGACAGATAGGCCTATTTTATATGTGACTATAAGTGTATCTATGTGTGTGTTGGGTGTATATATATATATATCTTTATGTAGATATGCATGCATGTGTTTCATGCATGCATGCAAGTATGCATGTACGTATGTATGTATCACTTCAGTCCTTTTCAGTCAGCTTATCGTGAAGGCTATTCCACTGAGACTGCCCTTACATCCACGCTGGACAACATCTTTTCGTCTATTGACAATGGAAAGGCCTGCCTTTCTGTATGTCTTGACCTCAGCGCAGCTTTCGATACCGTAGACCATCAATTACTTCTTTCTAGACTCACGAAAAGCTTCGGTGTCTCTGGTACTGCTTTAAACTGGCTAGCATCTTATCTGGGTAACAGGAATCAGCAGGTGGGCATCGGTACCGCTCGGTCTGAACCCACTGTTTGCACTGCTGGTGTTCCACAGGGATCTGTCCTTGGTCCTCTATTATTCACCGTCTTTACCTTCCCAATTAATCGCATAGCTAATCATTTTGGTGTCCAATTACAGCAGTACGCGGACGACACTCAGCTCTATATTGCTCTGTCACACACTGATCAGTCCGGTAAACTTAATCTTGAGGAGTGCCTGTCATCTTTATATGCCTGGTTCTGTTTTAATGGTTTGGCTATAAACCCAAACAAGTCTGAGGCAATTTTGTTCGGGTCACGACAACGCTTGCGTTCTTTTCCTTCACTTTCCAGCATCGACCTCGCAGGCTCCGCAGTACCGTTATCAGATTCTGTTAAAACTCTTGGGGTTACCTTGGACAGTATGCTTACTTTTCGGATGCATGTAACTAACCTTTGTAGATCTTGCTTTTATCACATCAGGGCAATACGCCACATTAGGTCGGATCTGACTAAGGATATGTCGAAGACTTTAGCTTGCGCCCTTGTCTCCTCTCGCCTTGATTATGCTAATGCGATTTTTGTTGGCATTTCAGACTATGAGCTACATAGGCTGCAACGCATCCAAAATTCTTTAGCTCGGGTTGTGCTGCGTGTCCCACTACGATCAAGTTCCTCAGTTTTACTTCATCAGCTGCATTGGCTTCCTGTCGAGTTTAGGATTAAATTTAAATTGGCCTGTTTAACCTACAAATCCCTCTCTACCGGAACACCTCCCTACCTTAAGTCACTGCTTACTCCTTATATTCCTCCTCGTTGCCTGCGATCATCAAACATGGGTCTTTTAGTTGAACCTCGATGCAGAACTGTTATGGGCTCGCGTGCATTCCATGCCTCTGCTCCCAAAGAATGGAATCTACTTCCACTCTCTCTTCGTTGCTCAAATTCACTCCCTACCTTCAAAAAACGGCTCAAAACTCACTATTTCTCTTTGGCTTTCAACGACATGGACCTTTAACTGCATCTTCCTCTGGCGGCTAACTATCCGCGCCTCAGATTCACACTTTGGTGTGACCTTGCGCGCGTAATAAATTTATGTAATAATAATAATATGAATGCATGTATGTATGCATGTACGTATATATGTATGTATGACATTGTATGTATGTATGTATGTATGAATGTATGTATGTACCTATGTATGTACCTATGTATGTATGTGTGTATGTGTGTATGTATGTATGTATGTATGTATGTATGTATGTATGTATGTATGCATGTATGCATGTATGCATGTATGTATGTATGTATGTATATATGTATGTATGTATGTATGCATGTATGCATGTATGCATGTATGCATGTATGCATGTATGCATGTATGCATGTATGCATGTATGCATGTATGTATGTATGTATGTATGTATGTATGTATGTATGTATGTATGTATGTATGTATGTATGTATGTATGTATGTATGTATGTATGTATGTATGTATGTATGTATGTATGTATGTATGTATGTATGTATGTATGGTCATGTATGTTTGTGCATGTATGCAAGTATGTATGTATGTATGCATGTATGCATGTACGTATGTATGTATTTATCCATTTATGTATGTATGTGTGTGTATGTATATATGTATGTATGTATGTATGTATGTATGTATGCATGCATGGATGTATGTATGTATGTATGCATGTATGTATGCATGTATGTATGTATGCATGCAAGTATGTATGTAGGTATGTATGTATGTATCTTTAAATGTATGCATGTGTGATTCCTTGTATGTATTATTTATGCATGCAATGCATGCACTTAATACGCTGGCATAATTATACATGTATTATTACTAAGGTTGGTATGCAAGCATCACTGACATAATATTCAGCTGCCACTTACAAACATGCGTAATTATATATGGTATACGTGTATCTGTGATCTTTAGGAGATCACCTCAAATACTGCACTAGCCTACACTATATGGGGAACGATGACAACTAACTTACGAAACAGATGAAATACATTTTCAATGTTTAATGAAGCTAAATATACTCACATGAATGAACAAAGATAATAAGCAACTACACACCAGAAAGATCACTAGTTATTACACACTAATTGTAAAGTCCTACTGACTCAGATAGCAAACCTCCGACCGACTAAAACACATTGACTGTCTGTTTTATATGATAACTTAGTAACGCTTAACACTTAAAAGATCCGCCTACCCGCTAGATGGATTGTCCGAAGATAAGCTTCGGCCAATCAGAATGCTCATTGCCAATAATGACGTTAGATTGACAATACAATTAATTGGTTTGGCTAAGATATTATATATATATATATATATATATATATATATATTACTGCCATTATTTTATATCATCATATATCTGCCTGTATAGACCATAATATTTCGTTAGCTCGAAATTTATACACGTGAATATGTCAACGTTAAGTAGACCTACAGCGCCCTTTTCTTCGCAATCGGTCGACCAACTTCGTTACACAAGTCGTCTTATTATTACGATTATGACTATATATATGATTAATAATGATTAATATAATTATTATATAATAATGATTGATTTAATAACCAAAATTAATTACGACTTTGATTAATAATAATAATAATAATAATAATAATAATAATAATAATAATAATAATAATAAATAATAATAATAATATTAATAATATTAGTGAAATAACAATAATGTACTTAATTACATATTCGTGGGTGCGGGTGTGTACTGGGTATGTTCGTCGCCTTGCAGCCGAAGGGTTGCAGGTTCGAATCCACCTCAAGTCGCCGCCTAGGGACCCTGGGAAAGTCCTTCACTCGCAATTGCTCCGCGCTTCGGCATGAAACTCCGATGCAGTGTCCGCTCTGTAGTCGGGAGCGCTTCTGAATAGAGAGCTTGAAGGGGCGCTATAACTAGTGTGCATACAAACAAACAAAATTATTATTATTATTATTTGCCCCGAGGTAGCCTAAGCACGTTTGCTCGGGGACTTCAACACTATCGATACAAACAGATTTATTTCACTAATATTATTAATTAACCCTATTCGTCAAGATCCCAGACGGAAATTATTATTATTATTATCATTATTATTATTATTATTATTATTATTATTATTATTATTATTATTATTATTATTATTATTATTATTTATATTATTATTATTGTTATTATCACCATTATTATTATTATTATTTTTATTATTATTATTATTATTATTTTTTTTTTAAAAATTTTATTATTAGTATTATTATTAGTATTATTAGTTTAATATTATTATTATTATTATTTGCCCCGTGGTATTTAGGGTCCGTCAGAGACTTCAATGCTGACTACTAACTACTGTTTAAAAACTAGTGCAGAATGACCATTATACTCGTCGGTGACACTTCATGCCATATAGACTGCATTATACAGTATATATATATATATATATTAGGGCGCCCGTTAAACCAGTGAAAAATTTTGAAGTTCATAATTTTCAACGTGGTACCCTCTGAAGTTGTTACCCCTGTTGAGGTAATAAACAGTGTAAAATTTCAGAATTTTATGCTGACATTTACCGGTTGCTCCACGTATCCAAAGTTTCTATGATTTTGCAATTTCGCGCCTGCTTCAGTTTTATTCTGTATTGCATTTTGCTTCACCTGTATACTTGCCATTTGCTGATTTAGTTATTTATTTTGGTCTGATTGATCTGTTTACTATAGAACTTCAATAAGAAAGCCTGGACACGACATTTATAGATCCCCCTCTCAATCCGAGTCAAGTAGACAAGCTAGACTACTTTTTGACGAACATTCGGCACAAGCAGCAAAAGTCACTTTTAATACATCCGTACCTTGAGTTGTGCACTGGGACTGTAGGATGCTGCTGGATATAGGCTAATAGAGAGTGAGTGGGTTGACCCCTACCAGACATAAATCAGATTTGCAGCTTGTCATTGTGCCAAAACTTCCATATGGTATGGGTTCAAACAAACGATGGTGGTGACGAACACTGTTATAATGAAGCAAGTGTTGGAGGTAGAAAGTCAGGCCAGGGCCATGCGATCGACCCCCACGTCTTCTAATACTACAGACGAAGTTTGGCTTGTGGTGATAGAGATCACGCTTGGCAAGAATCTACTGAGCCTGGAAAGTCAACACCATATGCCCAAAATTGTGACCAGAGATGCGTCCAAACACTGCTTTGGTTCATCATCTGGTTTCCGACACTACATGTAGTTTATTCAAGTCTTTTCAATTGTCATGACTACTACGTCAATGAACTGATAGAACCCAGTAGCAGATTGTAAATGATAACCCAGTCAAGAATTGATAGAAAAGTCCTCATGAAATTTGCCGGCTTGACGGACAATGCTGTTTTCACTTTTCACAAAGCAAGTTTCTTATGGCCAGTTAGCAGACGAGTGATGATTACCGTGTAGCCCACTGATAGAATTGACAATACTACTTTTTGGGTTGATGTGCTACCAAGTGGTGTGCCATTTATGGCCCCTAGAGCGAAGCACATATCCAGGTGGATGGTCATTGGTCATGTTGCAGTGTCTTAACATCTGGATCAAATTGTTGACGCTGTAAGCAATGACACCAACAGATATTGTGATCAGCAATTTGAGGACACAAGGTTCTGATGAGCTACTCAGAAGAATCCATATGGAACCAAGTTGTTTGAAAGTAGCTTGACAATTTGGAAGTGCAATGTATCTTGTCATCCTTTCACACCCGTAGGTTGATGCTGATTTTCTTGAATAAGACGATCCAGACTAGCAATGTACCCTTGGAAATGTCCAGTTAAACTAGAAATGGGCCTATATGCCAACAGCCTGGAAGTGATAAACAACCGAGTAGAGCAAGCTGCGGAATTGACCTAGGACCTCAACAGCTCCACTACAGCAGGTGAAGAGCAGAAACAGAGTCTGCTGCTGCGTGATTCTGCAAGCCAGAAAGTCAAATACCCAGAAGCGAGAAAGACGCTGTTTGTCAGTGATGATATTCTGCGGTATCATAGTCAGACAACTAAGAATGACAATTGATTGATTATTTTAAATGTCTGTTAAAACTATGCTTTGATCAAAAATTATAAAGAAATTGCTTTAACAGAGTTGATCAGCAGACATTTTATAGTGCTGTTGGGATAAAATATCAGAAATATTTTAGTGATAAAATAAGTAAGACATAAGCACGAATAACATACAGTCGGATCAAAGTTTACAAACTTCTCAGGTGTTGGAGCAACCTTCAAACATGCATCCAAAATTCACAAAAAATTACCATGAGCTGCTCTCATGACACATAACAAAATTGGAGGGTACCACAAAAGAAATTCAGAAATTTATTTTTAACGGGCGCCCTAATATATATATATATATATATATATATATATATCGTGAAAATTTCCATAAAACACAATGTGATTGACGTGCTCAGATTTGCAGAGATGCTCACTGATTAATATAGGCCTAGGCCTTATATTGGTGACTTGTCTATATAAGCCCTACAGTCCCTACTGTATATACAGAGTGGGCCAAGAAAAGTAATTGTCTATAAAGCATTTTCCCAATATTTTGGCAAAATGAAAGAATTTTCAGTCAAATCTCACACGCCTAAAGTATATTCACATTTGCGTCCAACAGCCAAATTTCGACAAAAATTGCAATCAAAACAAGCGCTATTTTACTCTTAGTGAGCCCACCCACTGTGCTTTGACGATCCAAAAACATAACTCAACAAAAAGTGACATGGTTTATTAAGTCACGTCTCAAATAATTGATATCAAATTAATTTGAAATTGCCAGATAATCATTATTTTTATTATTTAGAAAAGAAACATGCACCAGCACTGTATAGCTGCATATCACTGTGACATCATTTAGCAAGATGTCTATCAAGCTGTAAATAAAGAATTTTTCAGATTGATTATTCCGCAATTAAAACAATAAAATTGAAATTTGTAAAACATTAAAATCGCCATGGCGCCAATGAAAGACAAAATATGTTGCAGAAACTTCTTGAGCAGGGTTTTTAGAGCTATAAGTTATAATCACCGCTAACTCTGATAAACAGTGGTGAGCGGAGAAATCAATATAGTCCAATGCCATTGATGAAAGGAGATAGGCTCAACGTCAATTTTGTTGTACTGGTCTCTTTGAGATGAACCAATAACCCCAAATCTTCGGATTTGAACCCGATATCTTATCAAGTGTGGAGAGAGATGCTAGAGAAACAACAGAATCTGCGGCTAAAACCAGGAGTGATAAGGGAATTGATGGTTGCATTGGAGTTGATTTGGGAAGAATTAGGTCTACCTCTGGAACACATAATCAAGGCCATCAAGAACTTTGCTAAGAAACTCAGAACACGTATGGGCACTGGTGGTGGATACATTGAACACATGTTGTGAAGCAATATCGAGTTTATTTGATAACAATATTATTGTCCATGATGTGATTTGGTGATATTGTCGTTTGCTAATTTTTTTACGTTATGTTTTTGGTTCGTCAAACAACTAGCTACAAGTAATATAACTTCTGTTTTCTTCCAGATTTCGTAGCAGATTTTTGACACTGACATGTCCAATGATGAAGGAATAAAGCGACACTAAGTTTTGTCGTTCTCGACTCATTTCAATGTGTCTCTATATCTAACGAGCTTTACTGAAGGTGAAGCCGTAATTTTGAATGCGCAAAATGATGAAGCATGCGACTTTTACACATAGACAACACTAAAACTTAGAAGTCTTAGACGCTTTCGAATGCGAAGACACGAAGAATTTTTAGCTGAGTCATCTGTTTTTTGTAACCGCACGTCGAGTATAATTATATGAGGAAATGAAGACCAGCAGCAGCATAACTAAGAATGTTCATTTTATTAAGGGGAATGTGTAAGGCTTGAGCGTTTGCAATGAAATGATGGTGTACAAGTTTCTTAGACATAGGAAGCAGGGTTCTTTTGCATTTTCGTTTGATAGGGCGTGAAAATAATCGCTGATTCATCAATTTTAGCAAAAGTAGGAGTTTGAGTGAATAAAGGACCACCGTTCGAATGTTCAGCTACTGTTAGGTGAACTACAAGGCAATTCGGACGAAGTGCACAACACTGCGCTTGCACACATAGTCACTGTAGCAGAAATTCACATGTGGGACTAAAAATATTATAAGTTCCCCACATTTTTGTCCAGGTAAAAGTTACTGCTCGTGCTTAGGAATGTGCAGATGGGCTGAAAAGCGAGACGGTCGTCGCAGGCGGCGGTGGCACTAGCTCCGGCGCTCGCGACCCAGATTCGATCAATCTTTAGCTTGTAGATTGCTCAGTAGGGGGGGGGGGTTGAGAGATGTGGATATGAGATGAGACTGCGCAATCGTCTGCATGGTTTCCTATCGTCATAGATTGTTTCGGATCAGGTCGCAAGCGCCACTACCGCCTCCAGAGCTGGTGCACCGCATCGACGCATTGCCGCCCGCCTGCGTATTCCTAAAGCACTCGCCAACAGCATCTCAAGCTTGACTTAATCCGTCTTGCCGAGGATTCCCGTCCTTCACCTTCCATTTAAGCGTCGTGACCTTGACACAATAGCACTCCCGCCTTTTCTGAACACATTGTCAATCTTACTCGTGCTTCTTGCTTGCACCCGAGACAGCTTAGAGCAATACGACGCTGTGTCTCATCCGCTGTCTTTCCTTCGAAAATCTACGCCTCTGTCTGCTCCCGAATTGATTATTGCAACTACCTCTTAATTGATCAGCCTTCCAAATGTTTGTCTCTCCCCTCCAGTCCGTTCTAAATGCACTGCCAGAGTAATAGACTTACTTTCTCGCTATAAGCTTACTACAACGCCGTTTCGTGTTTGATCACCTTCACTGGCTCCCCTTCACAAGTTCACATTAACCGGTCTTACTCTGGTCTATAGCGTCCAAAGACCTTCGTCTATCTCATCCGCCTGCCGACTTCGACATCCTCTCAGACCTCTCTTCGTCCACTACACTCACGTGACAGACATAATCTCAATGTCCTGCCAGTTATATGACTGCTTTGGTCAAAATTCGAGCTTTTGCCTTCATTGGTCCTGTGTTTTGTAATCGCTCTCTCCATTGACACGTGTTTTATTATTAACTGGTATACCCTACCTGAATCACATCTTTTCACCGTCTTATAAGAACTACTTTCTTTTCTCTGCGTCTAACACACCGCGTACACCTCTGTTTGGTGTGCATTGTAAGAGGTGCTTTGTAAAAATTTATAGATACAATACAATAATATATATATTGCAAATTATTTGTTATCACAGCTAATGGTAAAGGTTGTGGCGTTGACTATCTATATAAATAAAAATGTAAAACGTTACCGTTCGACATGAAGGATCTCGGAAAGTTCTTGACCGATTTTTTCAAAATTTTCGCAAAACGTTCCATTCGAACATAAACGGGTTTGTATAATGCCTTTTGGGAAAAAGCGCAATCTTTACGACCAAAAAAAACACAACTTTTAATTCCATTCGATATACGTCGATGGAGCCCAGCCATATCCATTTGAACTTTGACGCATCCGTCCGGCGGCGTACGCCCATTTTTCGGGCGCGTTTTAGAAGGTGTGTCTTTCTCTAGTGCATATTTATATGTAACTGTCGGTTTTTACAAAATCGTCCATTTGCGGCCGTTTTCCGCGCGTCTTTCTAAATCGCATATTTCTAGGGATGGAGGAAGGAGAGGGACGGAGAGGGGGAGGGGATGAAACGGGAGAGAGGGAAGCAGGGAGGGAGAGAGGGAGGGAGAGACGGAGGGAGGGAGAGAGGTATGGACGGAGGGAGGGAGGGGAGGGGAGGCAAGAGAAGGAAGGGGAGGGGAGGAAGGGGAGGGGGAACGGGAGGGAGGGGAAGGGGGAAGGGGAGGGAGAAGGGGAGGGGTAAGGGGAGGGGACCTAGGAAGGGAGGGTTGGAAGTCTTTTCAGCCACAGCAACGGCTAGTATAATTATATAGGCCTACTCAACTCGCAAGTTCGGGTCCTGTGCTCATCTCAACCCTGAGGTGTGACATTGCCATAACATACTTAGACGATCCTTATATCGGCGGTAGGTGGCCAGGTCTTTTCGCCGAAACCTAAGTTACCTGCGCCGTGAAACGACTAGATATTTTAGGGCTTCCTAACGACCTTTTGGGCTATAGCGGGTTTCGAACCCGCTCTATCCTGCACTTAGTGCCAGGCTGCCAGCATGTTACCATTCAGCTAGGCTATCACCCAGCCTCAAATACATAGGCACATATTCTATGTAATTTGTTAATGTTTACTTCTCGACCAGCATGTTGAAACAACCAAAGTGCACTTTGGTCGCTTTAACATGGTTTTTGCGCTTACTATAAAACAAGTTCCAGTCCCCTGGGCCAACCAAGGAAAAGGTTCAATCCTGTTTTGTTTATTTCGCGCAAATGGAACTAAAAGAGCCCCCGTCCTATATAGCAGTACCGAACGGCGGGAACCTAGAGTAACTGAGTGGCTACAGGTAGTCTGTTGCGAGACCTAGCAAAACGCCGTAGTAACAAGGCAGCGATCCTGCCCTTAATGCCCTGCGGGATGGGTCCCGGCAGCGCATTGGGCTAAGTAGGCCTACATGATCGCTGCCTTGTTTTGGCGCAAAGTCTCCAGATACGTATACAGTGCACATGACTGTCTAGCCACGCAGTTCGATTGGATGGAAGGCCAAAGTGGAGCAACGAGCAATAGTTAAGGCGGGCTGTGATGAAAATATGCACTAGGGGCGGTAGTGGCACTTTGATTAACCTGTAGTAAAAGAGGTTAGGCGGCTTAGGCCTAGAATTATCGGCACGCGACGGATGCCTGTTCAACATGGATCCGTCGACTCACGAATTTATTGCCAGCGTGCGTCATTTTCCACAAAATGAGGGACACTAGTGAGGGGCAACTGGGTGGAGGTGTAAAGTGTGCAGCGATCGCCTTGTCTCGTCGTCGCCCCACACCATCAAGGTATCCAAAGAACCCAAACATGATTGGTTAATCTGTCAAAAAGATATAAATTATGCACTCGGTGCTTTGGCTTCACACATAATGCGTCTGGTGACTTCTGGTGACTTCTCCAATTTTCTGTACATTGTTTGGCTTGATAATGTCATAAAGAAAATAATCTAGTCGCTAATGAAGGCATGATTCTAGACAATGTAGAGAAAATTGTAATATAACACTTAGGCTAAAAGATTTTCTTGTGCATGCATGAGAGCTGTGCGTAAAATAATGTCTCTCGAAAATAGTTTAATAAAATATGAATGTCTTTGCATATAAAGTGTATATAGGCCTACTATAAAGTGTTCAGCACCAGTGCTGTCTATAATGTAATTGCAAATCTCATAGTTCAGAGCAAGGAAGTTTTTGTGATTTATTATGCCATTCTCAAATGTTTTAAATTCTCTATTTGGTCAAATTGGTCTGCGTGCTTTGGTTACGATAATAGTGGATTGTGGTTTGCAAGTTTATTAAATTTGTGCTGCAGATTTTGATTTCCTTGCAGTTATGAACTCTTGGATAGCGTTGAAGTGGCGAATTGTCTTATAGGCTATAATACATAATTGATAATTATATGATATTAATCATTACACTTCAGCTATCTTGTACTTGAGAATACTTGATTGTACATCGTAATGGACATACGATATCCAGAACCGTTGTCCCTTTAATGGACATCAAATATTTTGCATAAATTATAATATTCATGCACCAGAGACATTGTCAATAGCTCGTGCTGATGTAGGCTAAACCAATTAGGAAAATCCATAACAAACTATAGGCTAAACCAGTTAAGAAAATCCATAACAAACTTTAAAAATCCCAGGTACTGGCTTCAGTTCTCAGGAGGATACTATCGTTCATCGGAGATTGGCGAAGGAAGTGCTTTTATTAAATTCTGGCCCAGATCAGTTGAAGGTCTTAATTCAATTGGACGAAGCGAAGATATAGGGCTATGTGCAAAATGTTTTGACAGATGTCGGTCCATATGCATTTCTTGGTTACTGCGTTTACTACGGAGTTTCTGCAAGAATTTCGCTTATCGTATGAATTCTATTAAATTATAACGAACTCAAGTGATTTAATACCAGTAGATCATTGAATGATTCGCAAAGATTGACGAGTCGCAAAAAACCCAAAATCGACCTTTTTGGCCTGAAGTTTAAAATAATTATAACGAGCCTCAACGCCCTCAAGTGATTTAATACCAGTAATTCATTGCATGATTCGCGCCTAATTGGGTGAATCCCTAAATATGGTCATGTCTCAAACTACACGCTTGAGGTACTTCACTGGCTCCCTATTCACCAGCGTATATTGAGTTCAAGGTAGCTGCCGGTATGGCGATGTTGTCAGGGCCTCGCCCCAATTTACCTCCGAGAGCTATGCAGCTTTACATTGGGTATCCAAGGACGTCGTCAGTTACGCTCTGCTGATAAGGGAGTCCTCTTAGTTCCTTTTGCTCGTACTATACCATGAAGAATCATCGAGCCTTTTCTGTGGTTGGCCCAGTGGTCTGGAATGGCCTTAATTTTGGGCTACGCCTACACCCTGGGACTCTACCAGGATCCTTCCTTACTAAACTTAAAACTGTTCTTTTTGGGCGCGCTGGAGATGGGAGCGCCTCTGAGTAGTTTTTTGTAAGCAGCGCTATGTAAATATCCGAATGAATAAATAAATGAATGAATAAGGTTGACGAGACAGACTTTCAAACGTTTTTCGAGTGACGCATCATCTGAATAGGCCTACTTGCAGCAAACAATTTAATTAGGGTTTCCCTGCCACCTTCACTATATATATATATATATATATATATATATATATATAGCAGTGATTAAAACAATTTGTTACAGTCATTCTTTTGCCCAAGGTTACATCAGAGGTGAACTTCCTGGACATAGACTCTGGACAAAAACCAATCCTAGATAGGGCCTAACCCACCCACCCTAGGATTCGACGTAGCATATAATATTATAGGCTACAGTAGCTTAAAGCTATGCATATGAACGTCTATAGACAAGAAAAGATATATCACTTTAGTCGTCCAAAATTTGTCAGAAGCTGCAAATAAATATATTATTATGGGCGAATTGTTCTATAAACGAATATTGTGCATATCTGTGTAGTAGCCTATATAGCTATATACAAGACATTAAAACTACACAAAACTGAGCGAGCTGCGTCGAAGAAAATCGGACGTAGGCTATCTGGTATTTGGACTCCAACAGCATTTTCACGTTTTCCTTTTACATTAGACTTCACGCAAAAGAACTGGAATCATGAACTGCAAACCGCAAGACTGAAAACGTTTGCCTCAATTTTCATTTATAGCCTATTTGTTAGTTTAATACTAGTAGCAATGATGATTATTATTTTGATATTGATAAACAGTTTTGCAATTAGGTCTATTCATGGAAAATACATTACTATTAATGCACGGCAGGAAAAAATGCCACGCATGCACACAATGCACAATAATTCAAACCCTTGTAATGTGGCTATACATCCATATTTTATTTCTATGTGTTATTTTTAAAACATGTTATTATTATGTAGACCTAGACTAACACAGCCATGCAAGTGACAAATATAGCAAAAATATTTTTATAAACAAAATGGCTGCATACTTTAAACGTTTGTTTTCTGAATATTATCTCAAATCGTATAGGCCTTGTCTAATGGACGTTAGTGGTTCTTTAATTGCTTTTCAACGACGTTCAGCGCAATGTTCAGGGACATTTTCCAATGCACAAGAGTAATGTGTTCCACGCTGACTGTTGAATGATTCGATTATAAAAGCCTGTCATTCGGTTGTAAACGCTAATCTGTTTCATAAGTCGGCTAATCTATTAGGCCTATATGATATAATTTATAGGCGCAATGTTTAGAGAAATGATAGAAAAAACCAGTGGCGGCGCTAGGGGGGTCTGGGGGGCTAAGCCCCCCTACAAGAGGCTCAGCCCCCTCCCAAAAAGGGCCATTTGAATTTCTTACATTGAAATATCCACGATTTTCGGCTGACGACTAAAAAAAAAGGTCGTCAGAAATTGTGGCGGCGAAAATGGAAAATTTTCACGAGATTTCGGTCGATGACTAAAAAAAGTCGTCAGAAATTATTTTGAAATTTCGACGGATGAAAATGTGAAATTTTCGCCGCGGGGCTTCAGCCCCCCCCCCCCCGGAACTGAAATCCTGGCGCCGCCACTGGAAAAACCAACACGATGGGCAATTATAATTATCTCCTTGAATAAAAAAGCAGAATGCGCCAAAAAGTAACAAAGAACCAAGATGAAAAATAAGAAATAAAAACTTTTAATAGGTTGCAAACTTTTTAAAACTAAGTGCAAATTACAGCGAATTCCATTAATTTTGAGCACATTTAACGCAAGGAGAATTGCGCACAATTCGCACAGGGGACCACGTAGGTCTACAGCATCATCTAGGAGTATGAAGCCGTCAGAGCAATTGTCAGGAAATTATTATGACGGACATTTGCCGCATATTCTTCAATTTTTCGTTCTAAGTTTTTTTTATTGTCAGATGTATCGCCAAATTGCATATCACATTATCCGCTGTTGTTCGGCATAACAGAAACCAATGAAACCTACATGTATAGTACTGCAGTTATTTAAAGAAGCATAATATAACATTGCAAATCCCGGTGTCCAGGGGCAGATCTAGGGGGGGAAATACGGCCATGGCCCCCATTGAGAAAGGCCCACAGAACGTGGCCCGCCATTTCGTTTAAACAAGCTTTCAACGGATATTTTCCAGACAATTCAGCTAGATAACTAAAAATAAAGTCATCCGTTTCTTTGGCAGGGCAAATGGTATACATTTCAAGCTTAGTTGGGCCAGACGACAAAAAGGTCATAAGTTTTCCCAACATTTTGGCCCCCCCTTCGAAAATTTCTGTATACGCTCCTGTCGGTGTCCTTAAATGGACCACATCACTCAAATTATCGGTCCAAAGGAGACTTAATGTGGTCCATTTCAGGCAACACGGACTACTTCTAATTCTATACTCTGCGATAGCTAAACAGTTGTCAGTATTAGCGCCAAATAATGTATTGCTGGTCAAACATGTATGAAACCTGGGTACAGTTAGAAGGATCATGATTGCATTTTGAGAGCTTGCCTGAAATGTGCGCGCTCGTTGTCATGAGCAGGTAAGCTTATACGGCAAAAATTGGATCAGAACTACATGAAATTGAGTTTTTACAGCAATTCAATAAATGTTTAGTATTCCGCAAAACTGACTACAGCGATGCGATCAATATTCAATTGCGTAAGAATGCAGCAGTTGAAAAGATGTGTAAAGTCCATCCATGGTGTAAATCGGCTGAGATCCAATTAAGGCAACGGTCGGTTCACGGCAACCTGCTGTTTGTGAGGCGCCCTTGTAGCGGTATGGCCATGTTACGGTGCCATTGTTGTTATTATTATTATTTGTATATCTCTTTCGTATTGATTTTAAAGCGCATCTATTGTACGATGAGCTGTTCAGAGACAAATTTTGAGTACGCGATTATAATGATATGCATGTTTTGTTTATACCAGCCTTTGATTGATGGCCAATAGGCCTGTAATTGTGCTATAGGCCTACACAAGCTGCCCTTGTATTTAATAGAAGATGCACAACGCTGAGAGAAATGTAGAAAAAGTCAAAACGACAAAGTAATGTCTTTCATCATTATCGAAACATCACTTTGCACGACAGCGAGTAATACAGTATAGGCCTATTAGACTATCTAATTTTTTAGAGATAACCAGTCATCGATTGTTTCCAGTTCGATGCCATGGCACAGATTCAAACAAGACATGCAAGAATGCGTAGATCTATACGGTTAAAAGAAACTGCACCCTTTGCGATTAAAATAAGGGAACTGATTATACTGAAGTCATGATATATTTATAATCTACATGTATGCGCATTGTGCATCATATAATATAATGGTACAATATTCCTCCAGCGTCTCCTGTATATATTATTATATACAAGAGACGCTGGAGGAATATTGTTCTTGATGCGCCGGACCTCGAAACGAGGATGGCTGAGAACAGAACAGAACAGAACATCATATATATATATATATATATATATATATATATATATATATGCATAATTATGCAACTGGCAAAATGATTTTCATATTAGTCTATATAAATATAGATCTACAATTTACATATATATTTATATATTTTATATATTTATAAGATTATATATATATATTATATAATCTTCAATCATACATATTATATATAGGCCTAGGCCTAATCTTTCTTGTATTTTCAAGCTGACAAACCGCAGAAACTATGAGACTATTCTACATAGGCTAGTATGAGCGAATGATCACCAACTATTACAGTCCTGAGTCGAATTTAACTTCGGCGGTCAGTCAAGGCGCCCATCACGTCCTACTGTTCGTTTTAAAAACGCCATCATTCTGACTAACGAAATCTTGAGTGGCCTGTTGGGAAGGTTGCGAGAGTTCAGATCAGTTCCATCAAAATCATCATCATCTTCTTTGCTGATGTTATCATGATTAGCAGTTATAAGACTATTACAGTTAGCCTATTATTATTGTATAGATCTATGCCTAATGTATATGGAACGTAAACCACGCTGTTAAAATTCTCTATAATATAGTCTGCGTATATAGAAAGAATCAATGCGGAATTTGATTTATCCGAGTTTCTAGACTAAAGTTCCGCCTCCGATAATCAGAAAATTATATAACGAATATTGCAGAATCGTCATCAAAGACTCCTCGTGAATGGTAGGCATTTCTGTTATAAAATTGTATTGTATTCCAAACTGTTGAAGTGCATGCCGAATTTACATAACCTAAATCAAGTGAATATTATTGCAAACAATTGCTTGACTCTTCAAAATAGTTTTCAACTCAATAACAGTTTCGGGATGATGTGTTGCTTGACGCATTAAGTTGTTTCCGTTATAGCGGTTGACAGATAAATATTACAATTGCTCACTTGTGACGAATTTAGAGGCATCCGGATGAATCCGGTTACTTCCGTTGTCGCTCCAGGCCCCCAGAAGCGTTCAGCGAGCTCTGCTTTGGTATAGCATTCTGACCGAAATGGCCTCGTCTAAAGCCTTTCACATATAATACAAAAGTTATAAAGTCTGTGTAAAGAAGCATAAACCAAAAAGGGAATTGTCCTGTATGTAGCCTATAGGCTACAGCTGTAGGCCCCTATATATAGGCGTAGATGATCGATAGATAGGCCTAATCTTCCTCGAAGCGTATACTAGGCCTACAGTAATTAGAAAGTATTCGCAATTAGAAGTCCTGCATAGTATAGATCCGAATCGATCATCTATAGGCCTGCGCATTGTGCATATTGTGCACACTGCACAGGCCTATAATGAATAGGTTAATCTTCCTCGAAACGTAGGCTAGTAGCCTGCATAAATTACAATGTATTCGAAATTAGAAGTAGGCCTACAAAGAAAAAGTGTCCTGCATAGCCTATAGGCCCCATATATAATAGAACATATGCACAGGCCTATATTAGATAGGCCTAATCTTCCTCGAAACGTGTACATTAGGCTAGAACACAAATTAGAAATTGTTTGCAATCAGAAGTAGAAACACACTAGAAAGCAAGTGACTTGCATAAAATAATCATAGGCCTAGAGGCCCTAGAGGGCCTAGACTATATATATATATATATATAGATAATGGATAAGCCAAGATAAATAGTAAATTTCGTCGCAACATATTATATAGTACACAAGTCCTTATAAGCTTACCTGCATGAAGTTCGCCACAACTTGGTGACGTTCCTGAATGTCCGTCACGACACGACAGCTTCCGACGTGCTTCAATATACAGCATCCTGAACTCGAAAGGATTTCGCACGCTATCGCAAGGTCCCCGTTTCTCGTTTTTTACGCTTCCTTCGGGTATTCAGGTTTTTGCAGAAACGTGAATACTTGGCAGAAGATTTCCTTTTCTTCCGCGTTGCTCAGTTGCTCCTCCTCTTGCATGTCCTTTGGCGGCGACACCGCTGTCGAGTCAATTCTATCTGCTTGGCTGGATGCTTCCATCATCGAAGTTCGTGTCGAGTTTAATTAAGTGATGAAATTTGAATTATTCTTTTTATACACATCCTCTGTCGACTTACTTCGATGGCTTTGATACGATTCGATCGATATCGAGCCCGAGCTACGAAATCTCAGAATTCGCACTAGCCTATGCATTGTAGGTAGGCCTATAGGACATAATCGCCCCGAATATAATCGCCCCTGCAGGGCAATTAGCCTATTTCCGAATTCATTTACCAAGCCAGATCTTAGGCGTTAACTAGTTGACACAGCAACAAAAACTGGACATTCAAACTGTATTAGGCTACTTTAAGATCTGTCACTGTCGTACACTTGTAGCCTTCAATCTTGTTTGTGTCATTCAGTCATTCCGATTAGGCCTAAAGCTAGTGCTTAATTGTTCGGGTTATAATTTAGGACTAGCCTACAATGAAAACTTGTTAACGTCAAAGCAGAGCAATGAAATTGGGGCGTTAGGTCCGACAAGAATTTGAGCTACGAAGAACGTTCGAAAATGTGTGAACTCATAATTATATTAGATTAGGCCTATAACGAGCCTGAAGTGAGTTAATACCAATATAGGCCTATCATTGCATGGATCGCATAAGGTTGAAGAGTCGCAACCAGCTGACTTGAGACAGCTGAGGCTTTCAAACGTTTTTCGAGTAGAGCGTCATCTGAATAGGCCTATACTTGCAGCAAACAGTTCAATAATATTAGGTTTTTTTTACCACCTTCACTAGCAGTGATTATAAAACAATTTGTTCAAATGATTTTTAGTACAGTCATTCTTTTTGCCCAAGGTTACTTCAGTGGTGAACCGTGAACTCCCTGGACAATGGACATGGACTCTGGACAAAAACCATCCCATTAATTTTGGTTTCAACAAGCTATTAAATCAATGCAGCGGGAGAGAAAATTAGGACACTATAGAGAGATGCCATGTAGCCTATTGCTTGCAGAGATTACTTCGTCCAGGAAGACTGATTACAAAAAAGCTCATCAGTTATTTTGGCAATGAAAACCGGTATATTTTCCAGACATTTCGACCAAACGACTAAAAAAGGTCTTCAGATTTTTCTGGCAAAGATCACCGGAAACTTTGGCCCCCTTCGAAAATTTCGGTATCCGCCCCTGATCACTGGAACGTATAGCACTGCTGTGGATGAGGTTCCTTATTTAGCAGCAAACAGGGCAACTCGAGGACAAATTGCCAAAAACACCCCACCCCGAGTTAATGAGCTGCTCTGTAGCCTATAACTCAGTGGGCCAACCTGTGTAACAGTGTGTATGCAAACAACGTCGGTGCGAGCCTGTTAATGTCGTTTATGTATTCAGATAATTTATGAGACTTGTCATTGGTATAGACTTGTTATAGTTAGATAGAGGAAGACAGAAAGAAAGAGAGGCACACAGACAGACAGACAGACGGATAGATAGACACAAATAGAGACACAGACACACAGACAGACATACAGACAGACAATAGGCCTAACGTTAAGATCATTATATAATTTTAGCATTACTTTTACTCCTGACCACCACTGAGAGAGCTATATAGCCTAAAAGGAATAAAACTACACCATATAATTATATTACATAATCAAGTTGCAGGGTATACTTTTTGAAGGAGATGATTTCATACGACTCGTTCAGCTTCATCCGGCCGGATACTCTATTTCGCAAAGGGGATACGATTAATAAGGGGGTACTCTATTTCGTGACACCGGCAAAAATTTATGACGACTTTTTTAGTCGTCCGGCCGAAATTTCGATTTTCTCTGTCCAAAAAAGTTGATGACTTTTTTTAGTCATTACCTCGTTTGTTCGAAGCTTCTATGTCTCTTCTTCTCGCCAGTGTGTTTCGTGAACTGTGTGCATGTCTTATAACACTTCAGGATGGGGGGGGGACAAATGCATGGGCCTTCCCCCACCACATCCATTGGGGGACCGTTCTTCTCTGTCCCCCGTAAGTCTCCGCCCATGGTTCTTGGTGTGATGTTGTCTAATGATCTTAGTTTTGACATGCATATTGATAAGATAATTATGTGTTGCAGGACCTTAGATTTAGGCCTATGCCTTCTGTGTGCTCGCTGCTCATGGTCTAGCAGACTCTAGCTGGTCTGAAGCTCCACGATGTGGTAGACCTACGAGCTACTACGCTGTCGCGTCTGCTTTAGGCAGCTCCTGCATTCATTCATTCATTCATTCATTCATTCGGACAGTTATATAGCGCCTCTTCAAGAAAAACTACTCAGAGGCGCTCCCGACTCCATCGCGCCCAAAAAGAATAGTTTTAAGTTTAGTAAGGAAGGCTCCTGGTAGAGCCCCAGGGTGTAGGCGTAGCTCAAAAGGAAGGCCATTCCACTGGCAGACCCCTGGTCCAACCACAGAAAAGGTTCGTGCATATAGTGGGGCCCCCACTATATGCACGAACCTTTTTTTGCTGCTTAGCATACCCCCACTGTGGGGGTATGATAAGCAGCTAGGGTTGCCAGGCAGCCTTGAATAAATTACCGGACTTTGGCGAGCGCGCCACACACACACACACACACACCTACACACACCTACACACACCTACACACACCTACACACACACATATATATATATATATATATACACATATATGGCACTCTGTGTCCTTAGAATGCAACAGTTAGGAATTTGATATAATGCAAACCCTGTCGTCATGCATGAAAAGCTGATTGTGCGTGGGAGGTTAATAGTCTGATAAGAGATGTCGCCCTGATTTTGAGGTTTGTGATGTTCGGAGAAGTCTTGGGATGGTGTGAGGGGTGTGCCGGTGTGGGGAGGAGAAGAAGATGACGATGGACAGAGATGAGTGGAGGGAATCGATGCGTTACCCGATATGCAAACCTGCGCGGGTAGGACTAAGTAGGCTATACCGGGTAAACTAAGTAAGATGTTGGGAGGGATATGCAGAGTAGGCTACGACCAATTTGAGGCATGAGCCAAGAACTCATATAACTTACTCATCCAGATCTCCCTGCATGAGCTTATAATAATTATGAAGAAATCTGAAGCAGCGACATTCATCATGTCGGTGGGCCAATATCGGATAACCAGTACGGTTGAATGGCTGGTTTAACTTGGCAGTGTATCTGCCGTCTCCAGTTATTTACGTAGCCAGCCATATAAAGCTCACAGCATAATTTATATTTCGAAAGAAGAAAGCTCTTAAGTGCTGTAATATGCCGAGCAAATTTCTGTCCAGGGTAACGGCCTCTGTTGTCATAGACCCTGGTCAAATCGGATCCATCCATATATATTCGCTTATCTGTCTGTTATCTGTCTAACAGTCTCCCTACCCCATGCCTCATTCTGACTGCATTCGAAGGGGTAGGCTTAGAGAAATGACGATATAAGCCTAATTGGAAAATCGCAAACAGATGTTTTAAATTATGGACCTCAAGAAAATAATATACACTACAACGCAATGTTGATAGCAATAATTATTTACCGGACACCACCATGTCCGGTAATGTCTCAAATTTCTAACCGGACAGATTGTGCAAATACCGGACTGTCCGGTTCATTACCGGACGCCTGGCAACCCTATAAGCAGCAAGAAATGGGTAGGCTCCAAGGCTTATTCATCAGCGTTATCTTCCGGGTGATATTCCAACATTTGAAGAACTGTGTCGTCATGCTGATGACCGTTTGTTTTCGGTGGTTCTGACAAGACAAGGCCACGTCCTCCACGAGTTCCTCCCACCAGTGAAACAAACATGGGTTTAACCTGCGCCCCAGACACCATGACCGGGTACTGCAACGAGCAGACAATCAAAATAAATGAGGAAGACATTTATAACTAGAGTGTTATTTACATATTAATTAGTTTGTTAAGTCTTAATAATTTGTATGTCTTATGTTAAATTTATTTGTGACAGTTGTTCACCAGAGTGATGTTTTCCAGCTGGTTAAGAAATAAAGAATATACTTACTTATGTACGTCCAACACAGTTGTAAGTCATGACGCAAGGACTCTTTAATATAGAATCCTTGGTCATGGCGTTTGACTTTCTATGTCAAACGTTTCCGTCTGCTACGATTCTAGTTTTAAAAATTGATTAATTAATTTAATAAACTGTAATTAAATTGATTCAGATTCGATATCTACTCATCGTAAGCCTAAAGCCAGACACGTTAAGTTGGGCGTAAGACAGTGACTATAGCTAAATTCACTCGATCCTCTCACTTGTTTCGACTGTAGCGTAGCCTAGTATTATAAGCAATATTATGTCAGAAAACACAATCAACGTTGACGAGATAATCGCAGAACTCCTGAAAGGTAAACAGAATTCATGCGCTAAGTTGCGACAATAATTATGCTGTTTTAAAATAAGCTTAGAGAAATTATGTTTCATTTGGTTTTGCCAAAATGGCTCACTTGATTTAAAGCCTCTATAGGCCTTCCAATTAACGTTGCCAAAATTCGTAGGCATGACCATTTAAAATTGCAATTGATGTTTGTGATGCTTAATAAGAAAAATCATGTGAACACTGAACAAGCTATGATTTAATGTCGTTTTGCAGACATAAATTGATTGAAAGAATTCAAATGCTGAGTAGTTCTATTATACGATAATCTCATAACTTTACGCTTCTTTTTCATGTTGGTTTTCATGATGCTTTGTTTCATGTTGGTACTCGATAGTGTTTATTTAGTAGTGATTTGTTCGAAAGGCTGCGAGGCGAGAGGGGTTCAAATCCGACGCTTGGGCAGAAAAGTTGGTTCGTGATTTCTGTTCCACAAGTGCCCTATAGCTAACTCAGCTAGCCTAACACGTACACTGAGTGTACAATTCGGTTGGAAGATAAGAGGGTGAGGACAGAGAGCGAGGACCCACCTTCATATGCCAAGGCTATATATGAAAATGAAGTCGTAATTAAGTTATATTTCATACCCATCATGGCTACCGTACCTCAAGACTAGACTGTTCGATCGTCTATTCCTTTGCTTCCCAGTTTCAGATTGCTAGATTAGGCTTAACGTCTCTAAACTAAATTTTTGTCTGCACTTCTATAGCCATTAGATCTTAGGGGTAGACTAATTTATTCATTTCTGGACGGCATTTTAAGGCAGCCTGTGCTTATTTAGTGCTCACGGCGCACACCTGTACTTTCCAGGGCAAATAGTTATCGTTGTTATGAAGCTGCGTTCATCTCTGTCAGTCTGTGGGTAGGTTAAATCTCTTTTAGTTGTGTCAACGTGACAGCAATAAATTCATAGTACTTCTAAGACCTATGTTTAGCATCGTCGAATTTTTGCCTAAATGGAAGCTGGATTGATGACAAGGATTCATGCTCTGTCCTAAATTACACTAACAGGTATTAGCTTCATATATGGGAGTGACTGAACGACACTAACAAGCTATAAGTTCATGCCTGATTGACATGGACAGGTGTTTACCCACATGACACTGACTACCGGTGGTTGACACAGCACCGCGAACTGGATAATTAACCTAAGTTTGAGCAATTTATACCTACAGAAATAGGCTATTTGGGCAGCAAAGGAGGGGGAATTGTCCGGGGGAGGGTTAATGTCCTATAGCTAAATCAGGTGGGAATTGTCAGAGGTTTTGTCCCGTGGGGAGGGGTTGTCCGGGGGAGTTTGTCCAGGGGGGAATGTCCCACACTCAGGCCCAGTGGCCTGGAATGAACTCCCATAGGAGCTACGCGGGCTCGCTGGGCTTTTACTGAAGCATTTTTCAACTCAACTCTGTCCTTTGTCCTCGTGCAGTTGCCAAAATATCCAAAACGATTAAGTCTCTAACAGCAGGTGTGCCTGCACATGTAAATGCAAGGTGGTCAAGCAAGTATGCTACATCCAAAAACCAAAAAGGAACTGTAAACTGTATAGTGTTGTTAAGCATGCGACATTTCCTTGTGTGCATGAATTAGGATAAATAACTGTTTTGCATATATCGCAATCAAGTTCCTCATCTCAGTGCTTGTATCTAGGAATACATGCTCCTCATTTTGTGGGGTGCCAAAAGTACTTAATAAAAACTTGATCCCATACGGCAAGTGATGAAAACAAAGAATTATTATGATTAATATTACCAAAAGAATTCGTAATATTGTTACTATTATTAATTGTATCAATTGGTATATAATATTGTAGTTAGCTATGAATATTAATATTGTGTCGGGTGTTTTAGCTCGTGATTTGCCGAGGGATGCAGAGATAACATTGCCCTACCAGGATATAAAAGGACTATGTGCAAAGGCAAAGGAGATTCTGCTGAAAGATGCAATGCTGCTGGAGTTGAAGGCACCAATCAAGATCTGTGGTAGGCTGCCTGCCTAGTTCCTTCTATGGTGTTAAACCAATCCTTGATAGAAGATTTATGATTTTAATATAACCATGGCTCAAGTTATAGTTAGTATAATTTTCAATTTTTAAGTCAACATAGGAGATATATTGTTGGCTATTGATTACTATGTTCATGATGTAGGCCTGTTTACATATTGCACAAAATTAATGTGCAAATCAATTTATTGAAATGGAGTAGCCAATAATAAATTAGAGTAATGTGGCGCTGACCATGTGTTTTGACTTGTCTGTGACAGGTGACGTGCATGGACAATACTTTGACTTGTTACGTCTATTCAAGCATGGTGGCTTTCCACCAGAAAGCCGCTACCTCTTCCTGGGGGATTATGTTGACAGAGGGAAACAGTCATTGGAAACAATGTGTCTCTTGCTTGCATACAAGATAAAATATCAAGATAACTTCTTTCTGCTTCGTGGCAACCATGAGTGTGCAATTCTCAGCAAGAAGTACGGTTTTTACGATGAATGTAAGAATCTGCCTCCTTATTTGTTTATTTATTTGAGATTTTATGCTGTTTTAAGTACCATGTTTAGCTCTTCAGGCAAGGACAATTTGTCAAGGGATTATTAATTACGTGTATGCTGAAGGCTGAATTCTTGTAATGAATTACTTATTATTAATTTTTTCTTGTGACTTGTGGTAACAGTAGTATGCACTCCAGTGGTTAGGATTATGTAAAGTCAACAGAGATGTTGAGAGTTTAAATATCAGAAGTTCTTCCTGCTGCATAAAGACCATCTGTGTACAAGTATTTAGAGGATTTGTGACTTCTATTCATGAAAGATGCAATGATAAGAACCTGTTAGTTGTTTTTAATCACTTCTATAAATACTTATAAATATTTGACCCAATGCGATTGTATTGTGTTTTATTTTCGTTCAGTCACTATGAGCAGGCATAAAGCTGTAGAAGTAGGTAACTCTCCAGTAATGGAAAGTTGGAAACCTGTCCATAGACTTCTGATGACCCATGTTTTTTTAAATTTTGTTATTGTTTATTGTTTATTGACTTGCATGTCACATCAACGTTCACATAACAGTAACATACATTTACAGCAAAATATTCAACAAGAATATTGTTAAAAATTTAACATTAGTGCAGGTCAATGAGTCAGCCAACAAAGGTCTAAAATACCCGCTTAGGCTCACCTTGCTCATTTATAAATTTAGTTCTTGCATAGGTAAATGTGGAGGATCAATTGTTTAATTGTTTATATAGTTAAATTTTCGTTGGCCTGAGCATTAAGGCTCTTTGCAGCTCTCCTGCTTGATCAAAGACACGTGTTGAAACCCACTCCTCCCACCATTGAGGCCTTATTCGATGAGATTGCATGATCGAATTGTCTATATTATAGCAGACAACCTATGAAGAAATCACATTTAGCAAGGATGCTTACTTTATTTAAATGTCATGCCATGTAAACCAAAGTGCAGTTACTGTGTAAGTGGTTGATTTTATGAACATGCTTTTATTGGATGTAGCGTTATGTGTGTTATTTTAAAACATTTGACTTTTGATTGGATGATGTCCAATAATTATAAAATGTCTGTACCTCAAAATGCAATTGGTCATTTAAAGAATATTCTTATCTTATTATTAATGAAATGGATCCTGTCGATTAATTAACCGATTTATTCCCTACACAATGACTCTCCATGCAGAGATCTATGCAAACTGATTTGCATAATGATCTGGTCTGCATGTTTTGTATTTATTTTCCTGTGCTGTTTTGAGGCTGTACATATATTGCCTATACACGGGGAGAAGGAAGATGGGTCATCGGATTTAGGTGATTTGCATAGGGGTGGGGTCTTGATAAATTGTGCATATGCAAAATAACTCTCTAATTATGACATCCACCTTGGCCTCTTTATAATGCTGTAAATACTATCCTAATGTCATCTGATGGCATTTCATTTGATTACATCATCATTGAATTCTGTTCAGCTCTAAACAGTAAACCATAACAGTTAGCACATTTTAGTTATGAAGTTTAAAAAAATAAATATTAGCTACGGTAAAATAATGTTTATATATGATTTTAGCTAATTAACTGTAGACGTCGGGATAAAGAACCTTTATTTGTATGTGCCATTGGGGTCCACAAAATGACCATTGTAAAATGTGAATGCATATTGCAATGGTGAACTTCTGCTAGTAATCAAGTAAATATATTCTTTATTAAGCCAGCGTATTAGCAGCACTCTGGGAGTCTCTGGCATACAAATATCTTGGTTAAGCAGCTTTCGTTCAGCAGTATTGAAAATTTATTCAGCTTGGAACAAAGCTCATAGTATCATTCAAACACTTCTTATTACATGGTATTTGTTATGGCTTAAACAGTTTTCAGAGAGGTGTTTGATGTTTTAGGGCTCAGCCCTGATTTGCATGAATTCGATGACATTCGGAGAATTGCTAGGCCCACCGCTGTTCCAGACAAGGGACTATTATGTGATCTTTTATGGGCCGACCCCGAGCCAAGCCAGACTGGTTTCAGGGAAAATAAGGAAAGACGTGTTTCCGTCACCTTTGGGGCTGACGTCGTCAGGTCGTTCTTGGAAAAACACAAGCTAGAGCTCATTTGCCGAGCACATCAGGTCTGTAATCCAGAAGTGGTTTATTCAGCTGCATATTTTTCAAGTCTGATCGTCAGCTTATCACCGTTTGTGCTGAATACGATCGATTCATGATCTATTTATGCTTTGTTTGAAGCAAGTACTTAACTTAGTTGTCAGGATGATTGGGTTATTGAAATATTGTTATCTCGAACCTGTTTGTACGCTGAAGAATTGTTAACATGTTAACATGGTTCAATTATTAGACTTTATGATGCTCCTGAATATTTATAAACATACTAAATATATATATCTATTCGGTTACATGCATAACTGTCACTCCTACTCATGTAGTGGTGGGTTCGGTGCCTTGGGGCTAGGAGGGTTCAAGGTTCGAATCCACCTCAAGCCACCGTATAGTGACCTTGAGCAAGTCCTTCACTCACTATTGCCGTGCTGTAGTCGGGAGCGCATCTGAATAGAGAGCTTGAAGGGGCTTTATCAATTGCTATAAATAAATAAATAAATGGTTTGAGATTTCGTACTTGTTCCTTGTATTGCTACATAGCAAAAAATGGGTCAAACCATATGGTTTGACCCATTTTTTAAAATCTGTTCATGGCTTTTGGTAACTGTGCTGTGTGTGTGAAGCAGACTCGGGATAGACGAGCAGATAGCAGGCCTACTCGCACACCTTGACAAACGCTCGTACAAAGGACATGTAGGCCTATGCTTCAATTTGATTTTTGCTTCAGATTTCTCTTAACTTTAGGTAGTCTTCTTTTTTTCCAGGTTGTCAGCCATGGTTTCGAGTACTTTGCCCGTAGGAAGCTGGTGACAATCTTTTCCGCACCAGACTATGACAGAGAGAACTCAGGCGTCATCATGAAAGTTGATGAACGTTTGACCATAGCTTTTCGGGTCAGTTTAAGCTCGTTATCGTTCATATTAGCAAATTTTAGGACAGGATTCTAAATATTAAAGTTTTATGTGAACTTGCTCTGGCTTTGTTTAGACTCAATCTGCGTTTACTTGTCCCAACCTGGGTTTAGAAATTTTGCTTCCCTGAGCATATATTATAAAAATAGCAGTGTTGGCATTCATCATGTAAGAGTGCTGTTCAAGCTTTTCACCCTTCAGTTTTCTCTCTGTCAGTGGATTTTGTTCAACAGCATATCAATCATTCATTCATGCTATGTACTTGAAGTTGCCCTTCATAGCAGAGCGAAGATGGTTGACAAGTCTCTGCACAGCAGAATGTCTATAAGGCTAATAAGGAAAACTTTTTTGTCTTGGTTGTGCCAGTCCTGCATTCGCCTAACTGCATAGATTGGCAGCCCTGCTGATATGAAATGGGGACGAGTTATTAACACTATAAGCTGAAAGGGACAGTTACCCCTCCACCCCAGTATGAAAGACTTGTAATCTCATGCTTCATAAATTTCTAATGCTTGGCATTTATTAAGGGTAGCCTGATGTTAGATTATCTTACATTTCTGTTGTGCATTTATTCAAAGCTATGTGATGTGTTTGTTGAACTGTAGACGTTGAAGCCAGGCGACAACTGACCAGTCACAGAATCTTACTACCTTCATGAGAAATCAGTCAAAGAAATATTCATGTACTTGAACCATCTTCTCATAAAAAATAATTCTGGACATTCGTTTTTGGTTGATTACTGTTGTAAATATATTTTAGGGTAGTGTTGTTATATATTTTAGGGT
This sequence comes from Lumbricus terrestris, assembly GCA_949752735.1. Classification (NCBI taxonomy): domain Eukaryota; kingdom Metazoa; phylum Annelida; class Clitellata; order Crassiclitellata; family Lumbricidae; genus Lumbricus; species Lumbricus terrestris. Next base: position 60,878,238 of record OX457036.1, on the reverse strand, counting down.
TCATCATCATTACCACCGTCATCATCATCATCACCTTTTTGTGTTGTACATTTTTGAATGGTGTGGATGCATACAGTGCAATTTGTCTGTCAATCTTTTGAAATCTGTGCCCAGATATTGCTTACGCAAGGCAAATAAATCGCAGAATATATGCACACAAACCCGTCTGTTAAATATTTTTACCTTTATGTGCAGCATGTTTTCTTTTTCACTGTCATTGTCTTTGACCAGTATTTCTGTATGATATTTGTTGAGGAGTTGACTTTAAAAGTTTAATTTGGCTAAACAGTTGATATCAACACTGATATATATGTATTTGACTGGGATATATATGTATTTGACTGGTATTTAATAGTTTAAGTTTCTGTGAGGCATAATCATTTCTGCAATGAATGAAGTACAGAATTGGTTTTGTCAGAAGCATAAAACACAAATTATTCATTTACTGAGACCTACAATAGTATTATAAAGAAATACTGTATTGGTGTCAATTTATTGTGTTCAGTGTAAATTGCTTTGGACTTGCTGATAGTCTGATCATAAGAATAATGCGCGAGCATTAAGTATATGCATAAAGTTGTAAATTTGACAAGATTGGAATGGTCGATTTTGTGATTTTGTGGGAAGCAAGTAAGCTTCAACAAAAACTTCATAATTTCTGCAACTGACAGTTCATGTCTGATTCAGTCATGTGTGTAGCATATGGTTGCAGTTACTTGAGCTTTCCTTAAATACTTTATAGAATTAACATCTTATTTGCCGTTTTCCACAAAAATTCTTGTAAGTTTTGGGGGGAAAATGAGATGCAACTTACTTTACAAATATTTTATGGCAATTTTCTTGAGGAGAGAGCATGATGGAGAATTTTCATATGTTTACTTTAAATATATTCCAGTTTAAATCAAAAATATTATTTAGTCTGGCATGTTGGATATTTTCTGCAAGTGATTGTCCAGATGCATGTATTGCTTGGTTTGCTTAAATTTTGTTTGGTCTTTATTTGGACTGGTGCCTTGACTTGTACATTAATTTTGTTGTGTGAAGCTAAGAATTGTAATTTGTGAATTGAAACAATGTTTTTTATGTGAAATTTGCTCAAGTGGGACACGGTAGCCAATGGTTAGAGTGCTTCCCTTTTAATCACGGAAATTAAGGGTTCAACCCTCTTTCCCTGAGACAGCTATTGATTGGAACCTTGAACAAGTCCTTAGGTTACAATTTCTCAGTGCCATCGATTGATTTTATGGTCATAAAAATATTTTTATTTTTAAATAAGTTTTTAACGCATGCAAAGTCATACCGAAATGGAAATCTGATGTGCGGATAGTGAGCTGCCCAAGGAAAATAGAGTTAAAGGTCCTGACATGTGCAGGTATCATTAGCCTAGATTGTGGCAGTTAATAATAATGGCATAATAATAATAATAAACCTAGCTGTTTTGTAATCATTGCAGTTGTTTTCGCAAATATATGCAGCAGGATAATCTTGTAAATATTTCGTAATGGAGTCACATTGTTTAAAGAAACTATGGAATTAAACGTTGAGTACTGTTTTGCTTTTTCTTTGTCGGCAATATGTCTGTGAAGTATTTTACAGGTACTGGCCAAGCAGATGGCAAACTTTGCAGATAGAACATACCCCAGTTCGTATGTTAGCATAGCATAGCAGTATCAAAACACAGCACCAAACCTGTCAACCACCGCAATCGAGAGTTATGCTAGGGTGCAAGCATGTTATACAATAGATACTGGAGTAAAGCACAACAGTGTCCGCTTTGCACCATTAGCCGATACTCAACGTTACAAGTATGCCATAGATTTCGTGACCTACCTTTTTTTATTTTGATCATGCAGATTGAGGCATTTTCTGTAGTTGTAAGTAGGATGCATTGCCATTTCCGCTCTGTTCGTTCGACTGAACAAAGTCTGCTCTGTCTCTTTTGCTCGCACTTCTACGCAGAACCGTGATTTCTCGGTGGTATATAGTTCCCTCAACCTAGAATGGCCTTCCTCTGACAATCCGCTTCCTAATTCTAAAAGTCCTCTGGCTTCCCGCTCTCATCTTAAGACAATTCTATTTGGCCGTGCTGAGGTATGGGGCGCCTCTGAGCAATCCCCTTGAACAGGCGTTATACAAATGCATTTAATTAATAATTAATTAATAATATTATTGCATAGAATGACAAATGAAGGTTAATGGCATCACTGCATCGCTCAAATTAAGAACCAAAAGATCATGAAACAGAAGAATAAAACTTCATCAACTTAGATTTGTAGATGACACAACGTTTCTGTTATTATGTTAACTGGTATAGAAAAATTGCGCTTATTGATGTAGGCTAGGCCTACATGCATAGTCTTATTATTGTTTCCCGCTCACGGACTGCAATCGGGCAGCGCCGTGCTTTCTCCGTTGCTGGCCCTGCTACCTGGAATAAGCTCCCTGTTATCTCTCGTCAAATACCTATTGGTCTTTCTGCCTCATTGCTCGCTGTTCTTGAGACTTTTATTCTACCTGGGTTGGACTGAGAGCGCTCCTCAGTAGGCCCTAGTTACCTTAAAGGGGCGTTATAACATTATGGGGGGGTCCCGTAGCTCAGTGGAGAGAGCGCTGGCCGTTAAACTGAGAGTAATCCGCGCAACCCGGGTTCAAGCCTCACACGGGGCAAAAATTTATTTGAATTTTCTGTTAGCTGCCATTGGCGCTTTGCTGTTGTGTTGCTTGACTCGGGTTCTGCTAAAAATAAAAGATAGCCCCTCCCACTTCTGGCTTGGCCGAATCAGGAGTGATCCAGTACTTAGGCCATTAGTGTTAAGTTACCGAACCTGTTGTAGCCGAACTGCGTGTCGTGCGAAGCAGGCCGTATTTCGTATAACTTGTACATGTAATCGTTCTGCGGTTTGTCAGATTGAATGTCAATAAACGAAGATTATTATTATCAAATTGCTAGTAAATAATAGTCTACCACTACCATTAAAGAACAGCTGGTATAGTTACAGGTAGGCCTAATTACAAAGCCATTAGCGATGATCGATTACCGTCGCATGCAGATGCGTTTGCTACTTCACTTCTGAACTTCGGATGAAGAGTGGTACACAATACTTTTGCCAAATAAAGATGAAGTTCTGGAAAACACCGTCTTGCGCTCTGAAGACACTAGACTGGCCCGATTCGGAACGCCTCTGATTAAAGTGGTGCTAAAAAATCCCATTAGGCTACGTCTAGTATTTCGTCGTAAATTATTTAAAGGCAGGTGAATAATTGCAGTGAAACTAAAGGTTGGTGAGCGCTGAAAACAAGGCAAATAGGCCTATGTCCCAGAAAGAATGGAAGCAAATAGAAAGGAAGAAAGGGCATTTCATTTGAAAGGACCAGCGATTGGCTTAGGCCCTATTTATTGACTTTAATTGCATATCATAATTATCGGCACCGAATATGACGAAACACAATCAAATTATTTACTATAAACTTTGACTCTTTCGCGGTGAATGCGGTCGATTTAGATCGCGTTCGTCTGGCGTATAAAGTACGGTAGTTAAGACATGATTGAGAGTTTTATAGGCCTGACTTCTCTTTATAATGTTTTCGCTAAGGGACAATTAATAGCCTAATTATTACCGTCGTAATATATTCTAATTATTAGAATCATGTTGTAGATTGCGCAAAAATGCTCTAACACGAGTTTTCCAACGATTTTACGAAGTTATAGGCCTAAAGGAAAATTATGGCAGCTGTCGCCAGCCAATAGGGGACGGACCGTCTCAAAAATTGAAGCAGACGCGCCTAACATATATAAGACCAAATTGTGTAGGTTACACACAGGGCGCCTCAGCATAAATCGGATCAGAGAAGAAGAGAAGCTTCTCACCGTTGTTACAGCAATTGAGAAACCTACCACCCTCGTCCTGCAAAGCAGGGACTACGGTTGGGTAGTCGGTTTGAAACTGATCGAATACTGCAAAATCCATGATTTATAGACTAAAAGTTACCACAATGAAAAGATGCAGCATGCCAGATTGTCAGCAGAAAAGAATCGAAGAAACCAAAATAGGGACGAAATTGAAACCGTTCAACACTATCTAAATGGGTGATCGTTTCCTTATCAGATACGGTAGGCAGTGTTTAATCTAGTCCCCCTCCTCTGGGGGGGAATTGGGGTTTCTGGGGGGGGAGACATTTGAACTTCCGAAGGACGCTCGTGATGCGCGTAGCACCGAGACTGGGAGGGGGAGAGGTATGGGGAGGGGGATGCGCCCCTCCCCTTCAGAAACTTTTTGAATTTCCATGTTGCAATGGCAGTATTTTAAGGTGTCGTCTTAAGAAAATAGCTGTACTTTTTCAGTGACACATTAGAAAATGTTTGGATTTCCACATTGCAATGGCAGCATTTTAAGAGGTCTTCTTAACAAAATAGCTGTACTGTTTCAGTGACCCATTAGAAAATTTTTGGATTTCCACATTGCAATGGCAGCATTTTAAGGGGTTATCTTAACAAAATAGCTGTACTGTTTCAGTGACCCATTAGAAACTTTTTGAATTTCCACATTGCAATGGCAGCATTTTAAGGGGTCATCTTAACAAAATAGCTGTACATACTGTTTCAGTTACCCATTAGAAACTTTTTGAATTTAAACATTGCAATGGCTGCATTTTAAGGTGTCGTTTTAACAAAATAGCTGTACTTTTTCAGTGACCCACTAGAAAATTTTTGGATTTCCACATTGCAATGGTAGCATTTTAAGGGGTCATCTTAACAAAATAGCTGTACATACTGTTTCAGTGACCCATTAGAAACTTTTTGAATTTCCACATTACAATTGCAGCATTTTAAGGTGTCATCTTAACAAAATAGCTGTACTTTTTCAGTGACCCATTAGAAAATTTTTGGATTTCCACATTGCAATGGCAGCATTTTAAGAGGTCTTCTTAACAAAATAGCTGTACTGTTTCAGTGACCCATTAGAAAATTTTTGGATTTCCACATTGCAATGGCAGCATTTTAAGGTGACGTCTTGACAAAAATAATAGCTGTACTTTTTCAGTGACCAATTAGAAAATTTTTGGATTTCCACATTGCAATGGCAGCATTTTAAGGGGTTATCTTAACAAAATAGCTGTACTGTTTCAGTGACCCATTAGAAAATTTTTGGATTTCCACATTGCAATGGCAGCATTTTAAGAGGTCTTCTTAACAAAATAGCTGTACTGTTTCAGTGACCCATTAGAAAATTTTTGGATTTCCACATTGCAATGGCAGCATTTTAAGGTGACGTCTTGACAAAAATAATAGCTGTACTTTTTCAGTGACCAATTAGAAACTTTTTGAATTTCCACATTGCAATGGTAGCATTTTAAGGGGTCATCTTAACAAAATAGCTGTACATACTGTTTCAGTTACCCATTAGAAACTTTTTGAATTTAAACATTGCAATGGCTGCATTTTAAGGGGTCATCTTAACAAAATAGCTGTACTGTTTCAGTGACCCACTAGAAAATTTTTGGATTTCCACATTACAATTGCAGCATTTTAAGGTGTCATCTTAACAAAATAGCTGTACTTTTTCAGTGACCCATTAGAAAATTTTTGGATTTCCACATTGCAATGGCAGCATTTTAAGAGGTCTTCTTAACAAAATAGCTGTACTGTTTCAGTGACCCATTAGAAAATTTTTGGATTTCCACATTGCAATGGCAGCATTTTAAGGGGTTATCTTAACAAAATAGCTGTACTGTTTCAGTGACCCATTAGAAACTTTTTGAATTTCCACATTGCAATGGCAGCATTTTAAGGGGTCATCTTAACAAAATAGCTGTACATACTGTTTCAGTTACCCATTAGAAACTTTTTGAATTTAAACATTGCAATGGCTGCATTTTAAGGTGTCGTTTTAACAAAATAGCTGTACTTTTTCAGTGACCCACTAGAAAATTTTTGGATTTCCACATTGCAATGGTAGCATTTTAAGGGGTCATCTTAACAAAATAGCTGTACTGTTTCAGTGACCCATTAGAAACTTTTTGAATTTCCACATTACAATTGCAGCATTTTAAGGTGTCATCTTAACAAAATAGCTGTACTTTTTCAGTGACCCATTAGAAAATTTTTGGATTTCCACATTGCAATGGCAGCATTTTAAGAGGTCTTCTTAACAAAATAGCTGTACTGTTTCAGTGACCCATTAGAAAATTTTTGGATTTCCACATTGCAATGGCAGCATTTTAAGGTGACGTCTTGACAAAATAGCTGTACTTTTTCAGTGACTCATTAGAAACTTTTTGAATTTCCACATTGCAATGGCTGCATTTTAAGGTGTCATCTTAACATGATAGTATCATATATTATAGTAGTAAAATAATGTCATTATAATCATATAATAATAAATAATATCACGATATATTATAACACTTCATGTAAAACAATGATGAAAGCAGTAACTAAAAACCAATATCATTTCGTCCAATTTTTCTGGGGGGGGGGAAATGTCAATCCTGGGGGGGAACTTCCCCCCCAGCAACGCCTAGATTAAACACTGTACGGTAGGCCTATGGATATTTGGCCGGATATACATTCATATAGGCTAGGCCTACAAATAATTATAATATTATGCCTCTGTCTATATAATTATAGCTAATACAGGGCCTACATGTAAACCTCTTAGGCCAGCGGTTCTCAACCTGTGGGTCGCGACCCCCGCGGGGGTCGCCTGACGATTTGCCAGGGGTCGCCTGGGGCTGTCAGAAATTTGTAAAGTATGTAATAGCAATTTCAACGTTATCTACTATACTATAAGCTTAACATTTAATTGTTTTGCTAATTGGCCTATTATTGCCTATGAGTCAATCGTTAGATTACGGCAGTGAATTTAATATTTTCTGTTTTAGTTTTCAAATATAAATTTCACTTTTACCATACATCTAAAAAAATTAAACAATATTCGGTTTGCTCAAAGAATCAATGCTGTCAACTGTAGTGAGGTCATTACAGGGGCAGAAACTTGGGGTGACAGTGAATGGTCCCCTCGAGATTAGTGGCGGAGATCAAGCTTATTATAGCCTATCTTCCAATATTTCATATTAATTTTATTTCATAAATATCATTATAAATTTATTAAGTGTTATCCACTGCTTATCCATTACAAGCAATTTTATTAGGATAGGGCCTACCAGCTTAAAATGTCATTATTACCGTTTGCAAATGAAAACAAATTTCAAACAATGTGTCTGGAACATTTATTGAAGTCTGAACACTGAAATCATGAGAAATTTTGCTAAGATGACAGCTTAAAATGATAAAGTTACATTATTAAGCAAATCCAAAATATCGTAAACAATTGGGAGGCGACCCTTGAAGTCTGAAGCCCTGACTATCAGCATTGAAAAGGGAGCAATTTGCGAAGCTGACAGCTTAAGTTGCTACCATTGTAACGTGGAAATTCTAAAACGTTAGCCTAAACAATGGAGAGAGGAATTTACTAAAGTCCTAAACCATGTCTTTCCGCAATGTAATCATGATAAATGTTTTTGAGATGACAGCATTTGTGGGGCTCGGTGGTGTAGTAGGTATGTTCGCCGCCTTGCAGCCGAAGGGTTGCAGGTTCGAATCCACCTCAAACCACCGCGTATACACCTTGGGCAAGTTCTTCAATCGCAATTGCTCAGCGCTTCGGCGTAAAACTCCGATTCAGTATCCGCTCTGTAGTCGGGAGCGCCTCTGAGTAGTGAGCTTGAAGGGGCGCTATAACAAGTGCACATACAAACAAACAAACATAAAATGTTACCATTGAGGTGTGGAAGTTGAAGCTAATTGAAATAATGCGAGGGGCACTTTTGAAGCCTTAAACAACAACTATCAGCACTCAAACGGTGAGCAATTTCGTTAGAATGACAGCTTTAAATTATATCATTGCAGTGTGAAAATCTAAAATTTCGCAAATGGAGAGAAGCACTTAGGCTACAACCCCTCTCTCTTGCTGAATAGACTTATGAAACTTGAAGTTCAAAATATTAATAGGTAGCTTTCTGACTCGCAAGTGCTAGGTAACCTCATACATTTGAAAAAAGCAGTTTTTTCGAATTGTAAAAAATGAACAATGGCAACAAAAACAGTGAGGGGTTTACTCAATCAATTTTGATGATGGGGTCGTCACGACTTTCGAAATGCTGCCAAGGGGTCGCCGCACAAAAAAGGTTGAGAACCGCTGTCTTAGGCCTACCTGTCTAGTGCTTACCTACCTACCTGCGTGTTGGCCTACATGCCCACCTATATCTGTATATATATATATATATATGCTCAAAATCCAGTCACCAACTAGGAGCAGAATAGTCATGGATTTATAAATAGGCCTACACTCACGGTGTGTAACACTCACACACACACACACACACACACACACACACACACACACACACGCACGCACGCACGCACGCACGCGCACACACACACGCTCACACACACACACACACACACACACACACACACACACACACTACTAAACACAGAACCGCCACGTAGGCCTACTCCTTGCGCCGAAAGGATTTGACGATTCGATAAACCTGAAATCGTGTTTGTTTGCTGTATAGTCAGATTTTGTAAGATTGTGACGTAGAACCCAGATGGAGTCAGAAGCAGAAACCATGGACTGAAATATGAAGGCCCGTTTTTAGTTTTCACGAGAACCTGTTTGAAATACCATCCCTGTCAGTATGCCTACATGGAGACCTTGGGGGCCAATACAAAGCCCGAGAGTCTGATACAGAAAAGCTGACAAGGTAATTTTACTCAATGATTCTAAATCATTGCACGAAGACAACCCCGTTGTACGTAATACCTGCAATTCACTAATAGATTGTCAGACTATACCCTGCCAACATGCCATATTGGAACCCCTACTGAACCCAAAGTTTCATTATGGGACTCCATTGAAATGCTGGCAACGTGATAGTCTTTAGGAACTTATTTGTCTTTCTGGCTCAATAATCATATCCGAGTAAAATATTAGGATCTATCTTCATCAATATTTATATAATAATGGTAAAAAGACACGAAAGAAGGTTCACCTAGGTCTTCAAGGACGTGCTTTGATGTGGGGCGCGATCACCCCTACCACTACGGGTGGGCATGCTACCTCACCAACCATCAACGCAAACGACCAGCGACTACGGACTTACATCTCGCACGCAATGAAGTAAGTTGTTTGTGTGGCAAACCTGTTGGAACTCCAGCCAGGTAGTATTTATACATTGCCAGAGCACATTAACGGTGGTTCTCGCGTAGCATTGGTTCGAAACTGAGACAATTGGCTTTCATGTGATAGCCTAAATGTCTGGTTGGAACAGTGTCTGCGGTGAAGACAATATTTTGTCTGGCAACGAAGCTGTAATGATACATCGCTTGAATTAATCCTATGGTACAATTTCAATGCTTGCTACAGGAGAACATGCATTGTCACTACGCAGGTTAAGAGTACTACTGATTTTTTGCGGAGCTGAATAAATTTTCAATTGCAATTAGCCTACGCTTGAACTCTGACTGACGTATAGTTGCGCGGAACCTAACCAACTAAGCTAACATAGCGCAATAAACTTTTTCCATGGTTACCAACGACCTCCTCTAATGTGGTTACGAACAAGATCATGCCAAAATAATTAATTTTGTTAGTTGGCACACACAACAATCGCTTTACACTCCAGCAGAGTGTAAAGCCCTGCCATATGGAAGCTATCTTCATTAGGATGAAACTAATAATTTTTCGTTTATTCAACAGACCGCAACCGGTTGCAGCGTACAGCTATGCGGCTATCTTAATGAGCATCATTCTATACAGCCAGCAGAACAGACAACCTGCAATGCAACGGCGCTAATATAGCAGCCTACAAAGCACGGCAATCGTATACGGGGTCTTCGGAAATCGAACTTAGCGCCGCTATCTCTGTCCCACGTGCTGTCCAATTGTTGTTACTTATGACGTCAGAATGATGTGAGAATATGCAGAGCGCCATTTATTTCATTCCAGAGCTATTAAAAGTCTTATGGGTTCTATGGAAACCGTGTGCGTTTTAGTCGATCCCAGGAATAGAAAGTGCAACAGTATGCATGGACTGAACATGGGCATTATATTTTTTTAGTCAACAAAAGCAGTGGCGGCGCCAGGATTTCAGTTTTGGGGGTTGAATCAACCTTTGTTAGTCATCCGGCCGAAATATCATGGAACATGGAGATATTTTAATATTTTTCCACATTTTCATCTGCCGAAATTTCTCAGGACCTTTTTTTTGTCATTCGGTCGGAAATCGTGGAAATATTTTAGTTTTACATGTCACAAAAAAACGGATGGTCTTTTTAGGGGGGGGGCTTAGTCCCGGGGGTTGCCTTTATAGGGGGGCTTAGCCCCCTAGCCACCCTAGCACCGCCACTGAACATAAGCTGTGGGCAACACGAGCAAAGATGCATGGCCAACTTTGAATTTCTTTTTAGCAACAGCTACCGTAGTGTGCTTTTCACGGTCACATTTTCAGTGAAAATGTGACCATTAATTTTTGTGTTTCGCCCTTTCCTGCAAAAATAGCTGCGGGCGCCTCTGAAGGCAGACGAAGAGCGTCGAAGACTACGCTGGATAGATAACATAGCCTACATAATTAGGACATAAGATAGCCTCTAGAATTGGGACATAACATAGCCTATATAATTAAGACATAACATAGCCTCTAGAATTAGGACATAACATAGCCCATATAATTAAGACATAACATAGCCTCTAGAATTAGGACATAACATCAGATGACTATTATAGGCCTAAATTAGATAGAAATGAACTTGACAAATTAATGTAATGTAAATAGTAAGTTCTGATGTGCTGCTCACAGCCATTGCCTGCTATTATAGCGCTCCATAAATGACCTACGACAATGGAGATCATTAATTTTAAAGGGCTGAGCATAATATGACCCGATAACTTCTGACGCCTCATGGAATCATAGGGTTTGATAAAATTTAATTTTTGAGATAAAAAGATTCAAACCTAAGCAGTCAAGTCAACAATAAGACACAACGACTATAAATAACGCAACAATTCTTCAGTTGTTGGCCTATTCAATCGAAAGACGTCACTATGCCTGGTATGCCAGTATTAGCCCATAGACATCGGGTGATTCGGGTCTATTAGGCTACAGACGTGGACTACAAAGCACAGAGTAAGGAATGCCGCTAAAAGTAGAATTTTATTAGTCGATACAAAATTTATGCAGTCCTTGAAATTGAATTAGGTCTGCCCGCCGTAGGTAACTGCTCACTTTTCCTATACCTAGGGCCGGTGTCACCAAATAGAATAGTCTATCCCCCTGAAAGCTATCCGGGGGGATGAATTAATCTATCCCCCGGATGGGATTAACCGGTCTAGACTATCCGGGGAGATAAACCATTCTATTCCCTTTTTTGAAAAATCCGTGTAAGGGCCCGTCCATAAAGTACGTCACGCTATTTTTGACCATTTTTGACCCCCCTCCCCCTGTCACAAACTGTAACAAATCTCGGACCCCCCCCCTAAAGTACGTCACACATTCGGAAAAAAATTTAAAACATAACCATTTACCTAACCCTCTAAACCCTAGTGTTTTAAATGTTCTAAGTGCTCTAAAACCAAAGCAAAACGAATTATCTAGCAGAAACAAACATACCTGTTGTTGTCATTGTTCAAAACAATGCAGATGAAAATTAATTTGCAAAAATAAATAGGCCTACACGCGGAAGTGGCTTTTTCGACTTTTCTTCATTTGGGGGGATACGATTGATACGGGGATACTCTATTTCGTGACACCGACCCTGGTGCGCGGTATTGTGTGCGCAGCTTTTTGTGCGCGCTTCTGATAGTAAACCGGTGGGGCACACATTGAACACAAGCTGTTAAGCAATAAAAAAGTGTCCTTGATTGCAGATTAAAATATGCAGATTAGAATAGCTGTCTAAAGACAACATCAACAATGGCTAGAGAAATCTCAAGAAAAATATATAGGCTATAGGCCTATTGAAATACTGAACCCAGTAGACCTAATTTTAATTATCTTTTTCAGTTTATTTAAACGAAATTGCATATCAAACACTAGAATTAATGTTGATAAAAATGTGGTTGGTTTCCAGGATTATGTGAATTAATATGGTCCCAGTTTCTAATGGTCTCAATATAATTTCAATTCAATTCGTCTGAGGTTCACAAGACATCGAACTCAGCATTACTGTTGTGACCTGTGTGAAGAGTCATTAGCCTATCTAGCGTCAATGTCTCATGATCGCAATGGGTTGCAACATTTACCCACGCTATAAGATCTTCAGAAACCACAATCAGTTCAAAGTCTTGCAAAATGTAAAGAGAGATGACAGAAAAGAAAAATTTAAGTGCGGCAGAGTCCAGTTACCCGTCTTCTCTATGACAATATGCAGCATAGATTTCCACCACATTCATTCTATATTTCTATATATGCTACTGAGTCCTGAAATTAAATAGCATGGCCCAAGGACCCTCTAGGCTATGAACGGCATGGACCGGAGAAAGATGCGACACTTTTGTACAGAGAAGTTGGAATGAGTAGGCCTAATTCCGAGGCAGATCATAGTTTTGTTTGAATATTCTATGCGAAAAGAGTGCGACGTTGCGCTATTTGACAAAAAACACACGCACAATAAATTTTGTTGTAGCCTACATAGTACATCAGTGCAATGCTAGAAATTTTAGGCTACTGCATGTCCAATGTGAAAGAAGATTCAAACAATCGATTCTTTATTCCTCTAGTTTAAGATAGACCTACGAGCTTCCCGCTAGATTAATGTATGCTCTGTTGCTGTTGATGCTCGTTAACCGTTTTATTTTAATTTCAGAGTATATACATGTAATAGGAATAATAATTATAGACTATTCTTACGGACAACCCTTTTGACTCAACGCATTTGATCTTGATCCTATGGTAACTCGACCCGGACCACCACGGACTACTCTCACGGACAACCCTCCTAACTCAACGCAGCGCTCGTGAATAAGCCGGTGCCCCGCGCTTGGCTTTCCAGTGGCGCTTTAGAAATTTGGAGATTACGATTACGATTACGAGACTATTATTAAATTAGTTCCACAGAACGAAAACGGGAATGAAAAATAATTGTGAAAGGAGAATAGAACAGGAAAAGTTTTCTGTATTTTACTGGAACGAGAACGGAATAGAATATATAAAAAATGTAATTCTTAATAACTGTGCGGACTGACGGCGGCTTCTGATTGGAGCAGGCCTAACGGTGCAGCCGCTGCGACGCTATGATTGAATAAAACTTCCTTTTAAGCTCTGAAAAGATTCAGCCTTCTGGCAGCAAGACTGAGGCACTCAGATTCCTCCATAATGCATGCTCCTCACAGCACTGCTGCATGCAGAGCTTTCAAAAAAACAGTTCAATATTAACTTTTTCCAACTAAAGAGTAAGGACTCTGTAGGCCTAAGTCGATTTCTGTTATTTTTTCATGCGCACATTTAGATGTGTGCCCTAATAAATTTATTTCTTGTTCGCCGTGTAAATAAATATTTAAAGATGAAACTCGAATAGCACGTGACGTTATTTGTGTTACGAATGCAAAATAACATTATTAACAATATTTGTTGTTAATATGCGTTCTTGTGAAGCGCTTGGGAAATCTGTATGCTACAGCTTACCATTAACAACTTTTGTTTGACAACGACAAAACTGTGCTCAGACTCAGACACTCGTAAGAAGACCGAAAGTTACCGTTCAAAATAAGAAACATAGTTTTAAGCAATAGATTTTATCAGTATGCTGCAGTATTATATTGGAAGATAGTGTACAGGAAAATAAAATATTTGTTTAATAGCCATTGGAAAATGAGTTATTTGTGTAGCTTATAACTGAATGATAGGCGTAAGTGAATCATATAAGTGATTCACGCATGCTGTGGACATAGTTATATGTGTAGATAAGATTCAGAATTTTTTTTAAAGTGCGTAAATGATGACAGAAGAGAACTATGGCAAGGAAAAAGGGAAAAAGTCAAATTGCCTACATAATAATGGTATTGTATATGATCTTCAAGCCAACAATACATGATCATGATATAGAAGCATGAATTAAAGCAGTGAAGATGGAGGGGGAAACAGAGCTCAGTAAAGTTAATTGAACTATAAGCTTATTATCAAGTATATATCACCCGGATCCCGCACAGTTGATGAGAAGGAAAACATCGGAAATAATACATGGTATATAATTATGTACGCATGAGTCTGTTTACATTTAGCCTATGTTTAATATATATATATAATAATATATCTCACATATATGATATAGCCTATACATACATCTTAGGCCTATATATTTATATATAATATATATTATTTACGATGAGTTGCGTTTTATAAAATAACTACAGAGCATAATAATTTAGTGCAAGTATTGACAATCTTCACTTTTTTGATAAGATTTTATGTAAACATGACTTGATGTCAAATATAATGCCAGACAGTTCAGTTTAGTTTTTTAGATCAGAATGAGTAGCTATGGTTACAAAAACGATCATAGGCTATAGTTGGCTTGAAGATCATATAGCTCTGAGTAACTCGATCATGAGGTATAGGCTTAATGCACATAAAAAGTGGCCAGGGTGTTTAATTAGAACTGTATATTGTACAAGCTATATTATTTAAAAATAACTACCCTGGAGAATGTATATAGTACTGAGTGCATGGCTATAGTATTTATCATGCTATGTACAACGATGCATAGTATACTCAGCAAAATAACTATATTAAACGCTTGGATACTGCATGGATGCTGGATAGTTTTTGTGATTGCCATTTTTCTGATGCATAGACTGAGTCTATGGCTTTTTAAGCTGCGCTATGAATCTGCCACGGTTAGAGTTTGAGATACAGAGAGGGCAACCATATTATAATATGCATAGACTATTATATATAATAATTATATACTATATAGACTAAGCCTATTATGTTTGCCCTGATATCATGTGAATATAATGGTGAAGGAAAAGCATGAACAGGCAATGACCGATTCATATGCGTATAATTATGTTTACATGATTGCATTAAATTGTAATCTAATATCCTATATTCATAAAATTCGAAAGTGATCATCGTTCAAATATCGCCGACTCAAAAGCTTATAAAGCACGAAAGCAACTTACGACAAAATGGAGAGTGATGGACGAACGTCATTTGAAAATAAGTTGAAATACATCAAAAAATTTCATTATAAGAACATCACCTGTAGCTGTTTGCTGATTCATATAATCCTGCATGGTCAATCTACGGATTTATAGCACGCCTGCCACAGTACAACTTAATCAGGGGCGCTCCCAGTGCGAAGAGACACTTGATAAAGAAAGTCTTAAGACAGCGGGCAGATATAGTAGTATTGGACCCATAGTCCCCTACCAGGATAATGATCTCAACATGAGTAGAAGGAAGGCCATTACACAACAGAGGACTAACAGAGGAAAACACGATGCTGTGCTGTGGTAGCCCGAAACCGAGCACTATAGGCCTCTTGCACTAAAGAAAGTAGGCTATAGAATGCAGAGGACGTCCATATATAAAAGAGAAGATTATAGGCTGCCTAATAAGATTACAGAGGTAGCGAGGAGCTTGATAGGTAGGCTAAGAGAGAGTATTTTAAACTGAATCCGATCAGTTAAGGGAACAATAAAGGTGTTGAGTCTGAGTCATAAAAATCGAAATATGCAAGATAAAAACGAGGTAAACTTGCAATCAAACGAGCAGCTGCATAGGGTAACAAAAGATGATAAAAAGTAGGCTATTCATTTAGATTAACTTTCAAATTTGGTTGCAAGAAAATAAAATGTTGCATCACTATTAGGCCTAATAAAATTTTATTTTTGACCGCTGTTGCTTCATTACTAGCCTATCCATATCTATGTGATTTGAGCTAAAATAGCCTACATGTAGCGTATACCTCCGGCTAACGCCCGGAAAGACACAGCTTATCTGAGTTGGAAGTCGTGTGCAGTTATCTATATAAAGTCGATACGCCATATAGCCTACAACATCACTTTCCTGGAGTGACTTATATATATATACCGCTGTGCAGATTTGAGTGTGACCATGAACCAGGAATTGACCGTTTGAGAACACATGTGGCATGTATACCTCTAACGTGTTTTTACCATCTTCGTCAGATTCGCTCTGTGCGTCGACCGCGTACAACTAAAGCCGCAAAAACTCTTATGCATGCATATAATTATATGTACGAGAGTTGACTATGGCAGTGCTATTTTTGCAGGCTTAGCCCTTTCACGCATAAATAACTTTCAATCTGCACTTAATGCCGCGCTCGCCTGATTGGCGGCACAGTAAAGTGCGGGCATATTTGAAGTTTGTTACGGGAGGTAGGCTACTGCTGCCTGTTATATGCATTAACGTATTAAGTTTAAGATTCTAATGCTCATGCGTAATTTCATGGCAGATCAAGCCCCGAGTAATCTTTGGGAGCTTTGTGTGGTCTGATATATAGATTCTTTGGCTCTGCCGCGAAAGTGACCTGGTTTTCCTATATAGATATATTAGCTGGGGAACCCGGCGTTGCCCGGGAAATTTAGGATTCGATCCGCTCCGGCCACAACCCCACTACACAACACCCCACCAAACTGCGACCTCTATACCAGTAGGCAAC
The DNA here is from genome assembly GCA_949752735.1 of Lumbricus terrestris. Classification (NCBI taxonomy): domain Eukaryota; kingdom Metazoa; phylum Annelida; class Clitellata; order Crassiclitellata; family Lumbricidae; genus Lumbricus; species Lumbricus terrestris. Next base: position 60,861,548 of record OX457036.1, on the reverse strand, counting down.
CGGAGAAATTTGGGTTTGATGAAAATTTCCACCCCATCCCACCCTACCCCACCCCTTCACCCCCAACCCCCTCCCACCCCCACCACCCCCACTCTACCCACCCTACCTCCCACTCCATCTCCCTCCACCCCACCCCCACCCCTCCACCCCACCTCAACCCACTCCCTCACTCCACCCCACCCCAACCCCCCACCCCATCCCCAACCCCACCCCACGACCCCTACGCCACCCCACCCCACCACCTCCACCTCCACCCTCACCTCCATCCCACCCCTCCACTCCACTTTAGACACCTCTAAAACGGTTAATTATACGTGGCAAGTGAATGAAAATTTTTAGCGAAAATCAGTGTTTTTGACCCCCCGCACCCTGGCCCCCCCTGGTGGTGGAGATTTGCCAACCACTGATCCGGGGGGTTCTGATGGACCTCTATCTAGGAAATTTTTTTTTAAAAATAGCTGCGTTTTTTTTAAAAACATTTGGGGGGTTTCGCCTCCCCACCCTGGCCCCCATGGTGGTAGAGAATCGCCAACCCCTCGCCTTTGCGTCTCGTGCCGAAAAATGCGAAAAATTCTAGTGCAGTTTTCAACAAGTTGCCTATGCGATCTCGAATTTTCTGCAATGACTGCCATTAAAAAGCTACCATGTGCCTGTCGGTGGCGAATTATTACGCTTGTGTCTCTGATATTCGTGCGAGGATCAGACCTGGATTGAATCATATTCATAGGCCTACCTATTTAATTTGGATGCTTCAGAATGTTTCGATAATTATTATTCTTTACATCTCTCAGAAATTGTTGCTGCTAAATGCTGTAATATTGTTATTGTCTATTCACATCGTTTTTGCTCTACAATAGGCCTACATTGGTGTGCCAGAGTGCATTTATAATGCAGGGAGCCTAGTATATAGGCCTATAGCCTGCACCAAAAGTGAACATATATCTTCGAGCCAGAGTCTAAAATTCCAAAACATAAATTAATTATTCTAACATTGGAAGTTAATTAGGCTTAGCCTAATTGTGTCTTGAAAAATTAGACGGATGATACGCGTTGGGTTCCGTGAGCAAATGAGTGCTTCTGTAGGGTTCCGTCACTGTGAAAAGGTTGAAAACCACTGTCGTAAACCCTCGACCTGGAATTGCCTGCGTTTGACGCTCTGCTACCATTCTTGAACTCCTTCTCATGAACCCCACTCTTATTTTGAGATAGTTTTATTTTGATCAATAGGCTAAATATATTACTGGACAATATCCATTATAAAATGACTTTGCGTTAGACAAATTCCGGATATAACTGAGCAGGTAAACGAATATTTAATCAAGGGAGATCATTACCAGAGTATTACATCTAAGTTATATTCATTCTCAACGTAAACACCATTAAAACAATTTCGCTTGACGCTATAATAGATCTACCTGTCGATTGGGCGTTTTATGTAACAACTTGTTACCAGTCGCTAATGGCCAGAACGTCAATAATTTGCAAGACACCAGACAAATGTAGGTCTAAATAACATTGCTACGATCGCAAATATTTTAAATATATGTTTGAAACCATTATTTTTATTTTATAAAGAGTTTAGCTGTTAGATGTTCGTGGGAAACTGTGAGCAATAATCCACCGAGGTAAAACCTAGGCCTAACTATAAGCTATTAGGCTACGGTATATTATGAGTCTATAAGCGGTCATTCTCACGGTCCTAAAAATTAGGCTACTGTCCACCGCAAAGCAATAATCAGAATGCCAAGTAATAATAATAATAATAATAACAAAGACTATTTCTATGGCGCCGTAACACAGCCATGCCGTTACAAGGTCGCCTAGTACCAGATAATAATATAGACGGTCTGTCAAATGAAATTATTCTGCTTCGTTGCTGGAACATTTTATCTGGATGGCGTCAACTTTGGACGCCTAGAAAGTGGGTAGCTGCATTTTACAAAACACTGTCGTTGAAAACTGGTTGGCAACGCCCTTCCCAATTCCCATGGCATTGGACTTGTAGGATACCAGTAGGGCAGAGGCCAAGTTCCATGTAATATTTTGTTGGCTTAATCACGATGATAACAGTTCTCAAAGATAAAAAATAGCAATGTCGCCTTCCTCCTATCTGCTCGCTTAGAACTAACACATCCACAGGCTGTGCTGTGACAGAGTCGAGCAGTTAATAATCTTTAGCCCTCTAAAAAGTCGGCATTGTCGGATTTAATTGGTTGGATGGATCCAGAGTTTAATGACAGCGAATGACAACAGTGGCCGCAGAGGTCGACAGAGATTTGTTGTGGATTCAGTTTCTGATTAAAATTCGCCATTTTCTCTCTGATTTGACAATACTAATAGGCTATACTGACGACATTTCATGACTGAATTTTCAAAAGTAGTTTGGAGAAGCGTCGTGAGCTCTGATATCGGTGTTGGCTCGAATCTAGGCTACAGTAAAAAAATCACATTGAAATAGAAGTCTCAAAATGAAATCCACAAAGTTCTTACATCGTATGCTAGTATACGCTATATGTATTATTTCATTGCAACATTATTTCATTTCGGAGGGTGTTCAAACACCCTAAACATCCCCTTAGCTGTATACATATACGGCTTTGATAAGTAGGCTAGTTGCGACGTCTAGTCTTGTACGTTGCGATCGACCAGTATTGTATTTTTTATTGTGTTTATATATTTATATGCCATGGCGCCTCTCGCAGAATGACTATTCAAAGGCGATCTCAGCACGAGAAACTCCGGGAGAAAATAACTGTTTTGAATGTGTTTAACTGGCCTTTGCTTTGGGACGAAACTCAGGTTTCTGAGGGGACTGCCGATTGCGGCGGACGGCGACCACTAAGCCCCCCCCACCCACGATACCTTTTGACAAGTAGCCTATATTGAGCCATCATCATGGGATTCATGGACTTCAATGCAGTTAGGTTATAACCCGTTTTGGACCAAAACGTTTTTAGGCAAAATGTTTATGAATTGTGCTAATGTTTTGGACCTTACAAATAACGTTTGAATGTTTGAATGTATGCGTAACGTTTATGGACAATCTCGAATAGCATATGCAAAATTGCATACGAGCATGTTCGTTTTACAAGCATTGGACAACATGCGACTAAATTATTGATCTTGCACGAAATTATATCGCAGCACAATTGCCCCCCTTCAAGACTGCGTTTATCTCATCTGCCAATCAAATTTTGTTTTATAAATCACCCTAGGCCATTTTTCGTTTGCCGAGGCTGAGCTGGGAGCGCCCCTGAGTAGGTTTCTTCAACTTCAAGGGGCGCTGTGTTAGTCCATACAATGAATGAATGAATGATGATGATGATGATGATGATGATGATGATGATGATGATGATGATGGTGGTGGTGGTGGTGGTGGTGGTGGTGGTGGTGGTGGTGGTGGTGGTGGTGGTGGTGATTTTCGATTGATATTTGGCGCTATTGAAGTCAACGATTGAGGTCTGACAACCAGTAGTCGATTTAATGTGTCGCAGTGGAATTTATAGACCTATAGTAGCTTTTTTCAAAGACGGTTTCATCAAGGGTGGATAGAGAAATTTTCGAAGGGGTGGCCAAAATTTCGGTCTTGGAACAGGAGACAAATTTCGTCTTGGTCGCCGAAAAATCTGATGACCTTTCTTTTAGTCATTCGTCCAATTTCCAAGAAAAAAAGATACCGTTTTAGGTTTTAGCCGCCTAAATAGTTGGTGACCATATTTTTAGTCATCAGTCATCCTGGTCGGAGTAAATGGCCTCTCTAGTATCCTGCTTTTCTCTGCCGCTGCATTAAGTTAATGGCTTGTTGAAACCAAATCGGGGGGACCACGTCCCATGCACTTTTTAAACGGGGAGCATGGCCGGATTGTCCCCTCTGGATCCACCCCTGTGTTTCATAAATATAATTAAGATTACTGTAACCTTGCGAATATTTTGAAAAAAGCATAGCTTGATTAGGCCTATTAATTACTACCATTGTAGGCCTAAGTAGGCTAATAATAAAAAGTTACTGTTATTTTCATATTCATGTTCTAGTAAAATGCTTAGAATTATTTTGCGATTTCAAGCAAAGATAAATGCGTCTATTTTCTATTGGAAACACACGTGATGATGCATCATTTACATACCAACAGTTCAAAGGTCAACAGCCTACGAAACGTCAACGAGCGATGGCACAGATCGTTGGAACTTCCCGACCTCTGGCGCCGCGGCCAGCAATGCAATCATGGGCGCCGACTCTGCGAGGCCCGTGAGTGCTCAGCACCACCAGAAATTGGCCATGCGAGGCCCGCCCTATGCTGGGCACCACCAGAAATCAGCCAACAAGATGTGCTTTTTATGATATTATTTCTCTGTTGGCGTTGCTTATCTATAAAAATCATTGCGTTTTTTACATATTTTCTTTTATCTCAGTTAGTCTACCTTAATATTACTCCAGTTTTACTCCGTCCGGTAGTCTGAACTCCATACGAATACGAGGAAAATCTCAAAATCTCGCTCATTCGATCCGCTTCAGTCATTTTTTTTATTACGGACGAAGGCGACGACTTGAATGACTTTCTTTTTTATTGTAGGCCTACATGCTGGGTTATACATGTATAATGATCATCACTGCGCGAAAATCACTTTACAGCATCACAAAAACTGGATACTGTTTTGTCTGCGTTAATTAACAAATCAGCCTTGACTAAATTGTCTGCGAAAACCATTTGAAAAACTATCTTCCACAATGTTAATATTGGCTCACTAAAATTAATAGTGGCTAATGTAGACAGAATTGTTTGATTTCTTGTGCAAAATTTGAGTCTGTTGAGTGTTGACCTAATTAGGGGAGAGTGCTCCAAGATGCCCATGCTAACGAAGATTGTGCTTTTCTTCTGTGTGGATTCCAAGAAAAGTACATGCCAAGAGTTAAAAATTTTTAAGCAAATGGGAAGAACATTTATTGAGATATTAAATGTGACACATGTGCTCAAAATCCGTCGTTTGACGTTTTTGACTTTTTTGTTCCGTTATATTCTACAGTTATTCTGTTTCAAAATGCTTTTTACAGAATGAAAATATCTTTTTTCTAACTGAAGATAACTGAAATTATATTCGTTCGATTCTGTAACTTGTAGAATCACAACAAGGGAGAAAATTGAGCTAAAAGTTTCAGCACATTTGTGTCATTAAAGTCCTTAGTAATCATTAATTGAATATTCTGCAATTTTGCTGGTCAATAAATGGGTATATTATGTATCGAATACAGCAAACGGCATCCAATTCGAGCAATTACTTTCCACATTGGGACTGAATTACAGGCAAATGCTGAATTACCGAAGACGAATGAATGAGTCAGTGAAATAACATAGGACAAACAAACGCTTCCAAGATCGAGTAGCCTACTCGGCCAGGAGCGACATAATTATATCGAACCCTATGAGTGTAATATTTCAAACACACAATCAACCAGGCACTACAAGATGTGGACCTTTGTCCATTTATAATGTAATTAATGTAAACATTGCAACTGATCAGCAGCGTCTTACCAGTAGGCCTATTACCCTATCGGCTCCCTCAAAGAAATATTTACCTAACAGCTTAGTCTAGAGAGAGACATGAATAAAACAAGACAATTGGGTCCGATTAGCCTACAATTTGAACGTAGTATGATAACTCATGCAAGTCTTTTCAATTCTTGAAAGGAATTTTAATTAGGACTATCTGCACATAGACACTAATATTGTTCCTATTTATTATCTCGTACACACATCGCTCGAACGCGCAAACACTGTATATAGGTAGAGTAGATCAGAGCCGATTCAATTTACATCAAGTTACCAAAAGCCAGTGCTAATCAAACTTCCTATAGATCTATAATAATTATTATGCTGGGTGGCCACTGAGGGGTGGGCTGTGGATGCGTGGATTGCCAGTTTAGCCATGTTTGCCAAAGTAATTGACCGCTTCGTTGATCTCGATCTCAGTACCTCTCATTCTACAAGCCAGCGTGTTATCCAATGAACTACCCCCTAACGAACAATCAACCAGGTTGCGCTTATCACAATTTGAACAGTTTACAAGACTTTCGCTATTTCCTATTTAACGATGTAAAATAATATTTATACAAATTCTTTCCAAAGCTAACGCTAGCTGTAGACCTGAGTAAGAAAAGGAGCAACAGAACATTTACGGGTAGGTGCGCATGCGCAATATCGAAAGTCAGTCTCGTAAACCAATAAGACTCTCAGAAAACTGAGTCGGAGGCGTGGTTGTCAGGTGGCCATTACAGATGCTAAACTTTATAGCCAAACTTTGTCACGTTCAAGTAGGTGGTAAAATTTACCAGAACCGTCTAATATCATATTTTAGGATATAACCTATCATGCGGTACACATGGCTACAAGAAATAGTCAGGTCAGCTTATGAAAACTCGGTCGTTCATGGCGAATTTTAACTTTGAAAATAGGCTATTTGGGACCAAGATTCAAAGCGAATTCTTACACCACATGCGGCAAAAGTCATTTTTCCTCCACTAATCATTTGAATTCAGCATTTTTAGTTGTAGATATTTAAAGTAGACATATTTTTAAATAATAATACACTATAAAACAATTTTCCATATTTTTGACCTCTGTCGCCTGTTTTGCCTTTTATCTCGAAATCTAGATCGCGACAAACGACGGGAAAAGAACACCAGTGACACAAATCATATCTTTAAAAATGACATAATGGGAAATTTTGATGAGATAACAGCTCAAAATGTCACTGTTTCATGTTGTGCGGAAATTTATTGAAGTATTAAATCATATCTTTAAAAATGAAATAATGGGAAATTTTGATGAGATAACAGCTCAAAATGTCACTATTTCATGCTGTGCGGAAATTTATTGAAGTATTAAATCATATCTTTAAAAAAGAAATAATGGGAAATTTTGATGAGATAACAGCTCAAAATGTCACTATTTCATGTTGTGCGGAAATTTTTTAGACAACGGAAAGGATGCTTTTCAAGTCTCAAACCACGACAATTTCTTTTAAATGACAGCCTAAGATGCTGCCATTGCAGTGTGGCAAGAAAAAAATTCGAAAATGGTTAGGAGCACATGCATCCCCTCCCAAGCCCCTTCGGCCCTTCCCCGCTCGGCGATCGTCCTTTGACCGCGAGTTCGTCCCGTAAAACCATGAACAAGTCTCCGCCTATGAACAGAGGTCATTTCACTCACTCTCCTATAAAAAAGGCTCAAAAAATTTTTCTGTCACATTCCTTTGGGCACCCACACTCTTCGGGTCAACTCGGCGCCTATGAATGCAATCGAATATTCAGTGTCTGGCTTTATTTTGCAGCGCATGGATGTCGACTCTTTGTAGTCTAACTAGGGCGTCTTGACCTGGTCATGCGCTCTGCTGCTAGGCTTATTGGTCATATTCCAAAATTTGCCCCGATTTCTGCTTACATGCGTGATGTTTTGCACTGGCTTCCAGTCTCGTAGCGCATCTCGTACAGAATAGCGGCGCTTGTTTGACGGTGCCTCACTGGTAGTGCTCCGTCCTACTTATCTGATCTCTGTCAGAATGACATAGCCTCCCGTCGAGCTTTACGCTCTTCGGCCAATGGGGAGCTGCTGGTCCCTCGAACCCTCTCTGGTATACCAGAAATCGTCGAGCCTTCTCGTTTGTTGGCCCGGCCACATGGAATGGGTTCCCGATTGCACTACGCTTACTACCTCGGAATAAGTTGCCTGTTTTCTACCAGTTGTTCAAGAACTGTCTTTTTAGGTGTGGCTGGGCTGGAAGCGCCTCTGAGTAGGCTTCTTGAAGGGGCACTATATAAGTTTTCGGAATGAATAAAGCAAATTTACATTATAGTGCAACTTTGAAAATGGCTCTCTATGCGCTAAACAATAATTACGAGAAACGTCGTTAAGAACAGAAACTTCAACAATCAGCAAACCAACTAGGCCTATAATAGCCTACGGAGAAGGCTAGAATTATCACAAATTATAGGTCTGCACTCACAAACACGCACCCGAATCCCAAGCAAAGGATTGACATCCACAGTTGACAGATGGTACCGTGTTCAGCGTCTCTCAAACAAGGTACGCCTTTTGATGGAGTGACGACCGGCTGCATAGCGCTCGCGGAGGTAGGTCCTACAGTGTGTATAAACGACATCGCCGCCGCCCAGCATTACATAACTCCGCCACTGTTTGCACCCTGACAGTGCCAGTCCCAAGCCTGGATAAAGGAGGAGAGCGACTCTAATCATAAATTATTTGCAATGGCAGTGCCGCTAAACAGCAAAACAAGCCCAGCATTAGGCCCTAAATCTAATGAAATGAACTAACCAAATTGGCTAAAAATTCATAATTAGATTTAGTATTATCATTTTTAAGAACTATAATATAATTAATTTGAATTAGCAGTAAATTAATTAGAATTAGTTATTGACGTCAAAATTTAAAACGACACTTAGGCCCTAGAGCAGAGGTTCTCAAACTGTGGTACGCGTAGGCTACACCTTGTGGCACGCCAGGCGCCGGAAGGGGTACGCAAAAAATTCCAGAAATATAAACTTTCTTTGAGTTTATGGACTTTGTGTCCATCTTTCTTTGATTAGCTATGTAACGACGTAACATAACAACAGCATCGTAATTTATTTATTTCACAACATATAATCAGACTCACATACCATATAGTGCATGCAACATAGGCCTACTTATGTTTAGGCCTATTATTATATTTTTGAGACAAATAATTTATGAATGATTGAGAGAACCAAAGCCAGAAATTCTCAGCCTAGTATAGCCTATGTAAAGATCAGACAGGGGAGAGCTGAATTGGCCTAAGGATTTATTTCTGGTCGAGCTTCAAATTTTGTGATTTCTTTCGGCACGTCATATCTGGGTGAGACAGGTTTTTAAACAATTCTTGTCATCAAAAAACAAATAGGGCCTAAATTTGCGTTTGAAATAGACGAATATTAAACCAGATTGATATTTTTAAATCTGTAAGCTTACTAGTCTAAAAAAGCCAACAGCACTATAGGTTAGTCCTTTCTTACAGAGGTCATGAACTCATGAAACAATTTTCCCTTTTGTTGATAAGATTACCTTATTGAAACTATGCATAGCCTATATTTTAAATTTTGCTCCCTATAGGTCTATAGGCTACGCCTGTAATACAAGATGTCATTAATGATTGAAAAGACTTTAATTTTCACTACAAGCCGCAAGAGGACTTCACAATGGCATTTTTTCTGATCTGACTCTGCTGGTGGTACGCCATCATTAGATTTTTTACTTGGGGGTACAATAAAAATAAAGTTTGAGAACCCTGCCCTAGAGATAAAGACCCAGCCCTACCGGTATATTACAATGACTCTATGCTAGACAAATATTTCAAATAGCGACCTTAGCTAACAAATTTAAAACTCTTTATCCAAATTCCGTCGATTCTCCTGAGAAATGGTATTCAACTCAATTCAACTCAATTGCTTATTGAGAGAGGTAAACTTGATAATGCAAAAAATAATCAGAATTACACAAATAAAAAAGAAATCGGAGTTGCACTTTGAAATTATCTAGATTAGGCCTATTGAAGCAGACTATAACAGTTTCAGGCCAATTGCTTCATTCATCTTTGTCAAACACTGCTGGAACAATCGCTCGATGCATTTGTGTCGATGTTGCAGGAACAAGATGATGTGTCCGATGCATTTAGTCTCAAAAATCCCATTTTCATACAGAATCGACAATTGCCAATACCATTGCTAAACACGAATTTGACAATCAATGTTAGGCCTATAGTCTACTTTGCTTGTGCGCGCTATCATGCATTGAAATTAAGCAGATAAAAGCGCAGAATCTAAGGGCATTTCGTTTTATAGATGCTATAAGAACTAAATAAGCTGAATAAGCTGATGCTTTGCGCTTGACTTTCGAGTGGTTCCCTAAAAATTTGGAGATTACGATCACGATTAAAGACTCAAAATATTTTATATTCTAAGTTTTAAAAAATCATTCAGTAAACAGAAACTATACGAAAATTGTTTAACAAAGCAAATGAGAAGTTAGTTATGCAGAAGTATACATTTTGCATTATAATTAGCCAAGATTGGCTAATTAATTAGAATTGTAATTAGCAAGCAATTTAATTAGCCTAACCAGGTAGGCCTAATTAATTAATTTTTAATATATATATATATATATATATATATATATATACATACAGTAGATCTATATAGTTATCCATCACTGCCTCCCAGGAGTCTCTGAATATGTTGTCTGCCAATCAGCAGATCAAGGTATCATTAATGAATGGCAATAGATGCTACTCAAAATAACCCATCGCTCTTTCTCCGACGATATAAAACTTACCTGGTTGTAGGCCTATAGGCCTATAGGCCTATACGCACTCTGTGGATAAGGGACTCGAATGCACACCATAAAATAAATTCATCCCTTACGTTTTGAATGCATTGCATTCCCATTTCACTAAAAACTATCGTCAGGACATTTTCGAGCAAATCAATTAAAATCCGGTAGCCAGTATAACTATAAAATTATCGCAATTAGATACTCAAAAAGGAGGCTATCAGAATGCACAGGTTTAGGCTATAATTATGTATATTCTGATTGAAGAAACTAAGAATAATGTCGATAGGAACTATGCCAACTAAAACATCTTACTGAGTAAATTCTGAAGTTGCACATAAACCACAAACGCTGAAAATTAATTACTATGCAAACGGAAGAAGTAGGGCCTATAATGAAAACAAGTAAAGCCTATAGAATCCAAAAGTTGCGTCTTGGCTTGTAAAAGAACCATTAACAAAATGGCATTCAATGCGCTTACATACCAGGTCATGACATCATTCATTCACATATAGACGCCTATTCAGATCTTATTCTTAAGCAGTCATGCATGTATCTTCAAGTATAGGACAATTACAACTTGACAATATTATGGCTCTACAATACCCACCATCTGACCACTCTCTATAGTTCATTTTTATTTTTATTTTATTATTGCGTCATAGTTCATATCAATATGTTTGAATACAAGGACGAAAATGATGTTGATGACATTGCTGTTGGAGGTTGTTACGATAAACGATAATAGCAATGAAACAATGCGAATGCTATAAAACTTTTCACCCTGAAAAGTACAAGGATCACGACAAGGCTTAGAAATTGTGTTTAATGCACTTATGATGCCATAATGTTGCACGAAATAACGAATGAGTATAGAATTTAAATCTGATCTCATCTCTATGTGTAGATGATTCATAGCTACCAAAACGACATTTATTTTAAGCTGTCTAATTATTTTGCAGCCGGGATGAAGTCACCGTAGGCTACACTTATTTACAAACATAAAAAGTTTTATTATAGACGAGACCATAATATTATCATCATGTAAGTGCAGGCAGTCCAGCTATTTCAAGGGACCTACCAAATATCTTAAAACATAAACTAAGTAGTTACAGTTGCAATTACATAATAACATATAATTAGCGATTCATTCATATCTTTTATTGTTCTCACGTGAAAATTATAATGTCAGAAATCCTAAGTAAAGGACGCACACAGTTCCCGAAATGATAAACAATAGGCCTACACGTCAGAAATGCTAGACAAAAGGCATATAAAGTTCCCAAGTGAAAATAGTACATCCTAGAAGTGTAAAGCAATTGAAGGAAAACACAGTTGTTTAAAAACCGCATCTTACAAATGCGAGATAAAGAACATGCACACACAGTTCCCAATACATGTTAGAAAAGGAAAGTAAAAGGACACACAAAGGAAGAACAAAGTAATTAGTTCAAGGCCTCTTGTCACCCTTGACAGACAAACGTGTAGTAAATGTGAGGCAGCGCGACAAAATGAGGCTTAACTCTTGAAAAATCAAAAATGAGTTTTTTGTCTATTATTATAGTGCTTATAATTCTTGTTAAAGTGAGCCATCATCTATTAAAATTGACCGTCGTTTGACAAAGTTATGACTATTTGTAGCTTCAAAGTCGAGTTGCGTTCATTCTGAGAAAATCGGGTTCAAAGATTTTTGACGGATTTCATGAAAGTTATCGCTTATAGCATTCGACCCATCAGCCGGTGCCTCCACGTTTGATAGGTCAAATTCGTTTAGATTGTTTAGAAACTGTGCAACATTTTCTTCGTGATTCTTTTCAACGCCTTTTCGAGTATTTTAATGGAATGTTATGATCATTCGGCATTCAGACCCACTCAGCTAAGCTAAGGTCAAGGTTAAATTGAGCCAGCAGGCCGACAGATTTAAAGGGAACAAGTCACGCGCCACGGATTCAACCAATGAAGCTGCCGTATTTTGATCACGTGTCTGACCAACTGGGCACGGTTTGAAAAATGCATTATTATTCATTATATTCTGTCTACTCGTACGCGTATAATGAGCATTAGCATAATTTATGTGACCGGATTAAGAAACTAGAAAGGCTGACCTTTCAGGCGATACCATTTTTAATAGGGGTGTCAGATTGTTACCCACCCTAAAATGACGTTGAAAGCAGCCTAAAATGTAAAGTTTCCGGTCAAAATTTGCAGGAACAAATTCAGATAAAAATTATTTAATAATATTTGCTGTCGGAAATAACATTCAAAATTTAGAAAATATGAAGATGAGATACCATACTAAACGAAAATGTAAAAAAGTGAAAATTGACACGTTGACACCTTTTGAGACAAAATCGACTGTATCTCAGATTTGTATGCTACCGACATAAGCCTCATAATGTCGCGCGGCCTCACAAATGGTATGAGGAATCATATATAGGCCTACGTTTAATTGGTAAAGCGTTAAGGAATTTTTTAACTGCACAACCCCTTTCTCACTCTCTTCACATCCTCCATGGTTACTTATTCCCAATAGGATGAGAAAAAATTCAATATCTTAAAACTGTGCACGCAAGTGCTTTTACAGCTGCACAAATTCGTTTAGAACTGTCCATTTTGTATAGAACTGTGCACTAAAAGCCCCGATAAACAGCCTACTGCAACCAGTTAACACAGTTGTAGTTAGTCAACGGTACTGTTAACGCCAATATTATGTAATTATAAATGAATAAAAATCAAAGTTGAGGAATATATAAAATTAGGATTCAAAAAGACTATAAATTATTTGATAACTTAGAAGAAAAATCCGAAGTAGTCTAACTTTCAATTGTGCCAATGAATATTCTAAAATTCGCATCTGTATTTGACACAGCTTAAAATTAATTTTAGGCACATAATCACAATTATGAATGAGTTCCACAACGATGGCCTATGTGTTTAATCGCGAGTAGGCCTAATCGTGCGATCGTAGGCCTACGAATGAAGATGCCATGATTATTTCCTTGATACATGACACTCGGCAGACTGCACAAATCGTCAAATAGCTTGTAAAGACTGCCTGCAGTGACAGTGTAATTATTATAACATCTCATCACATAGTTGGAACTTTTAAATTTATTTACATAATTATGCCTACACATTTCAGGCGGCGGAATACTTGGTTCCATATCGCAAATTTTTTGGCAGCATTTTTAATTGAATGTCATTAAAAAGATAAATTCTTAGAACGAGATCATTCACTGAATTTCATACAAATTGATATTACCTGACGCAATATTAAATATTTCAGCTTTAAAATTCAAACATTATTTCGCCAACGTTCAATTTTGAAGCATATGATGTTTTAGCAGAACATGCAGTTTATATTACACTGGCACATTTATTTTCTTTTTACCGTTAATGAAAACTAAGAATGAACGATAAGGATAAGTGATTATGTCTGTTATCATTAAGCTTAAATAATTGCGTTGACCTGTATTTTGTGAATTGGATGAACTTTTAGACATTTCTATAAAATGTAGGCCCATGTAAGAAGAAATAGAGTTATAGACCATCATTCAAAATATTTCTCAATCTTCTGCTAAAGTAGCCTAATATAAAATTAACCTGAAACAAGGTTAGGACGATAAAAACTAGTTTTATTCTGGAGCGTTGACAAATGCTCAAAAGACACGTTCCTGAGCTTGATTGTATTGACACGTTGATCCTATTTAAGCATCAGAATATAATTTTTTGTGCATCCTCCTGTGACTTCATGTCATTATTGACAGTCATCTATATTATAAGGCAGAAACACTTTCTGTATGTTTATTTGTTTGTACGCTTTTGACTCTCCCCTGCAGAATAGGCTCGGAAATGAAACAGCGTCGGTATAAAAAAATTATTGCAATCGATTCTTACCAAAATTATAAGGTCATCGCAACTATTTTCAGGTTTTAATTCCGTTTAAAACAAAAGTTATTGGCGTTTTAAGACAGATTTCATCAATAATAACGCTTCAGTAAAGAGTCTACAGCCCATGACGTCATACCCGCCGAGTAATAATTTCCGCAGTGCCTCGCAGCGGCGGGTCACCTTTGGCCTTTTGGGGAAGCGGGGTGGGGTGGAGGGTTGGCGAAAACCCGAAATCTAGCGGTCTACGATGGGTACCACAGTGGAGTAGTGTTTAAAACCCTATATTTCCCGGGCAACGCCGGGTAACACATCTAGTAATCTATATAAATAAAAATGTAAAAAGTTTGGTCCTAATGGTTATCTCGGAAACTTCATCACCGATTCTTTTGAAATTTTTCGCAAAACGCTCCGTTCGAACACAGTCGTGTTTGTAAAAGGATATCCTGGAAAGAAACAAATCTCTTAGACCAAAAAACACAACTTTCTCCTCGAGTTGACACGTTTATACATTTTAACTCTCACGCAGACGTCCGCCATCTCGCGCATGCGCTGTCGATAGCGCTGTAGATATAATATGGATTCGACCCACTTTCATTTCAACCGTCCAAAGATTTTAACTGGGTCACCAATCACAAACCTGGGAAAGAGGTCGCAACATTCGCGCGCGCTGTCCACAGCATGTTTATTTTAACTGGGTCACAGGTCGCAACATTCGCGCGCGCTGTCGACAGCATGTTTATATAGCGCATATATTTAACTGTCGATATATATTTATATTAACTGTCGATATATATGGATTCCGCCCATTTTAACTGGGTCACCAATGACAAACCTTTGAAAGATTGCTTTC
This sequence comes from Lumbricus terrestris, assembly GCA_949752735.1. Taxonomy (NCBI): domain Eukaryota; kingdom Metazoa; phylum Annelida; class Clitellata; order Crassiclitellata; family Lumbricidae; genus Lumbricus; species Lumbricus terrestris. The sequence continues at coordinate 60,846,452 of OX457036.1, read as the reverse complement.
AAATTTTCACACAGCGTTCTAGCGGACGGGTTTTAGCTGTCGGGAAGGGAGGAGTGAGGGAGGAAGAGAGGGGGAGGGAGCTGGAGGAAGAAGGAGGGGAGGGAGCGGACAGATGGAGGGAGGGAGGAGATGGATGGAGGAAGGGGAGGAACGGAGGGGGAGGGAGGGATGGGGAGGGGGAGCGACGGGGAGGGAGATGGGAGGGGAGGGGGAAAGGGAGGGGAAGGGGAGCGGGAGGGGAATGGGGAGGGGGAGGATGGAGGAGGGGAGGGGTAGAGGAAGGGGAGGGAGGGGAAGGAGAGAGGGAGGGGAAGAAGGGAGGGTTAGGGGAAGGGAGGGATGGGAGGGGGAAGGAGAGGGAAGGAGAGAGTGGGAGGGAATGGCGGTAGGGTGGGACAGAGGGAGGGAGCGAGGCAGGGAAGGGAGGTATGGTGGGAGAGTTGCACGGTCTTTTCAGCCACAGCAACGCGTGGCCGGGTACAGCTAGTATCTCAATAAATTTGAAATAAACTAATCTAAGTTGCTCAATCTTGATTTTAGACATTGAAGGTCAATTGCAACTTCATTCACAGGAAGCATAAGAATGTCTTCCAGCTGTCAGCGAATGTTTTCCTCTCGATTCTTGTGACTTTTCTATCACGTGATGATAAGATATAGTTGGATTGAAGATGATGCTGATCTTGTATCTTTCCCCAGCTGAAGGCAAGGTAAGTAAGCGCGAACAAATACACAGAAATCTGTTTACAGTAGAAACCGGGCAACTGGCGGATATTTGCTTTGAATTAAATGCAGTAGACATATTCGGCTGGAACACTGAACCTCACAACAGAGAAAAGCTTCAAGGGTGAAGCAAATACAAATCGCTCACATTTGAAAGACAATGCTATAATAATAATTAAGAGTCCACAATGACACACCAAGTGCTGTGATTAGGCCTATAGGCTACTCGTGACAAAACAAAATGATCAAACTAATTGAAGAATACTGAAAAATAATATCACCACAAAGACTCCGAAATTTCTTTAGTGCTCCATCTTTGGAGATAAAAAGCGACGGTCCCACAAACGAAGTGGGAAAGTTGAACTACCTCTTCATCAGTTGAAAACGCTGTTGTCTTGTGGGACTGAGGAATATTATAGTTTACTAATTTGTCTGGTTCTGGTATCGATCAATTTCCAAACAGATGCGTTGACGGATTATACAACAGAAAGCATCGTATAATTTAGCAAGGTTCCGATCACGCCGCATAAAATTTTATAGTCGAAATTTACAATGGTAGAAAACAAAATTAGGCCTACAGAGAAAACTCGGCTCTATGTTTGAAAATCACTAATTTTGTAGAAGATATTCTGAGTATTGAGAATTTGAGAGCCTGATCAATGTCTGCGCTGCAAATTGTGAATGTGCAACTTCAATTGATATCGTTCTTTAAAAATTTGGCAGATGAGCCCCACTCTTTAATATAGCACTTGATAATTATATGAAGTAGGCCTACCATATAGCCATTATGCCATTAAACATCATTGACCTAATTCTGCTCAAGTTTATAAGTGTCATTTTCCCATAATCTAACACTTTGCTGCTAGAATAGACCTGGCTATGTGAACTTCCCTTTAGAGCCTAACTGTCTCAGAAACTCCATATTCCAGTAGTTTGACAGTGGGCACAAGTGGCTCTAGACTTACACATCAACTCCCCTTTAAAACACTTGATCTATGAATTACCATGGCTATTATGCCATTAAAACGTCATTGACCTATTTTCGCTCACATGTATCAGGGTCATTTTCATGCCAGAATCAGCAAGTAGGCTATAGAGGCCTTCCGCAGGAAACTGCTTGAAAACAATCCATTGTTCATGCAAATGAGCAAAGTAAGTAAATGATCGTGGAGCATTAAGAGACTTAAAGGGATAGGCTTTATGAAGGTTGACCTTGCATTCATCACATTTTTCTTATGCTGATTCAGTGCACCTGCTCTAAGACCAAATCGTGATAAGTTTATAGACACTGAACACGTCCACTTGTCGGAAGTCAGAGGATTTTTGCTATAATATAAAGGCCCTTGATTTTTTATACTCAAAACGGACCAGCTAAGTCCGAACATGGTTTCTCAGGTACGCTAGCCTATATTAAAAGGACCCATCATGCATGTTTACACGCTCAACAATAATAAAATTATGCCAAACAATAATATTAGGCTATTATTATCAGGTTTAAACATTCAATAATAACAAAATTATGTCAAACAATTAAATTATCTTCTTCGTGTAGGCCTAATCGAATTCCCAGTTTGGTTGGTCATGGATAGCGAACTTAACTCGATCGAGGGGGGTCATTCTAGATGGTGTGGCTTAGGTTATAGAACAGACAAAGCTCGACTCCACTCCGTCAGGCAAGTCCGTGGAGCTAAGATGCCAACCCTCGTCACGGTGAACTGCATTGTTTTCATGCATCCGTCTTAACGCTATTTGCTCCCTGTTACATTTGATGTTTCCTTACCTAGGCCTACTATAACATCAGACTACATAATCTCTTAACCAGATCTTCAAAGTTGTCGCACATATTTTATTCGCTTCAGAACAAGACTTCCTCCATTACCGTCGCGTAACTCGATGTTTTAACTTATCAAACTTATTTTGATCTACAGTTTGATGCAGACACATTTTATTGTGGTTACCCTCTGTCCCGATGAAAAATAGGCCCAAACAAAACGTGTCATAAATCGGTCAAAACTTATAGCAATTGCCTGAAATTTTAAAAGCAACAGTAGTAGCCATATTACGAACAAATCCGAACGCCGGGTCTGAGATGCAGTGTCGAAAGGGGAAATTTCCAACAAGCCAAAAGGAAGTGAAGTTCAGCTGCAGCTGGTGTTCAAAATGTCCTCCTCGTTCACGGATACACGACCGTAGACTTACGTGAGACCATTGCTCTTCTGTCACTTGACTTCATACTCCCGCAGCTGTGGCCACCCAACAGTGCAGACCTCAATCAAGTTGGCTGTCCAATCTGGTTTTCTGGATGAGTGCGTTTATCGTTCCAGACACTTCGTGTATTCGTGACGTCGATCACCTTAACGCGCGTGTGATTGAGAAGAGTGGCAGCTATTTGACCACGTGATCATCGACCGGGCCATCAAACAGTGGCGTCTACATCTACTTTCGTTTGTCCGTGAACACCGAGGATTGAACACCAGCTGTAGCTGAACTTCCCTACTTTTGAAGCCTTTTGTATGTCGAAAAGTTTACCTTTTCAGTAGCCTATAGTGCATCCGAAACGTTCATAAACTTGAGAAATTCATCAACATTTACAAACGGCATCAGGATTTGGTGATTATATGGTCATTGTTGTTGTTTATAAAATTTCAGATAAATGCTAAAAGTTTTGACAGAGTGATGACGCTTTCTGCTGTGGTCTACTTTTCATCAGTACACAGTGTATTTGATTCCAGTGTGCGTGGCTGATGTTTTCAAAGTACCGTAGAATATTAAATTTTGATAAAACCGTTACTGATGTTTTCATAGTAGGCTATCTGATCGCAATGTGGCTGATGCTTTCAAAGAACTAAGTTTCACATAATAGCGCGCGTGCACAGTTATAGAAATCGTCATACTATGTAGCCTAAATGTAAAAACTTATCAAAAGAAATTAGATTACCCTGCTATCGCTAGGCACATTTCTTGTTTTGACCCTTCATTCTAATCTTTGGATGCCTTCGATATACTTCTTGATCAAAGGGATAAAACAGTAGCCTAATACTGCCATTAATATGTTAAGCAAGAAAAGCTCAAAACTTTAGGCCGACTTTTGCACCAAAAATTATTGCGCACTACCGGCGATTCAGCTTCACTGATTCATCCGCTAATTTGTTCCGATCCGTTGTCCTAAACACCAGTGGAATGTACCAGCCCAGGATACTTGACAGACATCATAGACCAGTGATTCCAAACATTTTCCAGATCGTCACCTATACTGAAAGTTATTATTTTAGTTCATGGCGCCTGGGCATGATCCTGTTTTCTCTTCCTGTTAGTTCTTTATTTCAATGGCGGGAAAGTTCCGTGTATTCAGCCGTAGCTCATTCATTAATTCACTCATTCATTCATTCATTCTCTAGGTTTATATAGCACCTCTTCAAGAAGCATACTCAGGGGTGCTCCCAGCATAGCCGCGGCTGAATAAATAGACGAGTGATTTATTAAACAAAGTTTGATTGGTCAGAGGCACGCAATATACGTAACTGCGACGGGATTGTCATTCCAGATGGTGGAGCTGCAACCGAGAAAACTTGGAGACTTTGTCTAGCAGCCAAGTGAGCCCGTGGAACTAGGAGTTCTCCTCATCGCGGAGCAAAATGCCCGACGCGCTGCAACGTCGGACAGTACTGATCAGGTACATGTATGTGGAGCACAACCAAAGATGCAGCTATATAGTTGCAGCGTGATACTACACAGCAACAATCTGATAATGTAGCAGATCGCGCATTTAGCAGAAACAGAGGCGAATTCCCAAATTCGCGTAATGAGCCGAACAGTTGTGCGCAGATCCTAATCGAGTCGTTCAAGAACCTCAAATGGTTGACCAACGAGGATCGGGCAACAGTGGTCAAGTTGATTATCTTTTTTTAGTCTTGACGCTCAACTATTGTGGGGAGTAACAAAGTAACAAAGGCCTAATAAAGAACAACTGTAGCCTACATATCGTCATGAGAGAGCGAGCGAGCGACCACAAAGAGCTGGCGAAGCTGATAGAAGCCTAACAGCGTCGAGACAACTTTGGCAATTGACACTGCACAAAATAGTTTTACTCCCAGGTCAGTGGTGATAAATAAGTAACTTGCACATTCCTTCATCCATTCTATACGATCCAAACGTGGCACCCCAGGGCATGGTCACACCATCCTGGTTGGAAAACATTGGAATAGACGCAGTTATTTTCGGAAGACGTCTTTAATTCCCTCCAGTTCACATTTCCACGTGCTTTTCTACTTCCGTTGACGTCTCCACTCTCCAGTATCGCACCGTCCCTCTCCGGGTCTAATTCACACGACTTGAGAATACCTTGAACATAGAGTTCTCTATAGTAGGCTACTTGAAACGCTTCGCCATAAATGCTCTATCTCAGGCAAACATTGAACTTCGGCGTATAACCTAACTATATCAAGTAGCCTTTACCCTATAGTCATCGTATAGGCTAGCATTCGGTAAAGTATAGGTCTATACCTTAGTTGATTGCTGGTCCGACTATCGAGACATTCACAAAATGTCCCATATTGTGTCAATAATTTGAGAGACTTAGTAAACTGTGCAAAGGACCTATAGACATAATTCGAAATGTAACTTGCGAATAATGTTTCACTGCACACAACATTATAGGCCTATGCGTCATAATTTCAAAGAAAACACCGACACTCGGCAACTTCAAGTACCTCAATCAACTCCAACTTAAACAGAATTGTAGGCTATCATAATCATTCAAGCTCTATTACATTCAAGTAAGTCACAAAACTCTCAGCATTTGAATTGCAGTGTATTGCAAGGTGTTCTATTAGTAGATAAGATTGATGCTATAAAAGATTGTTGCTTAACTTCTAGGCCTATAAGCTTACATGTACAACGCAGTGCGTTTTCAGACGTTTCATACAAGAACTTTTTTTACTATTATTGCTATGTACAGACCAAGCGTGAATTTCTGCACGCGCACAATCATGCAGACACACACGCGCACGTAATATTACGCCTATTATAAGCATACACGGTGTCCCAATTAAACTGATACCATTTTTGTTTTGGCGATATTAGCCTATACCTGTAGATCCCAAATGAAACTCTATAACATTTCATAGAATGTATGAGGGATAAATTATCAATGTTTCCTGAAAATTTCATCCAATTCTACAAACAAAGTCCGAAGTTAGTCACATTCAAATTTGGTCAAAGAAAATTTTAAGTTTCCAACATGTAAAAGATATAAATTTATTGTTTGCAACTGTACACCTTACTTTCCAAAAATATGACGTCATATTTCCGTCATTTCCATGTTAGAGGACAATAATAAAAGTGGTTTTCAGCAAAGATGATTCGAATCTTTTAAAACTATTTTAAGAGAAGAAAAACATTACGGTGCAAAACGTTTTACTCGGTGAACCCTTGCTGCCTGCTATTAAAGAATTGTCGGGCAGTGAATTTTTCATATTTTAGCAGGACAGTGCTCTTGCTCATCGCGCCAAAGAAACTGCTGGTCTGCTTTCAAGAGAAACTCCCGAGTTCGTTGCCCGGGAAATGTTGGTTTTTTGTCCCACCTCCGTCACGCCTCGCCCCGCTTCCACTCCGTCCTTCTCACCCGCCCTCTTCCAACGTGACCCCAACCCGGCCCCACCCAACTTTTGTACCCGCACGCCGCCACACACGGCCCAACCCGGCACACCGCACCTTTCCACCCCGTCACACCGTCCCAAGCCATCCCCGTCCCCACCCACCCCGCCCAACCCCGTTCCTTCCCACCCATTCCTGAGCCTGAGCCAACCCCACACGACCTATCTGAGGGTGGTTCACCAGTCATCACCGTCTCCCTCATCGCTCCACCCGCCTACTGTATGACACCACTTTTGAAAGGTCATGCTTACTAAAGATAAAATTATGACAATAATAATTACGAAAGTTCCTGCGATTTCAACCAATTCATAAACTATTAGTTTAAGCAAATAAATCTCACGAGTGGGAGAACTTTGTTTAGGACTACACAGCAAACTTCACAACTTTATTAGTAAATATGCTTACACTAATCCATAACACGTGTTTCATTTCTTACAAATTTGGTTTGCAATAAAATGGGACATCAAAAGTTTTGAAATCTTTTGAAATTTACAAACACGAGTCCACAATCCACATAGTCCATGCTGTCAAAAAAGTAAACAATTAAAAATTAAACTTATCTGCACAGTGCACAGTGCACACACTATAGCGCATACTTGGCTGGAAATTGTACTTAATAAATATAAATTATGGGAAATTGACATAGAAAACTGTGATGAATTTAATTTATTGTACTGTGCCACACACACACACACACACACACACACACATATATATATATATATATATATATATATATATATATATATATAATTATATATACAGGGTCGGCCAAAAAAGACTCACCGAGGTTTTTTGCCAATATCTTGGCCAGAAGTAGGAATTTCGAAATGAAATTTTACAAGCTTAAAGACAATTCATACCTGCATAATTATGATGGCCTGATTTCATCAAAATATTTCAAACACAGCAAACGTTATACCACTTTTAGGGAGGCCACCCACCGTTTTTTGACGATTCAAAGACATAGCGAAGCAAAAAGTAGCAAAAACACGATTTTATTAAGTTTCATCTAAAATAATTGTTATCAAATAGCCTTGATTATTGCCAGATGATCATTATTATTACTGTGTTTTTTTTTTAAAACAGGGTACCAGCGTAGCTGCACGTCACTGAGAAGTCACTTAGCAAGATGACAGTCAAGTTGGTAAATAAGGAATCTGTCAGAATAATAATTTTGCTATTAAAGCCAAGGTGTCAATGACAGACAAAATGTGTATTCAGATACCTCTTGAGCAAGATCCTAGAGATACATTGAGCAACGTTTACTCTGGTAAAGAGTGAGAGCGCAAACATAAGAGTTGAGCTGAGAGTTAAGAGATTTGCCGTGAATGAAAGGAGATCGGCTCGATTGTTCTGGCTTCATTGAGAGAGCCAATGGCCCAAAATCTCCGGCTTTGAACCCGATAGATTGATAATCAATTGAGGAGAGCTATGCTGAAGAAATATCACAATCTGCAACCAAAACCAAGAGCCGTAGGAGAATTGACGGGCGCATTGGAGTTAGCATGGGAAGATTTGCCTTTAGAACGCATCATAGGTCCGTCAAGAACTTTGCAAAGAGACTCAAAAGAAGTTTAGCACTGGTCGTGGGCACATTGAACACAAGTTGTGAAGCACCAACAAGTTCATTTCACAACAGTTATTTGAGATGTGACTTAATAAAATAGTTTTTGTCACTTTTTGCTGCGTTACGTTTTTGAATCGTCAAAAAATGGTGGGTGGCCTCACTAAAAGTGGTGTAACTTTTGTTGTGTTTGAAATATTTTCATGAAATCTGGTCATCATGCGTAAATATGAATTGTCTTTAAGCGTGTAAAATTTCATTTCGAATTTCTTAGTTTTGGCCAAGATATTGACCAGAATAATTAAATTGGTTTTTTGTTAATTTTTGTTGCGTCGCGTTTTTGAATCGTCAAAAAACGGCGAGTGGCATGCCTAAAAGTGGTGTAACTTTTGCTCTGTTTGAAATATTTTTATGAAATCTGGCCATCGTGTGTAAATATGAATTGCCTATAAGCCTGTAAAATTTCATTTCGAATTTCTTAGTTTTGGCCAAGATATTGGCGAAAAACCTAGGGGAGTCTTTTTTTGGCCCACCCTGCATATGATATATAATTATGACGCTAAAGCGGTTTAACCCTCGGGCTACCAAGGGGGTGGTATCCACCCCTAGGTTTCTCCCAAATCATGGAATGGAATAAAATTTTGACATTTTAGGTAGCTGTAGAGGGTTCATTTGCACACATTTGAGGTAAAATCTGCCATGATACGGTGATACCTCATACCGTTTATAAATTTTTCCATTTTATAGAAAGAATGTAGGGCTATTTTTCCATGCTAATTAATTTGTCTTTTGATAATAGGATGTGCTAAAAATGATTAGAAATTTGTGAAAAAGATTTTTTTATTACAACGCAAATCGATATTTCTGCGTAAACGTTTGTTAGTAGCTAATAAACCTATAAACAGATATTGAAGCTGAATACATACATACATATATACGTACATACATATAAACATACATAAATAAATACATACATGCATGCATGCAAGCATACATACATGTACATACATACATACATATATACATATATACATGCATACATCTGTACATGTATACATACATCAATATATATATATCAATATCCCTAGGCACAGTGCCCGTAGGAGTCCGACGCCACTCTCTGTCTGAGTCTGTCTCGCGTCATGTTACCCAGCTTCAACCGGTCCGGTCAGCAGGTCTGCCCCATACCATTCACATCTTGAAGCAGCTGGACCACCTTATCTGATTGAAGAGAATATGGGAGAGAGGCATGAAGGACAACCTGGGTCAATGCCCGTATGTGTCCCATGCTCTCTTCTCCGACTCTCTCCACCAGTCTGTCCTGACCGACCTGTGCATGCTATGTATACATACATACTTGTACATATATACATACATACATATGTATACATACATTATACATACATGCATAATTTTTAAAAATCTGTTCAAAACATACACATTACGCAATCTAATATTTTTGTCCATGCCTAAGTACACGTTTGTGGAATTGAATGGTCGTCATGTAAAAAATGGTATAATTTCGAGGTACATTTATATATTTTAAATCTAAATGTACCATTTTGTGCAAAAATGAATGCTTGATTCCTAGGTGCATTACAGGTTATGATATCTCAAACCAAGCCCAAAATCCAGGAGGTGGTGGTAGTCCATGTCACAGAAAAGCTTGGTAGCCTGAGAGTTAAAGTGATGCGAATTAGCTGAATCCTTGAAAGTAAGGGGACAACAAATGACACATTAGACAGAAAATTAAATTTAAAAAATAATTAGAGACAGAAATGAATAAATAATGTTACATACAAAAAATAAAGAAAGAAAATCGTTTGGGAAAATTTTTAAAAACGAAACTAGGCCCTTACGAAATTTGGTTCTTGTTTTTTAATTCACCCCCAAAATTAATCATATGACAAATCTATGTTTACGCATTATTAAGACCTATAATTATATGTTTTCGGAAAGACGCAGTATTAAGACTTATTCTTTTCAAAACTGAAATATAACAGATAAATATGAATCTTCTCAAACTTTCAGCAATAGTTCACGACAAGGAAGCAAGTGTTGTGTTTCTGCAACAACGTGGAATATTACATAATCCTAGAATGTGTTTAATGGACATCCGATGTTGTTGAGGTATTTTATATCTTAAATAGAACCTGGATGAGTGATAAATAGCCTAAGAAATGGAAGCGGGATGAAGGCTTTATAGATCTTAAATAGAAGATGGATTAATGTTTTCTTAGATCTGAAACAGAGGCTGCATGAGTGATCAAACGCTCGAGAAATCGAAGCGAGATCAAGGTATTTTAGATCTTAAATAGAAGCTGGATGAATGATAAACGCTTAAGATGATGTAATTGATAACATTCTACACGACATATCGCTCTTCTGGCCACCACAAAGACATTTGTTTTTTGGGGTGAATTAAAAAACAAGTACCCGAAATTTTTCGGGAAGAGCAAGTTTTTTACAACTATGAATGCAAGTAAACTAAATGAATGAGGTTGTGAATTTTTCACAAAACTTTCGAAGTGTATCTTATGTTCCAGAATATTTGCAGCCAGATTGACCAGTGCTGGTAAAGAACTAATAATTATTAGGCTGCACTTATTGATAACTTCAATATAGCCTACCCAAAGTAGGCCTAAAGTCAACTAAATTCTGGGTGTCCATGTGGACCAATTTCTAACTTGGAAGGTTCATACTGAAAACATCTATAAAAAGATTACTAAAAGTGTTGGTATCTTGACCCGCATTACTTATCTGCTCCCACCACGAATTGGACTTTAATAGCCCATAATTATTATTCTATTATTCTTGCCTATCTTTCATATTGCAATATTGTTTGGGCTTCCAACTAGTCCTCTCGACTTACAAGAATAACCTCACTTCAGAACAGAGCTACTAAAATTATTATGGGGCTCGCCCCCTTTCTTCTTCACAACTCCTGCTATCTTGATTGAGAATCCTTACCATTGGACAGAACATGAATCAATGACGAAGCAATCAAAACTCTGAACTTGTGTTCAAGCATATGCATAATCTTTTGCGTCATGCCTTTGCTGACTCCTTTACTCTAAACTCCAGATTTGATCCCTATAACTTCAGATCCTCGTTTAATTATAGCGGGATTATCAATAGAACAAATGCTCGAATGTTCTCAATTAAAAGTGCGTGTCCTAGGATATGGAACAACTTACCCTTATTTATTCGGAATTCACTCTGTTTCACATTGTTTAAACTGTCGTGTAACATGTCACGGAATTATATTTCGTGGATTCCAGAAGCGCTAGCAATCTCTATCGGTTTTAATAGCTTATATAATTTTAAACAAATTAGGCAGCTACCTAATCCGATCGGAATTCAAGTGCTATGCTATGCATTTATGAAATGACATACCGTAATTATACACACTTTGTTTTTACGAGTTAAGCCCGTAACCGCAAAAATATAATTATATTAGTTTGTTTTCACTGGCAGTGTAACGGGATGTTCTATCACCCTTAAAGCCATCCGGAGGAATGAATCAATCTATTACACCGGATGGAATATTATACCGGTATCGACTATCGGGGGGAGGGAGAAACCAATGATTGAAAAATGCGCATAATTGAAACATTTATGCTGTATAATCAAAATTTATAGTGACTTTAATTGTTTTAAGTGTCTTAAGCAATGTTCAGATAAAAGACAACCTGAATTTATTTAGTGATGCTAAGTGTTCTTAAGTGTTCTAAATGTTCTAAATGCTCTAAAACCAAAGCAAACCAAATTATCTATAGTAGGAATAAACATACCTGTTAGTGTCTTTGTTCAAAACAAAGCAGATGGATGTAGGCCTAAATTTGCAAAAATAAATAGGCCTAAGCTTGCACGCGGAAGATTCTTTTTTCAACATCTCTTCATCTGGGAAAAACGATTAATACGGGGTATACTCTATTTCGTGACAGCGGCAATACAGCAGGGCACGTTATAGCATAGGCCCTGGTAAAAATATAACTCTTTGCCCTAATCGTTGTTCTGCCGCAAGACTGCCAGAAGTTTTTCCTGCAAATAATTCATTTAGGGCTTCAGTCGCTCTGCACCGTTAGCTTGTAGCCTACAAATGCCTTGACTATGCTCTGGTTAAAAAGTCTGACCATTTGAACCCTCTACTACTCTTATACTATAAAAGGTGGATACTTTAACACTATGCTGGAATATATTAAAAGGTCTACTGATATTGTAAACAAAGAAGGAACGAATTAACTACTAATAGACTAGTATGTTGATTCGTTGAATACGACAAGAATACTGCAAGTGTGCAGGTCCGCATTGAGGTGGATGCTAAGAGTGCTATAGCACCCAGGCCCGCAGTTTTGAAGGGCCAACACAGGCCGGATTAATACATAATTTTTATGGTGACCCTACACTTGTTGAGAAAAACTCTGGGCCCAGCCCACAGATCGCAACAAAAGGCCACATGAAATTTCTTTGTGACGACACATCTCTGTTATAAGAATATTATTATTGCGTCCCTAATTTTATTGGACATGATGATGTTTGTTTGTATGTGCACTTGTTATAGCGCCCCTTCAAGCACTCTACTCAGAGGCGCTCCCGACTGCAGAGCGGACACTGCATCGGAGTTTCACGCCGAAGCGCTGATCAATTGCGAGTGAAGGACTTGCCCAGGGTCTCTACGCGGCGACTTGAGGTGAATTTGAACCTAGAAACTTCTGGCTTCAAGGAAACGACGCCACCACTACACCACCGCGTTTCGTGTAGGCCTAATATTATTATCAACTTATTCCGTGGAATTCGCATTGTGGCGGTTTCTCTTTGTCTTGAAATTTTGGAATTTTGTTGCTTCACTAACTCTTTGTTTTGAAATTTTTGAATTTTGTTGCTTCACTAACTTCGCTGCTGCTACGACATTAAAACGACATTTTCTTGATCTGCAGCTTTTGGTACGTCATTAGCTATGTAGGCCTATTTTGTAGGCAATAATGATAAATAGGTTTACCGTATAAAATGACGCCTCCTCTTTGTTCTACAAACGCTATTGTTTCGTCATTAGCTTTGCTCATAAACACGGTGCTGACTTGCTGTAATTATTATGAACGATAGCTTTCATGGGCGGAGACCTAGGGGAGGCAGGGGGACGGTCCCCCCAATTAAGGTTTTTGTGGGGACGGCCCATGCATTTGTCCCCCCCCCCCCAATCGTTGAGCGTGAAGACTAAAAAAAAGTCATCAACTTTTTGGCGACGAAGATAGATTTTTTTCGAGATTTCGGGAAAAAAGTCGTCAGAAATTTGTGCCTCTTTCCGTCCCCCCAAATCTCCGCCCAGGTCTACGCCCATGATAGCTTTGTTACATGGACTTGTTGTTAATTCATAGGACATACATTTAGGACATATAGGGCATAGCATGCTGAACATGCCTTAATCCGTCTCTGAACCCGCTTTAATAAATGTACGTTGTGAACCGGTGAGTTCTCCCCAGGGGGCCATTGCAAACAGTGGTGTAGGCAAGGGGGTGGTTTTGGGGGTTAAACCCCCCCCAATTGGCTCTGGAAAAAGGGTTTTTTAAGGTTATTTATCCGTTTAAGTAAGAAAAATAGCAAAAAACAGGGTATCCGGCCATAAATTTCCCCCCATTAAAAATTCCTACGCCACTGATTGCAAGGTAATCACTGCACTAGACCCCACACTAATCTCAATGCAGCCCTGTTTGTGTGTCCTTTTTTCAGTGATTCTGTAAGGTTGGAGCCCCACAGTTTTACTGAATAGGGCCTGTATACATTTCTTAATCTGGCCCTACTCAAATGGTAGTTTCAGCTTAATGACACTGTGATAGCAAAGATCATTATCGTCGCCCTTCCTCTTTGTCTACACTTGAGACCAAGAATCAGTTGCGAGTGAAGAATATATTTTATTGAAAATGAGTTCCCGTATGTCCAGCGCCTCAGACGCGACCGGTGCTGTCGACTGTTGCATGGAATGCGTCGTGCGAGTAGAATGGACATTCGTTGTCTTTCGTCAGGTGCCGACGCGGTCGCCGATTTCGACTGAGAGAGAGAGAGAGATGGAGGGAGGGAGGAGGAGGGGGAGGGAGGGAGAGAGAGAGAGAGAGCGCGAGCGAGCGAGAGAGAGAGAGAGAGAGAGAGAGAGAGAGAGAGAGAGAGAGAGAGAGAGTAAACTCTGCCTCTGTCTATCTGTAGCCCTCTGTCTCCGTTTCTGTCTTCGTTGGTCTGTCTGTCTGGTCTGCCTATCTGTATCTCTCTCAGTCTGTCCGTCTGCCTGCTCGTGTGTCCGTCTGTCTGTCTCTTTTCTCGTTCTCTGTCTGTGTCTGTCTATCTCTGTCTGTCCGTCTGTGTCTGTGTCTGTCTCTCACTCTCTGTCTTTGTCTCTGTCTGTCTGTCTGTCTGTCTGTCTGTCTCTCTCTCTCTCTCTCTCTCTCTCTCTCTCTCTGACTCTCCTCCTCTATTTCTTAGGTATCTTATGCCAAGATATCAGGATTTCTAGAAGGTTAAACTTATAAAATCATGATTTAGTTAAAAGGTATCAATGTATTAACATAAATTAAAGGCAAAAAATTGCAAATTAAAGGCATAGAAATTGAAGTGTGTCATTTAATTATTGATCTCTCCATTTCTTTAGCGCCCTTTCAATCTCTATGCTCTGAGGCGCTCCCGACTACAGCACGGACGCTGCATCAACGTTTCACGCCGAAGAACCCGAGCAATTGCGAGTGAAGGATTCGTTCGCTCAAGGTCCATACGCTGCGGCTTGAGGTGGATTCGAACCTGGAACCCTCCGACTACAGGGCATCGACGCCACCACTACACCACCGCGCCCACAAGAAAGATAGTAGGCCTAATAATTTTATGAAGATTTCGCGTTGTCTGCGTTAAGCAGTAAGCACAATTCGACCAATACAGAAAGATAAGTTTTCATCATTTATACCAGTTAGATGGCTGTGTAAGCATCACTATCGTGAAGTGTGATGGTGACATATCAATATTTTATTTTCAGTTGACAATAAGTTACATAAGCCTAAGCCCCACAAACCTGTATGGTTTCTGCATGCAAAGCTTTTAAACGCAGTGTCTCAATCGCAATAACCATTGATCCATAGCACATTACTTTGATAAATTAGGCTACATAGCGACAGAAAATAATTTTAAAAAATATCCATCATGGCCTAGGTCTAAGATTATTATCTTAATAGCGTGCAGTTATAGCCTAACACTGCTATTTAAAAAGTCGCATCTTTACTGTCTAATGTCGTGCGACACAAGACTTTCTACTGAAAACGAAAGACTTCTCATCACCTTGTCCAGTTTTTCAGAGATGGGTTAGTCCTATAGGCCTACTTCTGCAAGGTCTAAAATCTTTATACCGTTTGAAACATTTTCAAAAGTAATCGAGCAATCAAAAATTAAGTTTATTCCATACAAATTCGTGATGGAGACTGCCAGAAGTGCAACGACCATGGCATAGCATAGGCCTAGGCCCACCTTGCAAAATGTTCTTAACGCGCGTAGGCCCTAATTATTATTAAATACCTTCAATGTTTCGGTGTGACCCGGCTGTTACATAAGAGGTTAAGGCCACGTAACCACTTTACTCTTACCCGATTGGTCGGAATAAATTATATTGACCAATGGTAGGCCTCATTATAATATGCAAATGACTTACCGGTATGTATCCTTGACCTGCTTCGGTGAATTGAGAGAATTCAAGATGGCGTCTCAGACGTATTGCTCTTCGAAGAGCTGCTTAATAATTCGACTAAACCGCTAATAGCAGAATTTTCGGAGCACCTAGACAATGCCGTGGAATCTAGAATTGAAATGCTTGATCAAGATGCGGATTGCGTATTGTATTTAGACCGTAGGGCCTATGGTTTGGATGTTGTCTAGGAATTACTCTGTTACTCGTATTGCGTTCGAGACGACGGTTGTAGCCTACTGTGGTAACTTGCTGCTAATAATTATAATTAGGTCTACTTCTCGATCTTAGCTTACATTTCCTTGAACTAGTCGACCATATCATACAGTAGAATGAAGCGATGCGTAAAGTAATGTAGGCTATGTCTTCACACCTAGCGTTTCTATAGCGCGTGATGTTTATTTGGCATCTCAGAAACGTTAGCCTATTAAAAGATGGATGCAGACAGGAATTAAAAAGCGCCAACTTTTTTCAGACCTTACTGTTTGAGAATTATTGAATTTTAATGTAACAATAATTGTTTCTATTCTAGTTTTGCGTCTTTGAAGCTGGGTGATTCCGTATGAACTAAATTTAGGCTACAACAAGATTGACATGACCGACTCAGATTTACTTTGAATTTGGCACAATGGCACACTCGTTAGGTGACATGAAACATTTGCATATGTATAAACCGAAGATTTTTTTTGGTAATTTACACTCCGAGATGCGGGTCGTCGAGCTTTGACCCGACCCGCTCAACCTCGTACTTTTTAATGTTTTTTCCATGACAGATAGAAAGAAGTTCTTGGTGTCATTGTTCAGGTCTT
The DNA here is from genome assembly GCA_949752735.1 of Lumbricus terrestris. Lineage (NCBI taxonomy): Eukaryota > Metazoa > Annelida > Clitellata > Crassiclitellata > Lumbricidae > Lumbricus > Lumbricus terrestris. The sequence goes on along the minus strand of OX457036.1, from coordinate 60,829,987 downwards.
TTGATGAACTATTTGAGTAGATTATTAATGACTGTAAAAACTGTTCCACAGAGAACACATTATACAATTTAGTAGCCTACTTTAACCTGGACACTGAGAACACCTTTCTAACTCTCAGGCATGCTGAGCTACAGACGTCCAAGGCTGAAGTTCAAGCAGGTCGGGTCAAATTTCGACGATTGTCACGATACGTACCTGGTATCTCGGAAAGTAATTGACTCAAAATTGTATTTTTGCGGTTTTTACAGGTCTCACAATAATATTGCCCAACGAGTCTGCCAAGTTTCATGTTAATCCGAGTCCGTCGTGTCAATAATATCAGCCTATGTTGGTTGAATTGACGTGGAATTTGTCAGCATAAATTTAGCCTTTTCTTGAGAGTACCGGTACTGCCATGCATTGCTATATAAAGTTACTGTCTATAGGCTATGTATCGCTGCGATATTATTTACTTACTCATGTCACAATGCATAATTATGAAATCACGTGATACAAGGCTACGGATGTGCAAACTATTATAGTAGGCCTATAACTTTAGACGATACCCAAAATACTCTCTTCAAAACAGATTACTATAAGCCGGACGTATTTCTGTTGTAGGCCACACGATAGTATAAAACCTACCTTTGGTGCTTTTAAAAATAGAACATTGTGTTCTAAAATGTAAACACTGTTAGGCTATATTAAAAACATGCACTGCCAACATTAGGTTCTTTAATTTATTATTGAAACAATCCTTGCAATCTTCCTGAAGCAGGAATATAATTTTATTAAACTCAAAGTATAGGCTATGTCTATGCCTGTTATGGAAAATTATGGAAGCAAAGAGAATGCAGGCAACTCACAAAGAATTATATGAAGGAAACATTTTATGTCTGGATGTTTATGCAGCGCTGTTTAGAACTTCAAAATGGCGCTAATTGACTCAAGTAGATATATGTTTATGGTCACTGGTGGAACGATGACAGACCGCTATGCAATTAAGGCTTAGTATCTTTGCTGTCTAGTGTAAGCTTATAATTATAATTAGAGAACTCACATACTGAAGACTTTTAAGTTCAGGTATGGGCAAAAGTAATGCCAACATGCGAATGATTCAGAACTAGAACAGGCATAGACATAGCCTATACTTTGAGTTTAAATTCAGCAATTGCCTAAGAGATAAGAGATCCGAGCCTGAGGGAATGGCGACTTTTTAATAGCGCGCTGCTTTGCTGCATGTAAGCCTGCACACATGTAGTGTGCAAAATTAAATATCCAGTTTCATCAATATAGGCTCTTTATAAGTATTGTCTTTTTCATGCTTCTTCTACATGCACAAGAATATGAAATGATATTACTGCTTTAGGAAGATTGTATCTCAGTAATACATTTTTAGAATCAAGTTTGAAATTAATTTTTAAGATAACAGCATTCGCATTTAAAATCACAATTTCTTTATATTTCCGAAATCACTTAAAGGTAGAATTTATTTATCCACGAACACTCGTAGGCCTACACTCACATACATAAGAAACTGAACAGTTTACGGAAACAAGTCTAGGTAATTTCCGAGCATTGAGAAGTGTAACCTGCACTAGGCCCTATAATTATATCCTACTAGCTGGGGTACCCGGCGTTGCCCGGGAAATTTAGGATTCTATCGGCTCCGGCCACAACCCCACCACACAACACCCCCACCACACTGCGACCTCTATACCAGTACGCCACCGGAGAAATTTGGGTTTGACGAAAATTTCCACCCCACCCCACCGCCTCCACCCCCAACCCCCTCCCACCCCACCACCCCCCTCCACCCCACCCTACCTCCCACTCCATCCCCCTCCACCCCTCTCACCCCTCCACCCCACCTCAACCCCACTCCATCACTCCACCCCACCCCAACCCCCACCCATCCCCAACCCCACCCCTCGACCCCTACGCCACCCCACCCCACCACCTCCACCTCCACCCCTCACCTCCATCCCACCCCTCCACTCCACTTTAGACACCTCTAAAACGGCGAAAATGACGGCTTTTATACGTGGCAAGCGACTGAAAATTGTTAGCGAAAATTAGTGTTTTTGACCACCCGCACCCTGGCCCCCCTGGTGGTGGAGATTTGCCAACCACTGATCCGGGGGGTTCTGATGGACCTCTATCTAGGAAAAAAAATCAAATCAATAGCTGGGTTTTTTTGAGAGAAAAAATTGGGGGGTTTCGCCCCCCACCCTGGCCCACATGGTGGTAGAGAATCGCCAACCCCTCGCCTTTGCGTCTCGTGCCGAGACCTACGCAGTAGTGAAGGTTTGGAGTGAAAAGCTCAAAAACTGTGAGCGTGCATTCTGGACAAAGTCACATACACACATACAAACATAGTCACGTCCTTCCTTATAGATATAGATAGGATGAACTAATCAAGAACTAAATTTTCTAATTAGAAACTATACGGATATCACTTATCCGACATACATGTATGCTGACTTCCTGTCTTCATAACACATTGATCTGCTGAATAGTGCTCTTATTTGAGCCTACAAGTTATTTTTGGTATTCTGTCGGTTGATGCCTATTGCATTAGCACCAGCTCAATAGCCGTCATATAGATAATACATTAAAGGTCATACGATTGCAATTCTTTCGCCATCTCTCTCTATTGAAAACTGTTCCAGAAAACAGAGCAATTTATTTCTTAGCTAAGGCTCTAGAATAGAATTTGTCAACATGTTTCCACTGCCGACTCTTTTCTGTGTCACTTAACTGCTGTTGGAAACGATATGATCGAGAATTTGTTTTTAAACACCATTAATTGATGCGTGGTATACAATGTAATGGTGACGCCATAGATGTCCTAAGATTACGTTAGAACTGCTATGAAGACTGTTTAGGTGTTTATGAAAAAATTGCAATGTCTCCAGACAACTGCATCCGACGAACCTTCTTTAATCAGACTTCAATAAAATTATGAAATTGATGCGCATCGCCTGCTATACTTTAGCAGATACCCATGGAACACTTTTAAGTGATGAGCGGCGTTTTTACCCAAATGTTGAAGTAGTGATGTCAATCTCTGAATTACACTCTTCAATCTATGGGTCTAGGCGTTCTTGTCGAAAGACTTCAAATAAAACCATTACAATCTGACGTGTCTAAAGTGCAGAAACGAACGGAAAGATTCTGTCATTCTGTAACATGAGAACTAGGCTATTAGGCCTATCGTATTTATATCTCGTATGCAACTCTTTCTACGCCTAAAGTTACAAAACTTGAGAACATACCAAAATGTAGGCCTACTGTTGACTTAAATAATGTAGCATTGCTACTCTGAAGTCCATACGCATCTAGAACGCTTCGCACAAGTTATTAAAATCTCCATGTACACTACAATTAGGCCCATGCATATGCAGAGCAGCTGGCTAGAGTGGTTTCGTGTTTCGTCGTGAAAACATATATTTATGACATAGGCCTATATATATATATATATATATATATAGGCCCTATTATGTTAGTAAAATTTTGAGCTCATTTAAGTAGGTCTAAATAATTTTTTGATTCTTTGAATAAAGGAAATGGGGTATGTTTATAAACACATAGGTCTATGCCAAATACTTATTCCATGTTCAGGCAGGAATGGGCCTAAGTCTGAAAAAGTCGACAATATAAGGTATGCAGCAAAAATTATGGTGTTTATGCTTGCTCCTTCCATAGATTGGTTTTTCAGATATTGCTGCCAGCCAACAAATTCTGTAGGATATGCATCGGCAAAATTTTGAGAACGCTTCGTTCAGTAATAGAACTTGACACCGATTAATAAGATTGGACTAGACTAGAGATTCTTGTGAAGAAACATAAACTTATAGCAGTTGGTGTTGGGATAGTCGATTACAATAATATTGACATCAGGGCTACTCTCGTTCTGTAGCGTCATCCTATAGGCCCTATTCGAGAAAAGACGGCGCTGTCCACCAGAAACTATAAGCACCAAACCCGAATCGTTGAAGTAGGCTTGTACACTACAGACAGATCGAGAAGGTACTGAATAGATGATCGAGAGGTCTTAACCCTCAGGCTACCAAGCTTTTTTGTAACACTGACCACCCCCCCTGGATTTTGGGTTTGGTTTGAGATATCATAACTTGTAATACACCATTCGATTCAGCATTCATTTCTGCACAAAATGGTATATTTAGGTTCAGAAAATATGAATGCCCCTCGAAATTATGAATTTTTTACCATGGGTACCCGTCGATTCCACAAATTGTATACTTACGCATAAGGAATATATTAGATTCTGTGTGTTTTACACATGATTTATATATAAAAAGTAGTTTACATATAATAAAGTCCAATATTCAACTATAAAAACTAGTAATAAGTCTGTTTTATGTTCAATCAAAGCAAAAAAAATGTTTTAGCCGCTGAAAAACGTTTACGCAGACATATCGGCATACGTTGTAAAAAAACCAACATTTTCACACATTTTAATTTATTTTGAGCACTTCCGGTCACCGAAAAGTAATTATTTAGTATCAGAAAATACCCCTAAATGCCCTCTATAGAATGGCATAATTTATTTCTATTAAAAAATAAATTATGGATAAGTTATAATAGCAAAAACATGACAATTTTATGAAAATAAAACACCTTTATATATATTTTAATTTATTTTGAGCACTTCCGGTTGTCAAAAGACAACTCAGTGAGCATGGAAATGTAGCCCCACATTCCCTCTATAGAATGGTATAATTTGTGTCTCTTAATGTTAAAGGGCGGAGAAGTTACAGACGATATTCTAAAGGGGGGGTGGTATCCACCCCCTGGTACCTTGGGTATATCGGGTGTAACTTTTGAACGGTAGGGGGCATCATCAAACATTTTAGCTCAAAATGTGTCCCAATGAACCCTCTACAGCTACCAATGTTTTCAAAATTTTATTCCAGACGAAACGCGTTTGATTTGCGAAAAACCTAGGGGGGTGGCAACCCCCCTTGGTAGCCCGAGGGTTAAATTCAGATTGCCGCAAGGGCCAAAGGAAGAGACGAATGTGATTTCTGGGTCGTATAATTAATATTAATTATGTTAGGCCTGACGATCTCATTTTCATTCATAGACTCGACGTTAAGCAGAAATATGATGAGCAATTTGCTTGCAGTTTTTTCTTTCCTAAAAAGGCTGTAAGTTATAAGTCTACATAGATTATACAGACTTTCTTTTATTAATCTATCAATTTTATTAGCTGTTTAACTGCCTTCAATGGTAGGCCCTATCAAATTAGAAAAATTCTTCGATAATTTTCAAGTAGACATAATATGCTTATAGGCTTAGCCTACACATTTTGTAAAGACTGCACATTGTGCATGCGGTATTTGATTTTGCACTCCATTCAACATGAATTACAATTGTTTTGAAGCGTTGATTCCTTTTGATTAATATTATTGTGATTGCATGTCATTTCCAAAATCTGTTAGGCTACCATCCTTGGTAATTGTTTTGGCAGGCAAACTACTCACCTTCTTTCCAAACTTTCCTTTTGTCACAATATCAAATTCCGCTTTTATGGCTTTCACAAGACATTCTCTTATTTACAAAAACGAGGCGCAATGATTTGACCATGGCATCATTTCGTTAATTACAAAATTTGCTCTACATTACAATCTTTGCCACTTGTTTTCTAAGATTCTTGCTTGGCGAATACAACTTAAGTTATAGCAGACTTTTCATTTCTGACACTGCTTGCAATTTCTCTCGACCCATTAGGCCTATATCATGGTATTAACACGCATTGCGTTTAGGGCCTACTCCTTCAGATCAATATACGTGTTTGATGACAAAATAATAAGACATAGTTATATTTTTATTTTCGTTAAAAACATAAGTTCTTCCTTTTGTCTAGGAACACTGTTTGTCTTCCTCAACTTGTCTTACATTATGAAACTATTTTAGGAAACTTTAATTTATGACTGCGAATGGAAATGCTCGATAAATCACTACTTATTAAGATGGCAGTAGGCCTATGTATCATCGTGCACTAATTTTATAGACCTGGAATAATTTAAAACAGGATGACATAAAAACAAAAGTATATAGGTCTAAGTAAAAAATTCATTGTCAACAATTATCAAAGTAGCCTAGATCTGAAGGCAGCGACGGATCCCAGAAAGACCGCATGCGACCCCTGATAGAGATCATCGTTTCTTGCAGTAAATTGTAATTCAGAAAAGAAGCGTTCGACTCTCAAATTCTCTTGATTCCGAATAGGCCTACATATGGGTCTGCTCAAGCCTTGCATGGATCTATAAAATAAAAACTAAAGAAAATCTATAACCAAGCTGCGCACTTGTTGCAAATTTGTGCATGTTTTTAAGGAGAAAAATTATAGTTTACCAGTTAATGTATAGGCATGAAGATGTAAAATAAATGTTAGCATTTTGGTATAGGACCTAGCACTATAGCCTATACCAAGCCGGTTGTTAGTCGAACACTCCATTAATAATTTTGCTGGTAAATTTGTCAATAAAATTATTGAATCGCATAAACACAATTTATAACTGCTAAAAGAATAAATCTGTCTGCGAAATAGACGGATCGATTAAAATTCGTGAACCGCAGAAGATAATTGCTCTTGAACAAAGTTGCCATAAAATGAATACAGGGTCTGTATTTATATTTTATTATTATGAGATTTTCAGTTTAAAAATGTATCCACGAAACAAGGATTATAGTCATTTGCATTGAATATTTAACGCTCTTCTATATTATGGTCATGACTTGTGTCGAATAATTAGCCTAGCATAGCCTATATAGGCCTAACTTATACATTAGACGCTACATTTGAATTAACAACTCTCCGCATTCCTAACAAAGAATTGTGATCATCACAGTCAGTAGACTAGACCCTGCATGACTTCGCGCAGCAGAGGTGGCTTCAGTTTTACACCAAGGATAGCCCCATCATTTCTCCTTTATTACTTTCAGCATTAAAATATAATTCTGCACAAGATATTTGCTCTTGGTGTCCGTTCTGTCTAAGGAAGATACACGATGGCATGTTTGTTTAAGAAATGCAAAGTTGTAAGTTATCTCAAGAATCAGCCTAACCTCTTTCTTGGTCGCCCACACGCAGGGCTGTAGTGCTGTACCGGCAAATTTTGAGGTGAGTACACGTACACGCTGGCCTGGAGAAAAATCGCCTTTTTTGGGTGCGAAATTTCTGATGACCTCTTTTTGTCATCCGCCGAAAAATTTCAAAATTTCTCAATTTTCCCGTCCGAAAAAATCTGCAGACCTTTTTCATTAGTCTTTTGCTTCGAGTTTCATCAAAAATACACCTAAATAGCCGCGTGTACTATGATTTACTCGCGTATACCCGTGTACCCTGATTTTTACCCGCGTATACCCTATATAGGCTACCCTGGTTTTCTGGAGGTGAGTATACGATGCCGTTTTTCGCCGGAGGTAAGTATCCGCCGTATACCCGCGTATACCCTTGATTACATCCCTGCCCACATGACATCGTCCGGATGATGGCATTTTCTCATAAGTGGATTTGTTCTTTACCTGTGACAGTAGGCCTACCTCACTTCTTATATTCATGCTTGGCTAAATCTAGATCTATGTATACGCTTACAGGACTAAGGCCCTTAAAAGCTTACACGCCAAGCATTACAGTTTATATTTTAGAAATGCTCGTAGCCTACTATGGTTCCTTCTGGGCAGTCATCTACCCAAATATTCAATTAACTTCCCTATAACGGTAAGCCTCAGTTATTCTGATGGAAGCCTACCATGTTATAGTTGCAAATGTTGTCTCTGTATAGTTGTGTAGCGCCTTATAGTTTCAACAGGCATCGGACCGTGAAAGTAGCAACAGCAGCCGCAGAAATAGCGGACAACTGAAAGAAAAATAATTCTGTTCTAGTCACTTATGACTTCATCCCGCTGGCCCTGGATAGACCTACTTTAGGTCCCATTAACTGAAGAAGTCTTGCATTTATCAGAGATATATGTGTTGCCACTTGACACAGACGACGGACAAAATGAGCGAAACGACTTTCTTCTTTCAAAGACTTCCGGTGATACACAAGTCCGTATAACCAGGATTTTCTTTTCAGAAGTGTTTACTAGACCATAAGCAAGCCGACATGCATCCGAATCAACTGACTAAGGTGTTTGGAGCCCTTTTAAGCCCCTTGTTATAACTTATAACAAGGGCTTAAAGTGGTTCAGAGTACGTGTAGCATGGGGGTAGAAGCCACTGCAAGTTAGGCCGTAATTCCTATCTATCCAAGCTTCCTCTTACTTTTAGCTCTCGCACTACATAATTTATGGTATAATGTTCCTTCAGATTTCCTGAAAAATTATAGCCATGTACTCGTATAACAGATTTGCTTTGTTTGGTAGTAAATAAAAAAAACTCTTCTACACTGTCTTCTTTCCAGTGTTAATCTTGTAGGCTTAATTCTATTAGGTCTTCTCTAAACCTAATCCTGAATGTCTCCAATGTTGCTAGTCCGCCTCTTCTCAAGTCTCAACTCTTTATTTCGAATCGCTTTAAAATTTTATTTTTGTGACTCTTTGCACTTTCTCCGGTTTTTCCATATCCTGTTTCAGATATGAATTCCATACCCCAGTATTCCACTGTGGTCTATTCAGTAGTTGTGCAACCTCATTATTGTATCCCTGGTGAGAAGTGTCCTTCTAGTCATGCCTGAAGTTGAATTACTCTTTTTGTTGCTTCAGCACATTCCCTTCAAGGTTTAGCACTCTTGAGCACAATCACTCCCAAGACCCTCTCTTACTTGGTAATTTTCAATTCCTTACACCGCTTCATATAAAAAGTCTAGGCTTGTCTTCCCCGCATGCATCACTCGGTGCTTCTTCAAAATTAAAAGACATCTGCCAGTCCTGCGACCGTCGGAACAGTCTTCTCAGATGTTCATGCATGCAGTATCTTCCATTTCAGATGTTGATTCAACACCTGAATGCAGTTTACAACTGTGGCATAATGAGTTTTTTTACAACCTAATCAGCTGACTGGTCGACTGTAGTTACCAGGCTAACGTATCTCCCCCATTTTTAACAACGACACTGTGCACGCATGGCTCCATTCCGGCGGCACTTCTCCAGTCTGCATTGATTGGTTGAAAATCTGAATGCCTATCATGCCTCTCCCATTAATATTCTTCCCTCACAGCATGTAACATTTTAGAACGTAAAGTAAATAAGATCCCATTCAATACCATGGGCCAGCAACAGATAAAGCACAGTGCTGTCTAAGGCCAGTACATAATTAGGTGCCTGTGAAACGCGTTCAACCTGTGTGTAGGAGCGGAGAACACGATGACCCTGCAATGTTTGCACATCCAGCGTAGAGCGACAGAGCTCTTGCAAATAAGCAAGAGCGACACCTAAGAAACGCCACCACACGAAAGCAGACTCTGAATATAATCCGCTGTGGCATAGGGAGCCAAATTTAATGCACGACATTCCACATGTAATTATCAGAGACATGACCGAATTTATGAGATACGCCATTGAGGCGCGGCCGTGCGCAGAACCCTCTTCAAGCACCCTAATCGTCCAGCATGGAGAACAGAATAGAGAGCACAGCAGTAGTCAAGGCGGGTGACAGCAAAGTAATGGATAGCAGTCGTGGCAAAATTTAAGGCATGAGAGCGTGAGAAAACTGAGCTGGCGCAATAATTGATAGCCCAATGGCATTTAATACAGAGCTGGTGAATGTGCTTCGCAAAGGTAAGCTCCTGATGCAGATAGTTATAATGCCAAAATCGCGAACAGAGATGGGAAAAGCCAACTGCGGAAACTCAGAGGCAAATGCTGCTATACACTGTAGATCAATTTTAGCAAGCTGTTGGCACGTGCCAAGATAGATGAATCGTGGCACTCGAGTGATGGATGGACTTAGTCGCAAGCGGATCGACGACATACAAGTCCCAAGAAAGGATATCTAACTTCAAGCTTATGACTCGAACTGTGTGATAACAGCGTCAGACGTTTTGTAGGTAGCGGCGTAGCGCAGGTTAATTTGGACATCGGCATCATAAGACTGCTAATGAAAGCGGTTGCGGCAAGAAGAGCTCCAAGGTCTGCCGTGTAACCGATAATTATAGTGGAGTGGTCCATTATAGATCCGTGGGGTAAACCAAAAGGTGCAAGGTCCTGAACACCTAGTAGATTTGCAGAAGATTGAAAATTAGCGATCATGTCAGAAAGAGCCAAGCCCATCAAGGAAGTTATCAGAAATACTAAGTGAGACAGAAGGAGAATGAGCCTAAGGAGAATATCATGCTCTGTGCATATATAGTATACCCAATGAAAGGCGAAACTCACGTCAAGCAGTGCAGAAGAGATAACTGCGACATATCGATAGCTCCATATATATCTGATTGGAATGGAGTCGACTTTTCCTTTATAGGCTATTCCTTATTTATTCATGATGTTTCTGCATGATGGTCTGAACTCTTCTTCGTACTGTTTTATTTTATAGTTTTGCTGTCATTTTATGCCTAATATCTCTGAAGATCCTGAACTTAAATGACTTGTATTTTTGTGCAACTCTAATGGTCTATACATGTGATTATAGTAAAATGTTTGATACCAGTTCTGATTATATTCACCTTGGTGCACGTGAACAATGCTCGCTCGGCTCCTCCCAAATGTTCCAAAAACCATAATTGCTTTAAACTAATCATTGCTTCAGGTAAGCTTATATCTTTCTGTTTCTTTTATATATCTCCATCCATGGCAGTGCATGCCCAAGTTCCAAGTAGCTTTCCCAGACAAACAGATTCTCCATCATCCCACTATCCTACAGTATAAACCTCAACTTTTCTTTCAATCGAAATATCAGTGATTTGGATTTTCATCTTCCCTTTCTCTGTGGAGAATTTCCACAATTTGCCTTTAATTATTAGTTATCCTTGTATCAGGTCTTTGTCATCCGCAAACCTATGGGTGTTGAATGTTCTACCTTGTAGGCTACACCAAGTTCTTTCCCACGGTCTTGGATGTTGACCAACACCGTCTCCAGCTAACATAGTGTATATTGCTGGCGCAGTACATGGTCAGTTTGTTTTGTACATTTTGTCAATCTTGAGTGTTGAACCATATTTTGCCTACGGTGACAACCATCTTCACATGCTCGTTGATTTTTTGGCATCAACCAGATTCTTCTGCTATTGCAAATATTACTTAGTACATGTAGCCTACATCTTAAAAGTTGACGTTTTTATTGAATGAGACCGACATATACATAGGCGTAGGAGACGGGGGTCCAAGGGAGGGGGGCAAATGCCCCCCAGATTTTGGGCAAATGTGTTTTTCGGGCAAAGCAGGCATGGGCGGACAAACTTGTGTAACACTTTTCTTCGGGCACACAGGCATGGGAGGATTTTTTCGGGCACACAGGGTAAAACAGCTACATTTTCAAAAGATTTGTACAAAATGACTTTAAAAAAGAATGAAAGAAAGGTCATCAGTTATTTCGGCTGGGAAATGATCAGTTATTTCGGCGGGAAAATCGAAATGACTAAAAAAAAGGTCATCAGTTATTTCGGCTGGGAAATAATCAGTTATTTCGACTGGAAAATCGAAATGACTAAAAAAAATCGGTGACTCGCGGACCGATCCAAAAAATTTTAAGTATACTTTTCGGGCAAAAGTCAAATCTTTCTTCCTCCCACTGCCGAAATGTCCCCTACGCCTATGGACATATACCGTATATAATCATAAACGTCTTTTTCTGAATGGCAATCGTTGCAATTATTGACATCGGATGAAATCTGGCATTGTAATAAAAATATATTTTGGGAAGGAAACTATTTATTTGGCAATTAAAAAACATTCTCCATGGCATTTCTGTTTTGGGCTATATTGTGAATAGCTAAACACTCAATTTTTAAAAAAAGATTATAAGAATCCTTAGATCATTTATTAATATTTTACGATACTCTACCATTTCGATTGCACGGGAAACATCAAATTTTTGCCGCGATAATATTATAGGCCTATCATTCACTTAATGTTAACTAGATTATATAATTATCCTTATTGAACAATCTGGTTTGACATACCGCAACAAGCTACTTTTACCGTTATGCAATTGAATTTTTTTTCGCAAGAACCCAATCACAAGTCTTAACTCTACCGGTACTTACAGAACAGACGGCCTGTAATAATACAAGATTTAACAGCTGCAAAGCCATTCCAGTAAAAGTCAATCTATGTTTACAATGGCAATAATTAATAATAATAATAATAATAGTAATAGTAGTAGTAATAGTAGTAGTAATAATAATAATAATAATAATAATAATAACAATATAATTGCGTCTAAAAATAGCAATAATCACCGATTTTGTGACCAATGTGTCATAATGTATGTCTCCTTGAAATACTATTATCTGTCCTTATATATGTCGTGTACCGCACTTGAGGAACCATGCCTCAAAATAATGATTATGCTGATGATGATGATGATGACGATGATGATGATGATGATGATGATGATGATGACGATGACGATGACGATGACGGTGACGGTGACGGTGACGATGACGATGACGATGACGACGACGATGATGAGGATGATGATGATGATGATGATGATGATGATGATGATGATGATGATGATGATGATGATGATGACGATGACGATATGAACTTAATACCGTAACAATAATAATAACAATAACTTTAAAATAATATTAAATAATGATAAGAATTTTTTAGACATTAGCTCCTTTTCGTAGGTTTTCACCCGGAAAACGTTCACCGCGGCGTAAAACGATTTGATTTCGTCATTTAATTACTTCTATTTCTTCTAAAGTCGCGATTTTCTGCTGCTGTTTTCTGCTCCTAATTTTATTTATTACGACTTTTTACTTTGATCTTTGTGATGTCGGTACAAGCTGTATACCCGCGTATACCCTCGTGTACAGCACTGTTTGAGAAATTGAGACATATTTTTGCTGACCTGATGTGACGCTTTGCCTTGATTTGATAGAGACGAGATTTACAAAGGTTTGTAATGGCGGTTGGAATGCGAGCCTACATTCCATGCATGACCAAGTGCATCCATGCCCAAGTGTTTTGACAGCATCTGATTGTGCCTGGAAGTTAGAGAGCGAAAGGAGAGAACGCAGGCAACTTAATATATTTTTGCAGCCGATGTACAGTAGGTCTATCTTGACTATAATCTCAGAGAATCGTTGAGATAACCTGTATATATAAATATTATGCTGTGGTGACGTTTTTGGAATTAATAATATTCTGCAGTCTTTGCACGTGTAGACCTAAGTCAAACAACTATGTTTGTTCTGGGTTTTGTTAGCTTCTTGAGTCAAGCCATTTGTATAGGCTACCTTATAAACTATTGGTTCAGCAGAAAATACCTTGTCGTTTTATCTTCTCGAGTGCCTGTTTTAATAGCATGCGCGCCTACTACTCATAGCCCACCCTTACCAGATCAAATGGATAGTCTGCTGCCATGGTCTGTGTGTCGATTTATGCATGCATCTCTGTGATCTCGTAAATTTTCTATTTTAGGCAAAATAAACCCATCTGGTTCCTGGTAATGCTATCTGCTTCTGCTTCTACTGATCTACTCGAGACCAGTTTCATCAATTTCCGGTCTGGATTGAATACAGATTCATGTAGAATACATACAACTAACGTCATGCACGGGTTGTTGTTGCATCTGTTGCTGCTTATTCTTTGTGGCTGATGACATTTAAAAAATTCAGGCCAATTAATTAACAGCATTTCCACTCTAAATTATCTGCTACGCTACGTAATTTTCTCTGTAGGATTAAGTATAAAAATTATTAATGATATTTCTTCTTTAATGAAACGCTTCCAAACGCACAGCGCTGTAGGCTACATGTACAAGTTATGCACTAATCTTAATTAACATCAAACTTAATTACTAACAGAACAGACGGCCTGCAATACAGTAGGCCTACAAGTAGGCTAATTTCTTGCTGAACGAGCTCTCAATAAGAGCAAGTTTCTGCTCTTACGAACCTCTATGAATTGTTATATATTGGAGACATGGCTTTCGTTTTGGGTGTCATATCTAGATATGACCTCTGTGTGTAGACTCATTTTAATTATTTTTGAACCCATAATTACAAACCACACGATTATTGCAGGCTTTGCAGCGCCTCTCAACTTGAAGACAACGGCAAAAAGCAATTTATAAGCATTCATGGGCAAATTCATGCGCAACACCGCGGAAGAAGAATATCTATAGTATACAAGCCACTCTAGCGACAGTAATTACTCGGAATTTATTTGAGAAACCTTAGGAATTTTCCTACCTGGAGTATATGCTTTAAATGATACGAGTAACAATAAAAATGAAAATGACCATCATGGGCGGAGTTTATCAGAGGCTAGGGGGCTAAGCTCAACCCCCCAAGAAGACCCAAATTCATTTTTTTCACCGTGTAAATGGTATCTTTTTCCGGGCTTAGCCCCCTCCCTCCAAGAAGGCTTTAGCCACTCCAAGAACGGAAACCAAACTCCGCCCATGATGATCATGATGATGATAATTATAGCTTATTATTAATAATAATGATAGTAATAATAACAATAATAATGACAATTATGATCATAATAATTGATAATAAGAACAATTGTAATAAGAAAAATTAATAACAATGGTAATTAATAATGCTTATAAAAATAAACAGATAATAATAGTCTAACAACTATTCTAATGAAAAAATTATAACGATAATAATAGCTTTATGAATGACAAGCTTAATACGCCACAACAACAAACAAAAAAGCAACCGAGATAAGTCGTGGAAGAATCATTACACAATCAATTCCATCCGTGACCATTTTAGATAAAATCTTGCATGCGATTGTCTTACTGGTGGCCCCAAACAACATAAACATATAGGCCTATATATGTCATGTTTCTATGTGAGATCTGTCAGCTTCCAGACACTTTAAACATTCCCTTGGTAGATTGCTAATAGCCATTTAGCCTACTGTGTAAAGGGAAGGTTGTTACTCAATCAGAAATTTTAAAATATCTTCTTTAGAAGCAAACACATTAGACGGTAAGTTGAGCTATTTTCAAGTAGCAGGGTGATTTCAGATAAAGTGAACCAATTTTCACGTTTAACCACTTTGCTGCCTTCAGAAGCGTCGTACCAAAAATGTAAAAACATCATTTGAAAGAGCAGAGATTGCTCTAAAAGACTATGTAGTTAAACTGAACCAATTCAAAGTTTTAATGTCCAGTGGTTCTCTTTACCTGAATGTTAAGATATAGTGAATCAGTTTTTTTGATAAAGTGAACCAGATCTTGCCTGTATAAAACTACAATGTCTAAGGGGTGAACCAAATGCAAAAAGCCCAAATAGTCTATGTAAATCACAGCAGAATGTGAACATTTGCACCAATTTTAATAAGTGACAACCCAAATTGAACTTAGAAGTTGATCATGAGATCATGCACATATCATACATGCTTTGAGACTAGATCAATTATGGATCACCCTGGTAATGCTGAGATTGCTCAAGAGATGGCCACATCTAGTATTCATTGACCAATGACTTAGACCAGTGACTTAGCCATAGCTATGCAACTTTCAAATCAGCACCCTTTACAGATCTTTACAGTATTCAAAGATGGTTAAGAGTAGATTCTCTACAATTTATGATACCGTGAGAGGCCTTATGTTAGTTCTGCGAGTCAAAAGTTCTTGCATCGTATGATTCGTAGTGTAGATTGCATAATATATTTTTGCTGAACATACATGTAGGAACTAAGATAGAAACTTTTACTCACAAAACTAACATAACAGTAGCTAACATGACTAACATTAACTCATAGTACGCCTATCATGAATTGTAGAGAATCAACCCTTAACCATCACTGAATAGCATACTTGTTATATGCTTGACTGCATTCTTCGATGATCTTGAATCCTCAAATTCCATTGTGGCTGCACTGGTCATCTCAAACTTTGGAGGTTTGCTGTATTATGCTTTTTGCCTATTGTCACTCTCTGTGTGGCACCAAAATCAGATCTGCAAAGAATAGCCCTGACATGAAAGTTGCATTCTGCATAGCCATGAATAAGTCACTGGTCAAGTCATTGGTCAAATGAATGCTAGATGTGGCCAGCTCCTGAGCAAAAACAGCATTACCAGAGTGACCCATATAATAGTTGATCTAGTCTCAATGATGATACATGAACGAGACCAAGAACTAAGGCATTGTCAAAGTTGCTTGATAGAGTTGGATTAGGCAGTTTTGCATGAATCTCAACACCACTATTTAAACATGACTCAGACACTTTTTATAGTCTCACAACTGGATGCCATATTTAAGTAATAGGCATACAATGTTTCAATGTTGCTTGGTGAAACTGAATCAGACACTGGCCAAGTCTCAACATAGTTAGCTGCCCCGCCTAACTGATGAAACTTTTAGGTCTGTTTTGCAAAAGCATGAAGTCCTTCAAAATTTCAATGTCCTTTCCATACAACCTGGGTCCCACGTAGGCCTATTAATTTTTCTGTATTTCTCGGTTTTCAGCAACTCACAGAAAGATTCAAATTTTGCTGGTCTTTCATTCTCCTTCTTTTCCTATGTCTTGTTCCGTGATGGTGGAGTTTTCCCATTGTGGTGCAAATAAATGCATAGCTTAAACTTCAAAAACCAAATTTCATTAAATTTCAAAAAAATTATTAGGCCCTACTAGCATTAATTTGCTTTCAATGTGGGCTTATTTTTTATTGCTGTCATAAGTTATATCTAATTTAGGCATATCTGTATTCATTAAACAGGCTATCAGATAAAGTGAACCGCTGGTTCACTTTAGTTGGACTTTTGTGGTTCACTTTACCAATGCGTGCAAGCAAAGTGGACCGCATGATTAAACTCGCACAAACGGCTCGCGGAATCGTTCAATCAGACATTTAACTGCTTTTTTTATTCAATCCCATGCCCAAATTCATACTGAGAAAAATTCCCTGCATAGGTCAATGTATTTAGCTGTCAAACCGACTTTTGCTATACCCCCTTTACAAAGTTGTACACTTCAATTTTGGGAAGTTTCGTCGGCACCCGACATTTCTCTGTCGACCACGACATGAAATTGCTATGTATGTTTCAAATAACCAGCTGACTTGATAGCCAAGAGGCAGTACAATCTAAAAATAGCCTCCGCGGGAATTTGACGTTAATAGTTTGGTGCACAGACAATTTCTAGCAGAATTGGTTCACTCAACCTGATGGTTCACTTTATCTGAAATCACCCCATATACACCGGGCCAATCTAAAAAATAGTGCAAGATTCAAATATTTCCTGTAGAAATTATAGTCTAGTTTCCTTTGTAGTTCGCGGCAATTGCCAAAAAATTCTTTTTATTAGGACTATAGGAGCGAAAGTCAATTAAGAGTCAAAATGGGTAGACGTAGGGCCTATAGGTTTAGGTCTACCGCCAAAAATATTTTGTGTAGCAAAACAGAAGTAGGTCTATCAAAATTTTATGAGGTCTATACCGTAAAGAATAATTATCACATTTTATTTTCATAGCTCAAATAGATCTATACATAGTATAGCTGTTAGACGAGAATTTGAGTTTATAATTATATTCTGTCATTTCAAGATGCAAATTATTATTTCTCAAAATTCAACAATTCTCCATAAAAGTATCCTATTCATTACGTTGACAAGTATACATAACCTATAGGCCAGCGGTTCCCAACCCGTTGCCCGCGGGCCAAAAGTGGCCCGCCAGGTCTCAGAAAATGGCCCGCCAGGCCTCAGAAAATGGCCCTCATCTCTCAAAGAATTATCAAAAATATATGAAAAAATTAACAATTTGGACAGGATAGAACACATTATTATGTTCTATTACAATTTATTTTATTTTAACGTCAATAAATTACACCAGACATTATATTTTGGATCAATTATAACAATTTTATATGCTTTTAGTTAATGCAATTTTAACCTTGTGGCCCCCTAATGTCCTTCAACTAAGAAAAAGTGGCCCTCGTGTCCTCCAACTTAGAAAAAGTGGCCCTCAAGTCAAAAAAGGTTGGGAACCACTGCTATAGGCTATATATATATTATATATATATAAATTATATGGGCGAGACATTCCAGCTGTTGCGTCAACTCGCTATTTATGCTCAGCAGATCTGCATAAGCTATCATAGAACAGGCGCATTTTGAAAAGAGTAATAATTATTTAGCCACCTAAAATATTGATTACTTCCGATTAGTTCAATAATGGTAGATAAACGCAGGAAAGATTAAAAAAGTCAGACGTGTAGGTCTAACTAACACAAAATGTAAATGTATAATATATATATACGCCATAAATATACATAATATATATTGACAATATAATATTTATGACGAGCATATGACTTCGACACTGCTGTTTTCAATGAATTGATCTGGGGGGGGGTGACGAGTCTGTACCACTACACTTTCTGGTAGATTGAGCGGAGTTGATATATAAGGTATTTGCAAGGAGCTAAAAAAAATCATCTGCAGAGTAGAAATAATTCCGCCGATTATAGTTTGCGTTTATTGTTGACATTATTGATTGGCCTATATACAATTAATGATAAACTCAGGCATTGGAATAGCGCGATATACCAACATGTAGGTCTTGTAGGCTTATATAGCCCATGTAGGCTATAGGCTATATATAATATAAGCCTACACAGTTCTTTTATGAGAGCAATAACTCTAAACGGGCGGCTGCAGCCGGGTGATTGGTGACAGCTATCGAAGTCGTGAAACTCAGCAAATTTTTGTAAATTTGACATGAACCTAAACTTATATATATATATATATATGTACAATTGTACATGCAGAATTCGTCTTTGGATATACAGGCAGCTGGTAGATAACGTCGTGGCCGTGTCAGGGTGAGAATTGCCAGGGGAGGTTGTGGGGGTTGAACCCCAGTATTTCTTAGATTGCACACACCAAATCCATATACATTAACGTCTGACCCTCCCCCCCCATTATTTTTATACAATTCTCATACCGGGTCGTGTATAAATGAAGGACAAGCTATACACATCTACAAGCAACAATTTTTTCAAATGTTTTTCTGAGTACACTATTAGAGAGGCAATTTGGCAAACAGGTTTTATATTTAGACTAAGTCAATCGGTTGCCTTTAATTCGTTTAAGACATTTCTTAGCAATTCATTGATGCTATAATGCAGTTTAATAATAACAACAAAACTATTATAATTATCTCTGAAGACGTATTGCCGTTCCCGCCGCATGTCTATTATAATTCTAGGTGAATGGCGTAAGTTTATTGGGCTCAGGGCCGTAGCAACAATGAACGTGGCCCCCTCCGAACATATGTCCGAGGACCGAGGGGCGTCGGGGCCCCTTTCAATGCAGAAACTGGTATATACACGCGGTATGCGTAATTCTGTAACGCGCTAAGCCTGCTTGTTGCAAGTAATTTCATTTCGGTATTAAATTTTTCTGATTAGGACTTTACAATAGTCTTATATTATCATAATTTATGCTGTATGAACTTTTCTAGAATTGGCATCAAATTGCCTTCATTCAGTACTGCACATCTGGAAACTCCGCAGAAATTGGAATGCAGTATTTACATGTAGGCTATATTTATACAATAAAATTATAGTGGGAGTCGTATTATGTATAGCCTACATAGTAGGGTGGAGTGAAAAACACAAATATTAGAAATCGAAAATGTAATAGCAATAAAAAGTTGTCTTATGGTATGGGGTCAAGAAATGTCCAAAAAGTTTTGAAAAATATTGATGTCTTCGTTTGCCACCAGAGGGCCAAAGTTTCGAAAAATTGGATTTTTTGAGAAAATTGCAGGTTTTCTTATGAAATATTTTTGGTGTAAAATAATTAACCACCAAATAATATATCGTTGGAAAAAGGTCTTTAAACTGAATAAAATCATATCTTTATTTCAAGAATAGTCGCATACTTGTAGGAGATATTAACTTTTTAAGATACACCACGTTCGCGACATGTCGCTATGCCTGAAAATGGTAAAACACTAATAACTTTTTTTATCCTTTGAGATATTTCAACTTGTAATATGTCATTCTATTCAGTTTATGACAGTCTATCTGACGGTACATTTAAACTTAAAAGAACCTTTCATGAAGATTTTCGAACGCTCATGAAACCCTACAAAAAAGATGAAAACTAAAGGAAATGTCCTCAGAAATTGCAAAACTTTGAAAAAAGTATAGATATTTTTTTACATTGCAGCCTGCAAATGCACCACTGACAATTGCAACTATACCAAAGCCAGAAAGGTCCCAAGAGAGGAACAAGAGTGCCTACATGATCAACAGACAATTAGGCCTAGAGCTATGACGATTAACCGTCAGGAAATGATTATAAGCTTAATTATGAACATCACTAAAGAAGCGGCATGATAGAAAGAGAAAGGAGACCATGCACCTATAAGATGTCGTAAACGTCTAGATTTCGTCAACGAACAAGCATTAGTAGACAGCAGTGTTCAAAATGATGAAACGGAAGGCGAAGTTAATCCAGTAGAGTGTAAAATCTCGCCAGAAGATGAATCCATGGATGTGTCAGAAAAGTCAAGACCTATAATAGTATAGGCCTACTTCACAAAATTTATGAAACTAAGCAAATGAGAAAGAGATTGTCAAAGCTGTCACGACTCTGTGACCGATATGGAACATCGGATATAGCAGATGCGGTAATTCCAAATGTTGTAGGCTACTAGAAGGCCTTGGTATTCTTTCACACATCGAATCAAAACATGTGATCGATCGCTATAAGCATCGGCCTGAGAAAGAATCACTAGAAGGAAAGCAATGCAGGAAGCTTAAATAAGGGATTCAACTGATTCGTTGTATTTTGATGGTCGCAAAGATAGAACACTTAAATTAGAAAAAGGACACTCGGTGGAATACCAAGGTCTTCTAGTACAGCATTTGGAAAAAACCGCGTCTGCTATATCCGATGTTCCATATCGGTCACAGAGTCGTGACAGCTTTGATAGTCTCTTTCTCATTTGCTTAGTTTCATTAATTTTGTGAAATAGGTCTATACTATTATAGGTCTTGACTTTTCTGACGCATCCATGGATTCATCCTCTGGCAAGATTTTACACTCTACTGGATTTACTTCGCCTTCCGTTTAATTATTTTGAACACTGCCGTCTGCTAATGTTTGTGCATTGGCGAAATCTAGGCGTTTACGACATCTTATAGGTACATGGTATCCTTTCTGAGCTTTCTCTTTCTATCATGCCGCTTCTTTAGTGAGGTTGATATAATCTTATGCTGACGGTTAATCGCCATAACTCTAATTGTCTGTTGATCATGTATATAGGCACTCTTGTTCCTCTCTTGGAACCTTTCTGGCTTTGGTACAATTGCAATTGTCAGTGGTGCATTTGCAAGTTGCAATGTAAAAAAAAATATCTACACTTTTTTCAAAGTTTTGCAATTTCTGAGGACATTTCCTTTAGTTTTCATCTTTTTTGTAGGGTTTCATGAGCGTTCGAAAATCTTCATGAAAGGTTCTTTTAAGTTTAAATGTACCGTCAGATAGACTGTCATAAACTGAATAGAATGACATATTACAAGTTGAAATATCTCAAAGGATAAAAAAGTTATTAGTGTTTTACCATTTTCAGGCATAGCGACATGTCGCGAACGTGGGGTATCTTAAAAAGTTAATATCTCCTACAAGTATGCGACTATTCTTGAAATAAAGATATGATTTTACTCAGTTTAAAGAGCTTTTTCCAACGATATATTGTTTTGTGGTTAATTATTTTACACTAAAAATATTTCATAAGAAAACCTGCAATTTTCTCAAAAAATCCAATTTTTCGAAACTTTGGCCCTCTGGTGGCAAACGAAGACATCAATATTTTTCAAAACTTTTTGGACATTTCTTTACCCCATACCATAAGACAACTTTTGATTGCTATTACATTTTCGATTTCTAATATTTGTGTTTTTCACTCCACCCTACTACATAGGACTACAGATAGGCCTACATGTATTCCGTACTTACTGCTGCTGAAGCCTTTCTGACAGTGCTTTCTGACATGGATTGTGCAACCGTGTAAATAAAATAATGTCACTTACCTATAGCTACAGTGCTACACCTATTATTTTTTGCCACTTTTCGGGGCCCCCTTTCTTGTGGGGGCCCCCTCCGGTCGGAGGGTACGGAGGGCGGTCGCTATATACGCCTCTGATTGGGCTAGTATAACGACTACTAATATCTGTAGGTCTACTACTACGACGGGATTCCGCACCTTAGTGAGATCGTAGCAGCAGCATTTAAAATAGCGTCCATGGAGACGATAAAATTAGAGGTTGAAAGCCTGATAAGTAAACACCGTTAATGGTCCGTTATAAAAGGCAGAGAATAACATGGCGGGCTATGCACGTTTCACATAACATACGAGACAACATCGCCGTAATTGTCTACTTCCTTAATGAACAATATACATAGCATGCACTCATTGTCTAAGTCCATGTCTCGGGGAGGTATAGGCCTACCATATAGTTTCGAAGGTGAAGAAATGCTGACTTGACAGAATAAACTGAATACACTCTGTTTCGAAGTGCGTTGCGAGGTTGTGACATGGACCGAATATTGACACAAATAAGTAAAAGTTTTACGGATACTGGGACGTTAGAAACACACATTCCTCGGATTTTCGAAACTGATCATAGTTGGCTTCCGAAGAAAAGACATCCGGGAAATAAAGCGAATCTGGTTATAAACAGTTCCTAAATAAGTGGCATCCGAAGCGTTTGTTGTCTGATTCGGAGAGCAGCTCGGATACAGCGCTGCTTCAAATTGCGAATTGTGCACCCTGTTGTAAAGTCAACCGATGGTGTTAACCCAGTCAGTGGTATACGTCCATATAGGCTAATATTGGGACGTTATATATCATTGTACGAAACTAGTGAAACGGAAATGCTTGTCATATCCCTAGCTTCAGTTCAACGATTGGTTCAAATTTTGTCCATGTTGTGCAGGGTAAAATTTAATAGTTGTGTGTGCTATTATAGGTCGCGTATATAGCGGTCATGAATCCATTCAATAAAGACGCAAGAGCGTTCCATACATGGTGAAGACTATATTATAATAGAAAACTATACAGCCTTAAATGACCAGTTATGAGACACGTGTAGAGAGATAGACTGAGTGTGAGATTGAGTGTAAGAGAAAGAGGAAAAGAAAGCAAAGAATGAATAGAGAAAATAACGAGAAACAGAGAAATCAAGTGGACATAAAAAATTACTGCTTCCGTCAAACTTCCGCATCGAATTACCCGTGTAAGATCAGAAGAGTCAGCGTACTGGGTCAACAATAGGCCTAGAGATGAGGCCTACACATAAAAATTATGCATGTTGAAGTGCAGACCACACAGCACTGGCTGGGTTTTGTAAATACAGGGTGGCTCAATAAAAAGTCCCACCAGAAAAATGCAATGTCTTCTCAACCAATCGAGATACATTTCAACAACAAGCTCAAGATTTACAGGGGAGAGAATTTCCAACAATTTCTAGAATTTCTACTTTCAGCTGTTTGTTTTTGCGAAAGTTACAGCTATTTAAACATTCCATTTAATTTGTTAAATGAACGTCATTTATAGATTTCCATGGCAGATAAATCACTTTACACAACTCATTCAGAATTCCGTTTTACACTTTATCATAAAGTATGATGGGAGTTTCAGCACCCTGCTTTCACAAAAGATTGAATTAGGCCTAT
Organism: Lumbricus terrestris; assembly: GCA_949752735.1. NCBI lineage: Eukaryota > Metazoa > Annelida > Clitellata > Crassiclitellata > Lumbricidae > Lumbricus > Lumbricus terrestris. The sequence continues at coordinate 60,806,208 of OX457036.1, read as the reverse complement.
TTATGGAAAGCGCAGTATGGCCTTATTGATTGAGTCCTGCGGTAACTGGTCCAATAAAATAATTCTTAACAGCAAGACGTTACAGGACATTAATTTATTTTCATTTCCGATCGCCAATATTCTCCGACTTGAGATGAAATGTCTGGTAGCGTTACAGCATAGCTCACTAGAATTCGTAATGAAGAAGGTGAAGGTCTGGCGAGTTTTGTGGACATTATAACCTAATCTTTGCCAATGAATTTGCCGCAGTTGATAGCAATAAAGCTTTGAACCAACTTTGCCGTGCCAGCAGGCGTCAGCGTCCTGCTGGAGAATAAAGCCAGATGATGGAACGTATACCCGCAGTCTTAAATGAGTCTAGGTAACAGAGTTCAACGAAAAGTCTGGCGTTTACTGCTTGGGAACGAAGGTGCAGTCCTTCCTTGTCGCCGTAGCACAAGACACCAGAAACCGCAGTGTTCCTTGCAGACATGACCCTCTCGACTACCAGGCGACTTTCCTGAAGGAAGACTCTTTTGCGATCAATTCCTGCCTCTCCTCCGACACCTGAACCCGTTACATCAACACGTTGGCCGATAACCTTCACTGTGCTAAGACTCCACCTTCGCTGAGTCTTTTTGTATGATCCCACGATCTCCCTGTCTCTGTCCACGCAACGTCCGAGTTCCCATTTTATCTGCCACAGAAACTGCCCATGACGCTCGTGAACGGATCAACAAATTGAGACCTTAATAAATAAATATAACAGCTTGCTTCAAAACATCTTCTTTGCAGCTTGTAGTGAGGTCGTATGACGTTATCATCACCAAAATGCAAACAAATCTGAAAGAAATAATAAGTATTGGAACGTGATTCTGCGGAAATTTTATAAACTGGATTTTTTTTAAGCAGCCGTAACATTGCAGTACAGAAATTTCCTTAGTACAATTTCGGGGAATGTTTACAGGGTGGGCCCAAAAAGACCCTCCCTAGGTTTTTTGCCAATATCTTGACCAAAAGTAAGAATTTCTTAATTAAATTTTACAGACTCATATACAATTCATATTTACACATAATAGCCAGATTTCATCAAAATATTTCAAACCCAACAAACGTTACACCACTTTTAGTGAGGTCACCCACCGTTTTTTGACGATTCAAAAACGCGACGCAACAAAAAGTAACAAAAAATCAATCTAATTATTCTGTCCAATATCTTGGTCAAAATTAAGAATTTCAAAATAAAATTTTAGGGTTTTAAAGACAATTCATATCTGCATCCTATGGTCAGATTTGATCAAAAATATTTCAAACAGAACAACAGTTACGCCACTTTTAGTGAGGCCACCCACCTTTTTTGACAATTCAAAGACGTAACGCAGCAAAAAGTAGCAAAAACACGATTTTATTAAGTCTCATCTCAAATAATTGTTATCAAATAGCCTTGATATTGCCAGATGATCAATATTATTACTATTTAAAAAAGAAACAGGGTACCAGCGTAGCTGCGTGTCACTTAGAAGTCACTTAGCAAGATGACAATCAAATTGGTAAATAAGGAATCTGTCAGATTAATCAACAGGTCCATCAAGCACTTTGCAAAGAGACTCAAAAGAAGTTTTGGCACAGGTGGTGGGCACATTGAACACAAGTTGTGAAGCACTACCAAGTTCATTTGACAACAGTTATTTGAGATGAGACTTAATAAAATCGTGTTTTTGTTACTTTTTGTTGCGTTTCGTTTTTGAATCGTCAAAAACGGTGGGTGGCCTCACTAAAAGTGGTATAACTTTTGTCCTGTTTGAAATATTTTGATGAAATCTGGCCATCATGTGCAAATATGAATTGTCTTTATGCCTGTAAAATTTCATTTCGATATTCTTACTTTTGACCAAGATATTGTCAAAAAACCTATTTTTGGCTGTTCGTTTTTGAATCGTCAAAAAACGGGGGGGTGACCTCACTAAAAGTGATGTAACTTTTGTTCCGTTTGAAATATTTTGATGAAATCTGGCCATGATGTGTAAATATGAATTGTCTATAAGCCTGTAAAATTTCATTTGGAAATTCTTACCTTTGGTCAAAATATTGGCAAAAAACCTAGGGGGTCTTTTTTTGGCGCACCCTGTATATGTGATTCACCTATAAATCCTGTTTTTATCCTAGACAAATCCCAATTGATTTCTAGTGTAATGAAATTGTACAGGTGGAACTTTTTCATTGAGCCACTCTGTAGGTAAAAACGAGTCCGCAGTTGCCTGGGTCAATAACCCTTCTGTGCACAAAAAGATGGTTATAAACTAAAGGAGAGACCTAGCGGCTGACTATAGAGCTGGGTTGTGGCTGGACCGGTGCATTAGCCAGCCTCGTGCGCCAGCTCTGCCTTCACATAAAGTCTGCATGACGGCTTAACTGCGCTGCATGAGGGCGGTGCGGCGGGGTGGCAAGAGCTGCTCTGGTTGGATGATGGCGCCTGGATAATGGGACAGGCCTTGTCGGCGTCAAGCGACTGTTTTGCTACTTGTCTACCTGCAGGCTAGACTAAGTACTTACAGTAGTTTGAAAAAAACCTGCTCTATTTATGGGGTCAGAGGGTGAAACCTCTGAAGCTGAAAGCAATTTCTCTTTTATGTTTCCGCTAGAAACAAAACACAGACTGAGAAAGCCAATTCGAAGAAAAGGTGAAACGTTTAAGACTAGGCCTATAGGTTAGATGACAAGAAGGTTCACTTTCGATTCCGCATTGCTTAGGCTACTCATGTAGAGTTGATTATAATTATGCATTCGATACTATCTGCAGATCTCCTTATTATGACGGTGAATCAAAAATATGAGGTGGTGGACCATTCGATTTCATAATCACTGAAGCAGCAGTTGTTTCGATTGAGAGTGACGACCTTGTTGATGATATGACCTGGTTCATTTAACTGATTAATAAATAGCTGCATGCTTTTGGTATCACTGGAAATGCTCTAAACTGGCTTACTTCCTACGTCTAAGAAAGGTATTTCTACGTGACCCTAGATTCATTCAAATCTGACACTCTGTCTTCCACTACTAAAGTGCTTCAGAGGGTAGTGTTCTTGGCCCTTTTCTTTTCCCAATGTTCATATCACCAGTTATCTTCCTCATCCAATCTTTTAGGGCCCAGCACCATCAATAAGCAGATGACACACAGCTATATACCTCCCTTGCCTCTGAAAGCACCAGCTATGATACCATTACTAATTGTGCAGAAGCTGTAAACTATTGGTTTCTGGAAAATTGTCTTCGAAAAACCATCAAAAACAAAAGTCAGTTTTTGTGACCAGATCGCAAGTTGCCAAACATAAATGCCTCGAGTAAATGCCTCCACCCAATCTCCTCACAAACGACAATAATGCCATCATCTACTGTAAAAATTCTCGGAGTGAAACTCAACTCAACACTGTCAATGTACTCCGAACTCGCAAACTGCGGAAATTGTTCGCACCACCAATTTCTACACTCGTGCTCTGCGACGCATCTGACATTTCCTCACAAAAGATATTGCAAACACTAACGCATATGGAATAGTAAACTTTTGTCTCGACTAGCAGGCCTACTACTGCAGCAGTCTTCTCTATGGAACATCTGGAAAAAAACTTGACATCTCTTCAGCGGGTCCAAAACAACTTTGCACGGGTCGTCTGGAATGCTCCATTTTGTTCCAGCAGTAAATCACTTCCGAAATCCCTCCACTGTGTATACCTGTCAAAGAAAGGATTACATGCAAAATTGCCATAATCACTTACAACTGTATGACAACAAAAACTCCTTCATACCTCTCCGACCTCCTTCAAAAATCATGTGCCCTCAAAAAACATGCGATCATCCGGAAACCGAACACTAGTCCTTCACCGATGCCGCACCATAACTGCATCTAGATCCTTCACCTCATCAGCACCCCGAATATGGAACAATCTTCCCTCTGAGATCAGCAACTCCACATCGATGACAACTTTCAAGAAGCATCTAAAAACGGAACTTTTACACAGGCCCTTTTTGACTGACTTTTCCCTGCTCCAAGTGCTTCTGAATCGTTGCTACGATTTTTAATCGATTGCATACAAACGTATAGCATTTAAATCTCTGCATATTATTACTAATTAATTAATTACCTAACTAATTAATCCTCGTTCGCAGCCGGTGACACGAAACGGAGTATCCCCCCTGAAAGCTATCCGGGGGGATGAATTAATCTATCCCTCCGGATGGAATTAACCGGTCTAGACTATCCGGGAGGAAGAGCCAGTCTATCTTCTTTTTAAAAAATGCGTATAATTGACAAATTTGTGCTCTAATCAAAATTTGAAGTGACTCTAATAATTGTTTTAAGTGTCCTAAGCAATGTTCAGAGAAAGGCAACTCGAATTTATTTAGTGACTCCGAGTGTTTTAAGGGTTTTAAAAGTTTTAAGTGCTCTAAAACCAAAGCAGAAAATTATCTAGTAGGAATAAACATACCTGTTAGACTGCTAGTGTCATTGTTCAAAACCAAGTAGATGAAAATTAATTTGCAAAAAATACACGCGGAAGTGACTTTTTCTACTTCTCTTCATTTGGGGGGATACGATTAATACGGGGGATACTCTTTTTTGTGACACCGGCACTATTGGTCGATTAAGTATAGACCTAGGCAACGTAGGCCTACATGACTGCATGTAGGTTGGACCTATAGAAACAATGCATGGGTTCAGTTGTATTGCTACGATTTGCCTATAGGCCTACAGAGCCAAAAAATCAACCACGTAAAGAACTTAGAAAGACCCTACATTACATTTAGACAACAAATTTCAATGGCTCAAATCTCCGTTAGGCCACTTTATTCATTATTATTGCAGTAAGGCAATCATTTGCCTGCATTGGTCCCTCCCTATGGAATCGGCTTTCCCATCAGTTCGCTCTGCCATCCTTTCTGGTAGTGTATCTTCGTCTTTCTCTCGTCTGAAAACTTGCCTTTTTTTCTTGGGGTTGAACGCACTGGGAGCGCATCTGAAAGGCTCTTGCTGCGAGAAGCGCTTTATAAATGGTCAGATAAGATAAGATAAGTCAATTCTTGCCATACATGTATAGGACAACCGTGGATCACTTTATCAACAAGGAAAGGCCTACAGTTCTGTGGGCTATACATGTCTTCCTTTTTGTATACAGTGCCGTAATTTATCCATTGTTTGCTCAAGGATGCTCACAACAAACTCTTCTGCTTTAAAAATCGGGTAGGACTACTAAGCTATTGGTCTACAGCTTACTAGCGTTATGTATGGTGTCTTTCTTAGAAAACAGATGTTGCTGAGCGGCAGTCGAAAGCAATTTCACATGGTCTATTGCCAAAGGGCGTCTTAAACAGCAGTTTTTCTATAACAGTTGATATAATATATCAACTGGGAGTGTTCTTATCGCACTCCCTATTTAACATAAATACTAAATAAGTTGTTTGTCGTGCAACTGCGTCAACTTGTATGAGATATCGATACCTGCTCTAGGCGGACAACTTAATTATTGCTAATAGGCCATTAAATTTTATGAATGGTCTGCAAGATGCGCCCACCCTTAATTTGCGCGCCAACTTCTAATGATTTCTTTCTGCAGTTCGATCCTTACAAGTCTCAATGCATTGCCGTATAATAGGTAAATCAGCTAAACTCGTAATTACTCCCGTGACTCTAGGAGAAGTTTCAATTCCATGCATGGGTGCAATCAATAATATACCTGGATGTGTCTATTAATTAATTTTAACACGGAACTGGTTATACGATCCTGCAGCTCTGCCTGCAATTGCATCTATAATCATAGATGTAAAAAAAACGATGAAAATAAAATAAAATAAGGGGAAAACGTCATTTTTTCCGAAAAAATTAAAAACGACAAAAACGATAAAAAACGGAAACGGAAAATAATTTGCCTTTGTTGCATCTGAAACTTCATTTTAAGCTTAAAAACCTTGCTTATACAATTTTATCAAGAAGCTGCAAATAACACAACTTTATTATTAGGCCAAAATAATTGGTAGATCTAGGCCTATAAGTAACATTAATCTGCCACAGTTATTTTTTTCTTATAACTTTGGTTTAATAAGAAATTCAGACAAATTAAAGGTATTCAAATCTTTTCAAATTTAAATTGTAAACATAAGTGCACATTATAAGTTCATACTGATCGACATAACGCAATTAAAATCTAATCAGTAGCAAAAATCACAGATGTGCTAAATTATATAGGCCTACTGTACATTTGTACTTAAAATTGTTACTTATAAATATCAATTATAGGCCCAAGAATTTTATATCAAAATAACTCTTACAAATTTCATTTCTTGTAGGGATCTACTACATGTAGGCCTATTTCTCAAAATTATGATTTAAACAAATACATAAAGACCCTATTAGTAAGTTAGCTGAATCCTTGAGAGTACGGTGAAAACGTATGGAATATCAGACAAAAATTAAGTTAAGGAAAATAATAATAGACAGTAAATAATTAAATAAAGTTACATAAAAAAACTAAAAAACGATAAAAAACGATGCGAAAAATAAAAAACCAAAAGACGAGGTTTTTGGGAGAGAATAAAAATCGAAAAAACCTTTTTACAAATATGATCTATACGCACGTACCAAAGAACTTAGCGATCTGGATCAATCATCTTTACCAGAAGCCTACTTCATTTTTCTGGCCCTTTTTGTCGTCTCCGCAGTCATTCACATGGTCGACCACGAGACCTACTTTGCTCGAACCTTTGAAGCAATCCTGTGGGCTGTGGCATATCACTTCTTTGGCTTAAATCATACATTTCAGACCGCTCTCAGATGGTTGTCCTTGGTGACTCCAGATTCCATTGAGCCACAGTTAGATTTGGCATACTCCAGGCAGGGATCAGTGCTAGGACCTATCCTCTAGACCTAAGTTCACTATACAGCTGATATATCACTAGGCCTATTACTAATTTTGATAACCATGCTGCGATTGGTCGCATCTATGCTGCAACTAAAGAACAGTAATACATTCTAAAACAGACGTCTGCATTTTAGTTAGCCTATATATTAATGGCAATATGCTCAGAGCACTGTAATAATTTTTATAATGAAATTAATCAGAAATTTTAACCCTAGGTGAATAGCTACCTGCATAGGCCAATTTTTGCATTTTCATTTGTTTGCTTTTTGCAACGCCATAAAATAACTTTTTATTTCTGGTTAGGCCCAAGTCAGTGTTATTTTTTAATATGAAATCTCGCTCAGCCATACATGTAGTTTCTAAATGGTTTCAAATAAATTTAAGCCATAAAAAGCTTAATCAAGGACTCACGATTAGTAGCTGTCACTCTGACGGTTGGCCTGCTTGCTAGTGAACTTGGCAAACAAGGTACAATTTAACCTAACAAAATCTAAGACTGCTCTTTCACTTCATTTCAACCTCAAAAGATAAGCTGTTTTTATAGTGTTTACGAAAGATATAAAAAAAACCATGGAAATGGACTAAAAAACCTGGAAAAACGTCGTTTTATCCCCAAAAAATTAAAAAATAGTCTATGGGAAGATTTAAACAAAATCGAAACGGAAAATAAATATTAGTAGGCCATAGTTAGGCCTAATTATAAGTGACATTAATCTACAAGTTATTTTTATTGGCTTAATAAGAAATTGAGACAACTAAAGGTATTGAAATCTTTTCAAATTTAAATTTAAATTTAAATTTAATTTTACTTTAAATTGTAAACATAAGTCCGTATAAGTTCATGCTAATCGACATAACGCAATTAAAATGTAACCAGAAGTAGGCTGAGGACTATCGATGTGTAGGTTACTAAATTATATAATTTTACTTTAAATTGTAACTTATAATTTATAGACCTATGCATATGCATTGCAGTTTGTATCAAAATTACTCTTATAAATTTCATTTATTGAAAGAACCAACTCAACTGTCCAACCGACTACATGTAGGACTAAGCTTATTTCTCGAAAGACGACGGTAAACAACAAAATAAATCCTTGAGAGTAGGCCTACGGTGAAAACTGAAAACGTGAGGAATATCAGACACAAATAAAATTAAGGAAGATGATAACAGACAGTAACAGACAGTAAATAAATAAACTAGTAAAAATTAAAACGGAATAAAAGACACAAAAATAAAATAAAACAAAAAGACACTTTAAAGAACTATGATGTTTAGTGTTTACCCCTTTGTTATACAGATTGTGATTATCATCGATTTGACAGCAGTAGTTTTTAATTATTAATAAAGCTGGTTCACATAATTATGTGAAATTTATTAAGTGCCCTTTTTTAACATTTTGCAATTTCAATTAATTAACGCAGTAATCTATTATGGTCTACATCTGAGACAGAGACTGAGGCGGAATTGGGTTAGGTGTAAAGTTAGGTTTCGTGCATAGGGCCCCAAACTCCTTAAAGCGACCCTGCAGCTCCGTGGTTACTGGAAAGACCAAAGAGACACCAATAACTAGGCCTATCACAAATTCACAATCATATTATTATCCAAACAGATGCCATTAATCACGTATGATCCATGTATGGCTAATAAACGCAATTGCAGCAACAAAACGAGTCCCGTAGCCAGGATTTGATTTCGGGGGTGTTTCACCAATTTTCCTTCCTAAAAAACTGATGACTTTTTTAGTCATCCGGCTTTTCCATTTCGGGGTGGGTTTTCATGGCTTTATTTCTTGGTTTTTACATGATGTGCTCATAAATGCATTATATTATTTTTTACATTTTCCATTTTGGGGGTGTTCAAACACCCAAAACACCCCCTAGCTACGGCCTTGAAAACGACACAGTGAGAAGAATTGGACGCACTTCGCAAACATTAGATAGCCTATGTCGTTTTGTTTAATTGTCTGCTTGTTCATAATTATCCTGCTCAATATTCCAAATTTTTGAAAAGGCTAATGAGCTGAATATGAACAAGCAGAGAATTAAGAAAGGGAACCAATACAAAAATAAGAGAAGGTGATAACATTGATTCTATTCAGAGGATCCGAATGTTGGACAATGCGAAAGCAATGATTGGAAAATAATTACTACAGCATAAATAATCTGACATTGAAAGGCGTTGCAGGGAATTAAGGAATACAGAAAATACATGTAGCCTAAACAAGGTTGTTCAACGAACAATCCAACGCTTCAGACTAATTATAAAGAGAAAAGCCAGTTGACGGAATATCACGCAATACGATGCATTGTGTAGAAAAATAAAGAAAATGCAGATCAAGGCTATAAGCTTAGGCCTACGCTGCATAGACAATCTTACATTATAAGGCTGAAAGTTTATCTGTGGCGCGCGGGCGGGCGGGCGGTGTATGTGTGTCCGTCCCAAGAAAGGTTCCGAAACAGCTCCATTTCGCACGACGAAACAATTTTTTCATCTTTGTATGCAAATTTGTAGGTCAGCACGACTATTTTCAGCTCTCAATCCACTTGAAAACCCGAGATGTGGACATTTTAGTCAGCGCCTATAATAGCCTACAGACATAAGAAGCGACCTCCCCGTTGCACGTTAACCATAGCGTCTCTATTGCCGAGAAGACTACACGCCATATCTTGGCGTCATCCTCGTCGCAGGTTAATTAATTAACTGAGTTATTCCAGGGGTTCTCAAACTTTAATTTTATTGTACCCCCAAGTAAAAAATCGAATGATGGCGTACCCCCAGCAGACTCAGATCAGAAACAAAATGCCATTGCCTGGCAGTGACAACTAAAAGTCCATTTACTCATTGTTTATTAGAGTATATGCCTCCTATTATAGGGAGAAAAATCTAGTTTTGAATCATATAATCTTATTAAGGAATTTTAAAGTGAAAATTGTTCTATAACTCCTGTAAGAAAGAGGAAAGTCAACCTATAGTGCTGTGGGCTTGTTCAGACTCGCACAGATTTGCAATATTTGGTTTAATATTTGTCAATTTCAAACGCAAATTTGCCCCATGTTTGTTTTTAAAAGCAAGAATAGTTAACAGTTTCACCCAGGTATGACGGCTGAAAGGAATTACACAATTTAAAGCTCGACCAGAAATTAATCAATTGGACAATTCAGCTCTCTGCTATTTGAGCTCTTTATAGGGTTACATGACATTTGAACGGACGACAAAAGAACGTGCGACACTAGAACGGCGACAGTAGAACGGGCGACAGCTGACCGCCGAGACTATTGAACGGTTGGACAGTTGATCGGGCGACAGATGACCGGAGGACAATTGATCGGTAAAGTTTGTTAATTTTTATGAGCAATCGAGCATTTACTGTCTTGGATATGTAGACCTACCAAATTCAATGTCTGGTTGTGTGACAAATTGGCAACTGAATTTAAATATATCAAAATATCTGCCTTGCCGTAGCTGGCGAGTGGCGACTATATTTATTGCTTCATTTCCCTTATGGCTTTCCTTGCTATCGAAAGTTTCCAGAATGCGTGTGTTCCATTTGTCTTTCGCTGACCATCTGGTTGTCTGCGGTTACAAGCCGGGCCTGGCATTTTAATCGACTTACCCCAGAAACGACCCCAAAACCTTTATTACACAAACTTAGTCTTCCCACCAATAAAGCTACGTTCTGAGCTTCTTGTCCTTTCTCTTCCCCTGTTTCGTAAACGCCTGGCATTTAATCGTTTTGTACATTCGACATCGCCATGATATTCTGCCTCTCTTGTATTGTTTTTCTTTCAAATAATCATAATTTCGAGGTATGAGCGTCGTTTTACCTTTTGGGGCTACATCCATGCATTTATGCCATGTCACACATGTAAAAACAAAACCTATGTTTCACACCTAAAAGTAACAGTAAAACTTTGCATAATTTTCTCTAATATTCAGTGCCACCAAATGTCGCGCCCAACATTCAGTCACAACTCAAAGTATAGGTTTCCGTGCATAGTGTAAGCCTAGGCCTACAGCGCCGCATCTTGTGAATTGTTCATAAGTCGGCCCGTTAATATGACGTTCCGGTTAAGTGTCGCCTGTTCTATTGTCGGCGCGTTCTAATGTCGCCCGTTAAAGTGTCGCCGTTCAAGTGTCGTCCGTTCAAATGACCACCGTTCAAATGTCCGTACACCCTTTATAGACTGAGATATTCTGGCTTTTGGCTTTTTTCAACCATTAATTTTATGCATTATTTGTTTCACAATTATAGTAATAGGCCTAAACATAAATATGTTGCATGCACTGCATTGTATGTGAGTCTAAGAAATTAATCAATTGGACAATTCAGCTCTCTGCTATTTGAGCTCTACATGTAGGCTACATAGGCTTTATAATAAATTATATGCATGCTGTGAAAAAAGAAAGAAATGACGACGCTGTTCTAAGTTGCAACGTTAAAAATCACTGCTAATCAAAAAAAGATGGACACAAAGTCCATAAACTCAAAGAAAATTTACATTTCTGGAATTTTTCGCGTACCCCTTACCGACGCCTGGCGTACCCCTGGGGGTACGCGTACCACAGTTTGAGAACCCCTGGTCTAGATGAGACTTGGGCTGGGTACAGATGAGGAGGGGACAAAAACCTGGGTTGAAAACGGGGCGGGGTGGTGTGGGGAGGGGTGAAAAACAATGACATTTCCGGGCAACACCGAGTAACACAAATAGTAATAAAAATAATTACGAAGGCATAGCGTCACTTGGACGAACATTTAGTGACGGGGAGGCGCAATAGCCCTTGGCAGATGATTCAGACCATTGGAAATCATTTCTTCGTTCCCATCGACGCCAAATGACTGTTGTCAGCCTGCGTGAACTGATGACGATGATCATAATGACATTTGCTTATGGGAAGAGACGGCGAGCTTCGTACAACTAAATCACACTCATTGCAGTGTTGGCGAAAAATTTAAATTACTAAAATAATTTCAAATTTAAATTCTAGACGGTTACATGGGTCTAGGACTTTACCCCCCCGGCCCATTACCCCCCTGCCATTTCCCCCTGCCATTACCACCGCCAATTACCCCCGTAGGACATTACCCCCTGTCATTACCCCCGGTCTGTTTACATTTGGGGCTAGTTTATGTACGTATGTTTGTATGTATATATGTATGTATGTATGTATGTATGTATGTATGTATGTATGTATGTATGTATGTATGTATGTATGTATGTATGTATGTATGTATGTATGTATGTATGTATGTATGTATGTATGTATGTATGTATGTATGTATGCATGTATGCATGCATGCATGCATGCATGCATGCATGTATGTTTGTATGTATGTATGTATGTATGTATGTATGTATGTATGTATGTATGTATGTATGTATGGGTTTACTGTCAATACCGGGCACACAATACCGCGCACACAAAACCGCGATTTTCAATACCGCGCACCTTCAATACCGCGCACGATCGTTACCGCGCACGATCGTTACCGCGTTTGTTTGCGAATTTGTTCAATCCAGCTTCTATTTCATACCTATTAATACCTTCATCCAGCTTCTATTTCTCGCTCGTTATTTTCGTCAATCCAGCTTCTATTTCAGACATAGAAATACCTTCATCCAGCTCTTATTTCTCATGCTTTATTTTCGTCATTCGAGCTTCTAATTCACCTGTAAAAAACCATCATCCAGATTCCATTTCTCAATGCGTCACAATCGGATTGACAAAAATAACGCATGACAAATACAAGCTGGATGAAGGTATTTTTATATATGAAATAGAGGCTGGATTGACGAAAATAAAGCATGAGAAATGGAAGCTGGATGAGGGTATTTTTATATATGAAAGAGAAGCCGGATTGACGAAAATAAAGCATGAGAAATGGAAGCTGGATGAGGGTATTTTTATATGTGAAATAGAGGCTGGATTGACGAAAATAAAGCATGAGAAATGGAAGCTGGATGAGAGTATTTTTATATAATGAGATAGAAGCTGGATTGACGAGAATAGCGAGCGAGAAATAGAAGCTTGATGAACCGAACACCCTCGTACATACATACATACATACATACATACATACATACATACATACATACATACATACATACATACATACATACATACATACATACATACATACATACATACATACATACATACATACATACATACATACATACATACATACATACATACATACATACAAAACATACGTACATAAACTAACCCCAAATGTAAGCAGACCGGGGGGTAATGACAGGGGGGTAATGTCCTACGGGGGGTAATGGGCGGGGATAATGGAAGGGGGAAATGGCAGGGGGTAATGGGCCGGGGGTAAAGTCCGGATACCCGGTTACATAGACCTAATGTCATAATTTAGCTGAATATTGAAATAAGGGAACATCAAACCAAATAAAATTTAAGAAACTAGTTTTTGCCCTAAAAGTGGAAAAACCAATTTTCTGGTGTTCGAGTTTGTAAGATTTCATCTTTCCCGAAAACAAATTTCAAGATTGCAGCTCTTCATTATATCAAATTTGCATGATATCCTATTTTAAGCTTTATGACCTTCAAGATTTCTGCCTTCAGATTTAGAGTGTGAGAGGATTCAACCTTTTATGATTTCAAATTTTCAAGTTTAAAAGTGTGTGAGATTTTGAGTTCTCAAATTTTAGTCTAGCGGGTTTTCAGGAAATCGAGTCTGTGAGAATAGAAGGCTTCTAGATTTAAAAGATTTCAACTTCAATCACTTTCATGTCCCACGAATAGAAGTTTTCAACATCGTAGGGTTTCAAGCTCACGAGTGTTCATGCCGGTGCTAAGGTAACGATGATTCATGTTGTGTTGGTCTTTGTTCCAATGACCCGTACCCAATGGCCCGATGAGTAATGACGGTCGTACTCTGGTCCAAACCCGTACTCAGTGACCCATGGAAAAAATTTGATAACTGATCAATCTATTTAGCCACCCCTCAATTGATTGATTGACAGGCATTGAGGCGCTAATCCAAATATTGTGTATCCTATAAGGAATGATTGCGAACCTATGGGGTACTATTAATGCTAGTGAGCGGGTAGAATGACCCGATGACTCATGGTGGGCGTGGCGTACTTGACACGATGACCTAGACTGGGCCAGAATAAGAACACCTCTCAGCCTTTGACCTTGACCTAAATTGCTTCAGAGCTGGAACTCCTGGGAGGAAATGACTAATCGATACCGTCATTTGACATAGAATGCGGCAGAACTGGGAGCAACTCTTCTGCTCGTTTGTAAATCTTAAAATGGATAAATCTGGTTCTCTTGACGGTCTTGAACTGACACTCATGAATATATAGAACATTTTGCACAGGACGCTAACTGGCCAACTACTCTAGATCTCGATCAGTAGCTGACTACAAGCCATGCAAATCAGGATTTCAGGCTAGACGACACTTTCGAGACAAATTAACTATAGTTCCCTGAAATTACAAGTCTCGTTGGATTCTAAATTGGATAATCTGCGCATTAGTGAGATGTCGCCTGATGTCTGATGCCATTGGCCATGAGGAGTAGGATGAAGTGAATATTATTGTGTACGTTTTTGAGATGAGAGCTACAAACACTGACTCTGGTATGACAATTTGAAAACAACAGATCAAGACCGCTCACTCAAGTCAAAACTAAAGTCAGTTGCAGAAAATATCTTCCGTTTACGTCTAATCATAATTAAACTCTGACATGAAAAGTTAGGCCTATTTGCATCTGCGCCTTCTCTGTAGCGCAAATGATCGTATAACTCGACAGCTGACTGAATACCAAGATTTCTTAAGTCACTAATACAGCGTTCTGTTGTCTTTATCTGGAAGCGGAATAAAATCGCAGCTGAATTATCTTTTTTCTCAAAATGAGTTCACTGCGAGAGAAATGATGGTTAATAATGTCACACAGGTCTGATGTTAAAGCATGTATGTAACTTTTACAGCCAGGCATCTGTATAGTAGCCTAGATTTTATCGAAAAGCCGCATACGATACCACTGGATGTTGAACTGCGCGATGGATCACAGCCCATGCGTGTATTTCATTCAGCAATATTAGCCTTCACTGTCATGCGTAAATAGGCTATATGCAAATGCATTAGATTTTATCTGGAGGCTTTACTTTTTCTGCCCGTTGTCTTAAGACTTTTATTTTCCCAGGAGTTCTTCGCAATGGGAGCGCCTCTGATTAGGCTGTACTGTGAGAGGCGCTTTATAAATCCCAAAATAGAACAGAATAGAATTATAATGTGATCCATTTTAAGTAAATTTCAACTCGATATCGCAATTGCGGATATAAATTTTAATTTAATAGACTGTTCTTTCTAAATATGCAATGAAGGTTAATAGGTCTATCTATTAATCTTATTCGTGAGATTGTGAATATTTATGTTTTGTCAACTTTGTCGATCATCAGGAGTTATCGATCAATCAGTCAGAATTTATATAGCGCCTTTCAAGGTACTGTACCTACTGAGAGGCGCTCCAGGCTTGGATCAATCGAAAAAACAGTCTTCAACAGTTTGTGAAATTGAGAACAGCTTGGGAGGTGTCGCATAGACAAGGGAAGCCCATTCCAGGATGTTGGACCAACTACAGAGAACGAACGGCTCTGCATTGTCGCTGAGCTAGTGAAAACAACCGTTAAGTCACCATGGACAGCAGAGCGCAGTGCGCGGCGACCTATGCAAGTGGAAAGAGGAGGCAAAATTCACACAGTTAAAAGGGTGCCAAGCATGATAAGCATCGCCACACCAAAGATGCAATCCTAATTTTCTAAATGATATACGCTGCAGGAAAGGAAGCCAGTGCAGGACCTCACGCATATATAGGCCTACTATTGGGATACACGGTCGGACTTGGTGAACCCCCAATAGCCTAAGTCGCGCGGCAGTTATGCATCTGACCTATGTATTAAGTAACTCGATGTGTGTATGTAGGCCTACATACATAGAAACAACTACAGAAAAATAGAAAAAATAGAATAGAATTAGAATCTGATCCATTTAGGCAAATTTCAACTCGATATCGCAAATGCGGATAAAAATTGTAATTTAATAGACCTATGTTCTTTTTAAAGATGCAATTGATGTTAATAGGTCTACTGGTCTATCTCTTAATTCATCCTATCATCTTATTCATGAGATTGTGAATATTTACGTTTTGTCAACTTTTTCGATCATCAGTAGTTATCGATCAATCAATCAACCAGAATTTATATAGCGCCCCTTAAAGGTACTGTACCTATACCGAGAAGCGCTCTCGGCCAAGATCAAGCGAAAAAGTCAACAGTTTGTGAAATTGAGAACAGTTTGGGAGATGTCGCCTAGTTAGACCTGGGAGTCGACCCCAATAAGTCGACCCCAGTCGACTTGGTCATCCCAAGTCGGGTCGGGTCGTTTCTGCTCACCGCAACTGACCCCAAGTCGAATTTTGTTGAGAGAAGTCACTTGAAGTTGTTTTTACCACAAGTCGACTTAAACCGACTTGAGACACAAACACAGTTAAATTTGTCACTTCAAACCAATGATCATGAAAACTTTTAAGCAGCTTTTGTAGCCTAGTGTGCTAAACAGAGACTTAGGCTACTGATTATTTTACCGGTAGGCTATCGTGCAGACAGCCGTCTGCCGATCTATTCGTATAATTTGTTATTCTATGCTAAAACGCCACGCTTAGGCATGCGCTTGATTAAAATGGTGAAATAAAAATGTTACTAAAATATTAGCACGTGTGCTTATCAAGCAAATCAATGAACTTCTAGTGGTCATTGAATTCGGTGCAAAGAAAGCTGGATCTACAAGGCCTATTATAAACCGATAGTTTGGCGCTACTTTGATGCGCTACACCTGCAGTTGTCTGCATGCAGACGGAAAAACTATTGTAGGCCGGGACAATTGGGCAATGAAAGACTTTACTGTCAGTGAGTAGGACTAGTAGCTGTAGTAGCCTACTGTAGGATGATGCGCTTGTAATGCTATTTGCTAAGTTGCGGAATGATGTTAGTGGCCAAATAACTATGAAAACAGAATTACAAATTAGGCCCATCATATCACGTCATTCAGTGCAACCAGTCCGCGGTCCGCCATCCTATCTTAGTCTTTGCGCGTTTACAAATTAATTTAATATTAATATTAATAATAAAAATAATGATAATAATTAGTGCAATCTGAATAATCACAGACAATGGACAAGCTAAAATTCATAGGCCTAATAAGTTCGCTATAGGCTATTAGATGGCCTAAAGCATCGCAAAAACTATTCATACTGAAACGCAGCTTGAAATGGGCTTAATAACACTTTAATAAATTCATGCATCAATTAAGTGTTGAGGCCTCATTACTCATTGGTAGGCCTATACGAAATTAATGCTTGCAGGAAAAATTGGTTTGACTTCTTGCATTAGTAGCCGTACATGCATAGGCTAGGCCTAGGCAAATGGCTACCATGTCATGTCAGAAGTCGACTTCAAGTCGGAAGTCAGTTGTTTTTCTGCCAAGTCGGGTCAAGTCGTTTTGACGCCGAGAAGTCGACTTCAAGTCGACCTCAAGTCACTTTATAGTCAAGTGGGGTCAGATTAGCTGACCAAAGTCACTCCCAGGTCTACGCCTAGTCAAGGGAAGTCGATTCCAGGTTGTTGGACCAACCACAGAGAACGAACGGCTCTGCATTGTGGCTTAGCTAGTGAAATGAACCGTTAAGTCACAATGGAAAGCAGAGCGCAGTGCGCGGCGGCCTATGCAAGTGGAAAGGGGAGGCAAAATTCACACAGATAACAGGGTGCCAAGCCTGATAAGCATCGCCACACCAAAGATGCAATCCTAGTTTCCTAAATGATATACGCTGCAGGAAAGGAAGCCAGTGCAAGACCTCACGCATATAGACTATTGGGATACACTGTCGGACTTGGTGAACCCCCAACAGCCTAAGTTGCACGGCAGTTATACATGTGACCTATGTATTAAGTAACTCGGTGCATAGGCCTACATACATAGGCCTACATACACAACTACAGACGATCGTCTATTTGGAAATAACATTATATGACTTATGCACAATTTCATGAATAAAATTGCGACACTTGTCATTGCATCAATCGTATCGAAACAATCAATGCTTCAGTTACCGAATAGCGTAAATTTCAGATTTTGCAAAATTATGTTGTTCATAAATATATAAATTATAGGGTCTGCGTAATATATAGGCTACAATTTTTATAGCTTATCCCGTTTTTGCTCAAATTTTTATGTTTGATACATTTTGATTTTTCCTACACTCTTTGATATTGGAATAGCCACGTCCTCTATCAAATATAACACTGGGGACAATTGGTACTATATATAAACAAAAAGACAATCCACGTCAACACCACCTGGTACAGTAGGCCTAAGGATTATTTCAAGTGAAGTAGCCAAGCTCTAAATGTTGAAGTCGCTGTCACAGTGTTGCATAAATTGAATTGTTGAAGTCCACCATATTCAGTAAACTTGCGCCTCGGTTCAAACAGATGGCAGCAAAATATATGAAAAATGCCAATTTTTATGCAGCCAGGCAGAGTAGCCATTGATTGTGGAACATTTTCGAGTGAATTTTAGTAGGCCTAAGGTTTTTTACTGGTTCTTGCAACAGTTCTCAGTATTCTGCATGACTGCATGTGATGAAAGTGGTAAGTATATCCAAACAGGGCATGCATGTGCCGGTAAAATTATGGTCCAAGCGTTGCGTTTTATGGTCAAGTAGCAATCTTTGGGTCATTTAAGTAGCTCATCAGGTGAGTGTGTATTCTATAAGCCCTATTTCGGAACTCAAAAACCTATAAACTCCACAGTTTTTCATCATATACTCTATCCAGTTTGCCGCCAACATCCTGTGTCCTATACTCGTCTCGATGCAGAACAAAGATTGGTGAGTATCGATTGACTGATCCCACGGACTCTATGGTTAGGCTACCACCAGTGTTCTTGTCCATGAGATCATGATCTCGGATGAGTATGTTATGTTATATTTCACAGCTGTTACATAACTCTACATTTTTCTCCACTGTAACGCCGCGTCTAGAGGTCCAGGGTTTTTAAACATGCAGTTCTACACAAACATGCAGCTGTAAATGAATTTGTGCAGTTTTTAAAACAGTTATGTGCAGTGAAAATCATTAGAAAAGGGCATTTGCAGCCGATTCACCACGGAAGAACGAAATGGAACGATGGACCTGTGCAATGAAAAATAAAAAGGAAGGCGAAACAAAACAATTTTCAAGTCAAATTTCAAGTGCACGACTAAAAAGAGTCATCAGTTTTTTAAACGGCGACTTGAGATATTTCTGGCAAAACTTGGGACAAATTTCTGACAAACGACTGAAAAAAGATCATCAGATTTTTCGTTGCCGACTTGCTACATTTCTGAGAAAAATTTAAAGAAGACGAGAAATTTGCGCCAAACAAAACCGCACTAGAAAAACTTCCTGGTTGTGCGGTTCTACAAATTTCTTTTTAAAAAGCCCTGTATAGGTCCATTGGTATTACAGGCAACTTTCTCTGTGGATGTCATTTATCACGCGCATCAATAGATTGTCATTCCACCTAACAACAGTAGAACTCTACATTCCAGGAGGTCATGGTCAATGCAAATTTGTGGCTGTTCAAAAAGTATTTAAAAAAAATTATAAACAGCCTTCCATTCTGTCAGGCAATAACTATAGGCTATCTGTTTAGCAATAGCCCTGGGAACGCAATCAGAAAGATTAAGTCAACCTGAGTTTTGTGAATATTTAGAACACCGTCAATTTGAAAGAAATTCCCACATTAGCCTAAGTTCAACCATAAAATAACAACCACACTGGTGCCTTTATATCAAAATCCTACAAGGCAATCGTTTGTCCAGATTGTTTGGGGTCCACCATTGACTTCATTAGCATATATATTTTACGCTCTGATGCGCGCGTAGGCTAATGAAAGTTGGACGAAAATCTCCGCACTGTCAAAATAACCTCCCAGTGACCAAAGACGTTCTTTGCGCACTTTCGCTTTCTCCATGATTCAAAATGAAAAAGCTGATATTTTGCATACAAAGATATTCGCTAAACCCATGTAAATACAATGCAAGGCAAAGCAAGAGTATATAGCCTAATTGTAAAGTGATATTACGGTTGTGAGAATCTTTGCTAACATCAATAGGCCTGATTATTATATAGTGTTGCAACAATGGACCATAAAATGCAATTGCAAAAACTTCCAGACTAAAGTAAATGAAGAAAAGTGAATAAGTTATCATGATATTGATATGTTGGGTGTTCGAGTATAAAAAACAGGAAATCACACACCTCTTTGTCGCAATCTGCCGAAATTTCGTTAGCTCATATAGGTGCTAAAAAATCGTGTCTTGCAACTGCTAACTATTCAATATAATCATATATATATAGGGTATACATATAAAGCTGCTCGCTTGATTGCCCGCTTTATAAGTCCAAAAATAGAATAGAGCAGCAATATACCGGAAGAAGCAGGTACAAAGTATGAATTCATTTAAAATATTGTACTGAAATGTTACTAGTCGGCTGCAGGTTAAACCACAAGCTATAGCGTCTCTAAGGCTGCATTAATTTAAAAAGCTAACGATTAGAATTGTTGTTAAGACCAAAAGATCCGAAAAGATTAGCAACATTTTCCATGAGTGGCCTAAGTAAGTTTGCTTATTTTATGAGCCTATAAATATATTATTATATTCATGCAGTCTATTGTAAATACATATTCAATATGTATAATTGTGTATGTATTATATATATACTTTATATGCACATAAATACAGAGTGGGACCAAAACAAACAATCCACTGCGTTTTTGCCACTATTTTGGCCAACAATAATAACTTTAAAATAATATTTAACGTTTTTAAAGGCTATTCAAATCTACGTACAATAGCCAAATGTTAACAATAAATTCTATGCAGAGCAAAAGTTATATCACTTTTAGTGAGACCATCCACTGCTTTCTGACCATCCAGAGATATAACTCAATAAAGAGCAGCGAAATACCATTTTTTAAGTCACTTCTCAAATAATTGTTATCAAATGGACTTTATACTGCTAGATAATTAGGCTATTATCATCATTATTTAGACAAGAAACATGTACCAGCGAAGCTGCACGTCATTGTGACATCATTTGGCAAGATGACAATGAAATTTCAAATAAAGAATTTTTCAGATTTATAATTTTGTAATTAATACAGCAATTATATGCCGTTAACAGCTTGGCTTTTTTAACGTGCAGTTCTACACAAAATGTGCAGTTCTAAATGGATTCGTGCAGTTGTAGAAGCACTTCCGTCACGTTCCGTGCAGTAAAAACTAGTAAAAAAGGTCATTTTCCTCAGATTGGGAGTATTTTACCTTGGAGGATGAGAAAGGACAGAAGAGGATGTGCAGTTCAAAAATTCCTTTTAAAAAGCTCTGGTTGACAGCAACGCGAGCACCAGTTATAATGTAGAAATTTGAAAAAAATTTATCAAGTATATCTCTTCTGAACCTCCGACCTGAACATCTAGCGGCACTGACAAAAACTAAATTATTATTACAATATTATTCTGTACATGTTGGCTCGAATTATCATGGTAAACTTGGATGAGAGTGAAATTGTGACCCGTCAAAAGAGTGCACACAGAATGAGCGCTAGACAAAAACCCGCCAATATCAAGAAATATCACCTAATAGTCGTACGATCCCCAGATGAAGAGAAGTTGAATAGGGGGCACTAAATTATCAGCAGCGTATATTAGGCTACACTTGTGAGGGAAATCGTAATTCAGTTTGGTAAAGTTGTTCCATGATATAAAAAACACGTGCTTGAATTCAGGTTGAGAAAATATGTGAATGATATAAAACGCATAATTTTATTTGTGGTTTCTATTGGATCGATGAAAAATAATTTCTTGTTAAAATAAAATGGGGAGATGATGTCTACTGAAAAACACCGGGAGGAAGGAAACGGGAAACAGCCTCCTTGTATTTTTCCCAAGAAAGATGAAGACGACAAAATTAATCAGAAATAGTAGTTAGATTGATGACAGCTATTATTCTTTGTTTGTATAGAAGTTGAATAAATGAAAGTAATTCTTTGCTTCAACAGAAATGGATAGATAAAAATATTTGTCTAACTTAGACGCAGATTGGAAAGATGACAATAATTTTTTGCTTCAACAGAAATGGATAGATAAAAATATTTGTCTAACTTAGATGCAGATTGGAAAGATGAAAAAATTTTTTTGCTTAAATAGAAATTAACCAGATGAAAAATATTGTTTGCTTGAATAGAAGTTAAATTGCGCCTATTGCAAAATAATTGCCAGTCTAAACTACATAGAAGCAATTTACCAACTTCAACTGCGATTTTACCCTCTGATGCATAGTTACACGCTGCTGATATTTATAGACATCGTTCGAGCTAGGTTATTAAATTTATTTCAAATTATCTTTGGCAAACTATTTTTTCAATGCATTTCATGCAATAAATTCAACTGTCATTCGATCAAATGTGCCGGTGTCGTGGGATATCCTACACCCTCCTTAAAGCTATCCTATTATAGCTGAACGTTATCCATATTGTTACGAGAGCTCCGGGTTCAAAGGGTTAATGTTAAGTGTTCTAAATTTTACAGGTGTTCTAAAAGTAAAGCAAACAAAGTTATAAGCTAGTAGGAATAAGCACACCCATTAGTGTCACTGTCATTTAGTGACAATGTTCAAAACGAAGCAAATGGAAGTTAATTTTCAAAAACAAACACGCGCGAAAGTGACTTTTTCAACTTTTTTCATCGGGAGACACGATTATTAGAGGTCCGGCTTTTGTTGGGCGCTCTTTTGACTAGGTGATGAGTCCAATAGCTTTGCCAGCCGACCTCTGCACCGTGGACTATTTCGTCTTTTTAAAGGCACCTTTCCTTGATATTGCGAAAATCCTCGAGGACTCTTTAGTCGTCCGATCTTCTTGCGATGTGTGGAAATATAGCGGCTGTATAATGCCGGGAGATTGCTGAATAGCCATTGTCATCGAACGGTAGAAACCAACCTGAGATGGCGTTTACTATATGCAGTGTAGTGTGCAACAAGGACGGCAATAGAATTAATATGTGCACTACTGGAGACAGTATTTAGTTTAAAATGTCGTTTTTTTCTTGTGCATAGAGTTGGCATGCCAAAGAATTCGGTTCAAAATGTACCAGATAATCAGATCTGTCAGCATCTGTCGTTATTACTATGCCGAATAAGACATTCAGCCACATCGAATGTCCGTTCTGATGGGTCGATACTGAGTAGGCTATAGAATATAGATAGAAAATCGACAACAAGTCGAAGTGCTCATTTGTGTGTGAATGCTGATTGTCGTCGACCTTTCAAATGCATAAATCTATCGGGCTTGAAGTAAGACATATCTGCGCTATTGTATCCATGCGCAAACTCGAGAAACGAAAGTACTATATAAATATATAAATAGGTGTAAAAATATAATATATAGGCCTATATAAAAAATATATAAACAGGTGTCGCTTGCAGTAATCAACAATGTATCGAAAACACTAATTTCACCAACACAACCTTATTATGCGCTCTTCTATAGGCCTAGATTCTTTTTGCAACAGCTTCATGTGGACTCTTCTCATGCGCTAACACAAGCTCAAGTTATAGAATTTCTAATTATAGGCCTAATAGGAGCCCTCGCCGAATTCAAATAATTGGTTCAAGCACCTAACAATCTCAGGTGCATATTTTTGAATCGTGCCCGAGGAAGGATTCACTAATTATAATATTTGCAACCTTAAAAGAAGAACAGGCAAAAGCCATCCACAAACAAGTAGCCTAAGCTACGTCACGGTCATTCGTTTGCTCTACGCCATGAGAATTCCGCTGCACCTGTCCTTGCAAATCACAAACAAAGGCAGCAATTCAATTACGGGTCGATAATTTATAACTTCTTGAAAAGTTCCTGTCTCTGTTTGACCATTTCTTAATTAAGAACCTATGTGAATGTGTGTGCTGATATGCACGAAAATGAATAAATCAGAATTTATATAGCGCTCCTTCAATATCGCTACTCAGAGGCACTCCCGGCTGAGGTCAAGGGAAAGAAGCGGTCTTCAAAAGTTGGTGAAACTGTGAACGGTTTTGAAGATGTCGTATAGTCAAGGGAAGCTCGTTCCAAATTGTTAAGACAACCACAGAGAAAGAACGACTTCGCATTGTCGCAGAGCTAGCGAAAGGAATCATTAAGTCAGCGTAGACAGCGGAGCGCAGTGCGCGGCATGCACAAGAGGAAAGATGCGGGACAAAGCTCAAGCAGATAAGCGCCTGAGTAGCCTAAGCATCGACACACCATATAGATGCAATCCTGAATGAGATAAGCTGCGAGAAAGAAAACCAGTACAAGACCTCGCGCATATAGCCTACTACGATATGCTATCTGACTTGGAGAACCCGCCAATAAGTCGCGTCGCAGCCCAGTGGACCCGCTCATAGGCCTACTTCACGATCCGAACCCAAGGAGACCACAAAACAATTATGGAGGCGCAATTGTCAAGGTGGCTTAGCCCAAACGCGTGAACAAGGGAGACCGCAGATTTAAAAGTCAGACGGCGAGGAATGACCTCGCGCTGCCGCATTTTGACAATAGTAGCAGCTGCGGGGGTACGAGGTACAAGGGTGAGTTTAGAGTCCAGAAGGACTCACGCGCCACCAAAGAAAAAGTAGTAGATAGAAATTTAATGGAGAGAGAGCGCTCGGGTTTATAGCCTACTTTATGCTCTATAGTATAGCTTATTAGCTTGACCAGCTGTTGCTGTTGAGTCGGGGCGCGGACATCCAATCTGCGAGGGCCGCATCGCCCTTTACATGGTGCAGGCGGCCTCGAGCCCTGCGAGTAGAGGGCAGTGCATGCAGATGTATGTATGTACGTGTATCATCTCATATAACTAAGCATGCTGTAACATGAATGAGAACGCGTCAATGTCGGAAGTGTAGAGAAAGGAAAGTAAGGGACCCAGGACAGAGACTTGCGGAGACCAGATCTAGCCAGGGCCTGGGCTCCTGCTTTCTTCCAGAATAACTCAACTGTACCCCATGCAGCTAATAAAGATGCAAGTCACTCATTCGAGCGGTCAGCGAGTTCGAAAGAGATGGAGATCCGTATGATTAAGATTTCATGATCGACTGTGTCGAAAGATATAATACACAAACGCGAAAAGGGACAGTTTGGTCTCCCCCCAATCAATAGCCACGTAGCAGTCAGCTGGCAAGCGGAGCGGCATTGTTTCACTGGAATGTCCCCTGCTGAAACCCGACTGATATTTCGGAAGCAAGTCGTTGGTGCTTAAGTAGGCGGTGATCTGTTTCGAGAGATATATTGAAAACAGAAGCAGACACAGCTTAGAAATAAGTTGCAAATTCAAACCACCCTCATAGCATTAATATACTCGTTCACTTATTGTATACGGAGATTTCTGTAGGTCCCTTCAATGTTACTACTCAGGTGCGCTCCTGGCCCAGCCACCGCTGAAAAGGATAGTTTCAGCGCTGCAATAAAATGCGTCTGGGTAAACCCTAGTCATAAAACATGAAGTCAATGGGAGCCAATTCCATGCTCTTGGGCCAACACCCAACAGCTTAGAAAGCACGGTGCTGCCTATATAAGACCAATTCGTGACCGGGAAACGAGGCATTCACCGTGTGTGGAGGAGCGGGCCCTTCCATATCCAGAGTAAAGCGACTCTTGCAATTAAGCAGGACCGGCACCTAAGGGGCACCGCCCTCCCCAACCAAAGCAGACACCCAGAATATATATTTTATTATAACACGGCCAAGTAATGTCTCCAACTTACAAGATAATGCATCACGATCGAATAAAAAGCACTTCAAGGAACAAGTAAGGTGGCAGATCGGTTGGCTCACTTCTGATTTGGAAAAGAAAATTATTTCATTTTTCACGGGCACCAATTGCTGTTCATTTTAATGAGTACAGAAAAATAGGGCTATCTATATTATCATGCGCAATGTTATAGTAAACTATCTATCAAAACGCTTAATGTATACTGTATGTAGACCCAAGTCTGCACCCATAGGCAACTTTGACTGCGAAAAGTGCAAAAAAGAATTTATTTAAATGAATTATTTCTGTATACACGCAAATGTTTTGAACTAAAACTAAAATTACATTATCACTCATAATCTGGTCAATAAAATATTATTGCACAATTTCAGAGTTCTGAACTCAGTGTATTATTCAAGTTACAAATTGAGATAATGGACATGTGGACACAGAGCTTTTTTAACGTGCAGTTCTCCACAAAATGTGTTGTTGTAGATGAATTTCTGCAGCTGTAAAAGCAATCTTGTGATATGGAAAGCATCAGAAAAAGGTAACTGCAGCCGGTCTACCACAGAAGAGCGAAATGGAACGAAGGGCTTGTGGAGTGAAAATACGCAAGAGCAGGAAGGCAAAATGTCCAAATTTCAAGTGAATGACTATAAAAAGAAGGTCACCAGATATTATATGCGGCGACTTGCGACATTTCTGGAAAAAAAACTCTGGAAAAAATCCTGACAAACGACTTTAAAAAGGTTATCAGATTATATCGCCGACGACTTGCGTCATTTTGGGGGAAACTTCTCATAAGCGACTAAAAAAGGTCGCCAACAAAACCACACTAGAAAAAATTGCTGGTTGTGCATTTCTGAAAATTTCTTTAAAATGCCCTGGAATTTCACACACAAAATAAAGTTGGATAGCACAAATCGTGGGTTCATTAGTAACTAAAGTATAAGAAATCATAACAACAATTCAAAAAAATCTTTGCGATTCACTCTCAGTCCTCTGCTACCTGATCTGCATGTACAACTACAAGTCGTTAACTCGTATAATTATCAGTTATGCCACCAGACCAGCAATCCATACTTTCACGTTTAGGTTACATCACTTCAAATGAACACCATTCGTTGCCATTCATTGGCACTTTTTCTCTCATAGGCTGCGAATTGAAATTGATACCCATAGGCCTATAGAATGGTATTGAAACAATGCGTAACCATTGAAATTCATGTAGCAATATGCAGTCACGGTTGTCGGTCATCACCAGCCGTCTCTCGTAGAATCAGGAGGCATAATTACATCACTTCCTGTTTCAATAATTAGATCTATGGTTAAATTGATTGATTGCGAAGAATAGTTGAAAATTACAACGGGTTTTCGATCGCATTTTAACAAGTTCATTTTGCGATGGCAGTTACCAAGAGAGTGAACTATTTGTTTGTCAAGTTAATGTGATCCAGTGCATTTCTGCTCTGGGGACTCACGTATAAAACTCACGTAAAATACACTTCAATCATCCCAGCCGTTCTACCTTCGTCAGTTGTTCACCATCCAGCCACCTCGTTCAACACGCTCCTCATCCTCCATTACGCTGCTTCGCCCTCCCATCACTTCATCACTGAAATTCGCAAACCGCTCCATAGCCATTGCCGTTCCACCTCTCTAGAACAAACTTCCGCCAGCACTTCGGCAAACTTCCGACCCATCATACGAACTCACGAAAACTCCACCTCTCGCTATCTCCCCACAGGTCTTTCACTCAAAACTGAAAACATTGCTCTTTCAAAATTCCTATCCTCATTCTTCCTCTTCTCCTCACATTCCTCGCCATTTCAACTCTAAACATCACCCACCTTAGCCGTCCATCTATCTGCCTGCCTGACTCTCCAGACTTGACCCGCTGCCTATCGATTTTGTTTTGATTGAGCGCCTGTGAATAAGCTGGTTCCCGCGACTTGGCTTTTGTGGGCGCTGTAGAAGTCTCGAGATTACGATTACGATTGGGGCAGTGGGAGTGTAATTGTTTTCTCTGCTGTAGACCTATCTTCTTGCTAACCTTCAGGGAGAGTATTCAACTGTGTTTTTGTTGTACGAAGATGAGAAGTGATCTTGATTTTATAGATATAGGCCTAAAGCAATAATTTCTTTGGAAAACATGAATTATTCATGCTTTCCATCAACGTCGTCTTCTTCACTGGGATCTTTGTTGCCATCCAGGTCAATGCTCGTGTTCTCTGTAGGAAACTTGAGCAATACCCTTCAGATGATCATCTTAGCATTTCCTGCTTCTTAGCATTTCCTGCTTCTTAGCATTTCCTGCTTCTTAGCATTTCCTGCTTCTTAGCATTTCCTGCTTCTTAGCATTTCCTGCTTCTTAGCATTTCCTGCTTCTTAGCATTTCCTGCTTCTTAGTACCGGTAGCATTTCCTGCTTCTTAGTAGCATCTTCTGCTTCTCCGTGGCTCTTCGTGTTTCATCTTCTGCTTGCGCATCTCTTCTTCTTTTTCGAACTATAAGATCTTTGCCGACATCAGTCATGCTCACTCTCGTGATTCTTGCTTTATTGCCAGGAACCGCTTGAAACACAGAATCAGTTTTAAGAAATGTTCAGTTCGTTATTTGGCGATATCAAAAATGAGATGCACTTTTCAACAAAATTTCTTCTCGTTTTCTCTGTGACTCAGAGTCTTTGTTTGCTTCTGTTTTCTTTGTGAAATTCTGCTCCTTCACTAGCTCTTCACTTCGACGCTATGTCAGACTGAACTGCCGTAGGAATTTTTGCCACATTCCAAATTCAGATTAACTCGATTGCCATGTCATTCAAGTTTGTGACACAATCGTCTTGAAAACTTTATAGGAGATGAAAAAGGAATAAGTATGCATGCAGTATGTGACCTCGGTGAAAATGCATGAATGCATCTCAGTAGGGTCTACATGTTGGTCAGGCTGGACATTAATACATAAATACATGGGCCCTACATAAATTAATTAATAAAAATAGGTTTGGCCTACTACTGATTTCCAAATTAACTAGATTTATGCTTTCAATCTCGTCGCAGAAGTGAAAGGAGTTTCTTCTATTTATGCTAACTTGTAAAATCTATATAATATATAGATTCTACAAGTTAGCGTATATTATAACAACGCATTAAATAAAGCCATTAGGCCTATTTCTTTTCTGTTACAGATTAGTCTATAGAAATGAAACATTTGACAACAAAACCCCACTGAAAACCAATTTTCATTATTTTTTTAAATTATACTTCCGAAAAATGGCAATTTCACAAAAACATTTATTACCAAATGAAAATTTCCAAAACGTGAACTTCAGAAACGTGAACTGAATGCCGGTGACACGAAGCGGAGTATCCCCCCTGAAAGTTATCCGGGGGGATGAATTAATCTATCCCTCCGGATGGAATTAACCGGTCTAGACTATCCGGGGGGATGAATTAATCTATCCCTCGGGATGGAATTAGCCGGTGTAGACTATCCGGGGGGATGAACCAGTCTATCCCCTTTTTGAAAACTGCGTATAGGCCTAATTGAAAAAATTGTGCTCTAATCAAAATTTGAAGTGACTAATTGTTTTAAGTGTCCTAAGCAATGTTCAGAGAAAGGCAACTCGAATTTATTTAGTGACTCTGAGTGTTTTTAAGTTCTTTAAAAGTTTCAAATGCTCTTAAACCAAAGTAAAATAATTATCTAGTAGGAATAAACATAGGCCTACCTGTTAGTGTCATTGTTCAAAACAAAGCAGATGAAAATTAATTTGCAAAAAAAATACACGCGGAAGTGACTTTTTCGACTTTTCTTCATTTGGGGGGATACGATTTATACGGGGGATACTCTATTTCGTGACACCGGCAATTATCTTTCTCACATTGACGTAGGCTACATAATTTCGTCTAGACAGCTAAAATTATATAGGCTCTACATTATACAGAACTATTTCTACTTTAAACGATGAGTACGATGACGCAGCTCAGAACAATTATTAATATTCAGCAGGCTTCTTAGAAATATTCAAGGAAGTAAGAATAATTGTCTGTGTTTGGCCGGTAACTAAATAGCGTATACATAATTATTCTTAATCATAGATCTACAGGATTCTGTTTGATCCAATTAGATTTGTTGCATTGCTGTGCTTCGTCACTGGTATTTGCATTTCTTTTGCAGGTAGACCATCTAATATTTCAGGGCTTTGAGTAATCAGTAAACATCCATAGATTACGCTAGAGTAAAATTTCGCTGCATTTTTGAGTAAGAACAAAGGAAAAATTAATTAATTATATACTATGTCAGGCAATAGGCACAAATAAGTTTGCCCATGGCTACGCGAATTAGCGAAACACTCCATAATATATAGACCTATGGACATAAACGCGCTTCATGACGTTGATGTTACTTCATATACTAAGACTGTGATATGCATTTTTATATAAATATAAACGCGTTTTCCAGAGATTGAATACACCACCATGATGCTTTGACGACGTCAAGAAAGATAGGAATGCATATGGAAAATTAGCCTAATTGTTTTCGATAACAGTGGATATAGGGAAGGTTGCCAAAGATGGACCACATAAGGATGACCGTCCGTTATCGCCAAAAATTATGAAAAAATGAGTATGCAACACGTATTGATACACCAGCGGATACAAAAAATCATTTAAATAATTTGAATGAAAAAATATTATAAATTAAAATTCGCATAAGCGGTCCATCTTAGGAGCATGGGCGCCAAAGATGGACCATGGAATAAATTTAATGTTATTTTGTTTAGTCAGAAGCGCCATAGACGTAGAGCGGTCGGTTTGAAAAATCGTGCTCCAAACTTTACTGTTGTAAACGATTTTTTCAAGTAACCTGGAAAAGAATTTAAGGATTAAAATTGGCCTGTAGCTGGTATTTATAATTATTTGTGAATTTATCGTTTAGAGATAGGCACATGGAATTTTTACCATTTTAGGAATGGAAGGAACTCTATAGGCTATACCAGTGGAAATGGAACTATTGAAGATATTTGCTAATAACGTGTCTATATCTTCGACAAAAGAATGCAAAATGGAAGGATCAACTTCATCGAGACCAGTGCTGTGAATGATTTTCAAAGAGTGACATAATTATATGAATATTAGCTCGGAAGGAGTTGTTGCTATGACAGCAAGAGAACAAGGAATCAAATAGCTGAGGCGCGGGTCGAAAGTGTCGCTTGAAACGGGCACTTAATCTACCGGGGATTGAACTAGACCAGCAAAATAGTTATTAAATTTCTCGGTCATGCATAATGCTATAGCAGAACAATGCTGACACCAATAATATATGGCATGAATTTCCTTTTCAGTCTTATTCATATCTATTTGTTGACTTAATAAAATAGCATTGTTCAGATTATCTTATAGACCTACTCGCCAAGTTTTCCTAAGATCATTGGAAAATTTAATAAATTCAGATTCAAAGCAACATTGTTCGGCTTTTAAACTTAAAGCCTTACATTTATTTCGGCAATTAGTAGTCTAGATTTTCTTTATTAACATTAGATTTTTATATATTTCCAGATTTTTTATTAATATTAGATTTGTATACATTTCCAGATTTTCTTTATTAATATTTGAGTTTTTATATATTTCCTATATAACTTTTCTTTTTTCCTGATTGATTTTATTAGACCAATAGTCATCGATGGATTCTTAAATTTACTTCGATTATTTACAGTTTTATTGATTTATAGAAAAGATGTGTAGCCTATAGGCTGCTTTAAACAGCGAAAAAATTAATCGTGCGAAGACCCATACATGGCTAGTAGGTTTATCAGGATTATCATTGTTTTAAAAAGTATGAACTCATAACCAGTCAATTTGAGCAAGCTCGAATTTGAGTTGCAGAACAACCATGGAAGTTTCGTCAATTCTCCTAGTTTATGACGCAGGTGGCCAAGCTATTATCAAGAGAAGCGAGATTTACCCGAATCATAACTGGCAAGTGATCTGAAAATAATATCAGTAACAATACTTACGGGTGAATCAATCACATTGGTTTTAGAATTAGTCTATTAGATAGCATAATTATTATCAATTATTATTGATTTATTGGAGTTTGTTCTGGTAGGTTTAGCATTGTCGGAAGGAAGTTGCTATAGTCATGGGCACCCGCAGAAATTTCTGCAAGAGGGGCAAAGCACGATGGCCACGATTGGAAAAAATTGGCAAGAGGTTGAAAAATGGAAAGCAGGAATTCAGGACCATATACATGGGTGTTTTTCATGGAACTTTTTATCGTATAGACTACCGTATTTCTCAGTTTCACTTGCCTCCTGCAAAACGAACACCCATATTCATTCGTGCTCCCTCTAATTAGGCCTAGACTTTACTTCTGTATTTTTATTGCAGTTTTTAAAGCACCAATAAAAGGTCAATCGCAGGCACCAGCTTTTTCATTGAGTCAAAGGGCTGTTCAAATGGTAGTCAGAAATGTTTCTAGTTCGGTTTTCAGAGGAGCGGAGGGGCAGAATTAGCTGTTAAGGTGGGTGCCATTTAGGATTGGAAGGTGGAAGATCCTATAGGATCAGATTAACCCAATGGTCATGGTCAAATTTTTTTGCAAGAGCTGCTTGAACAAGCAGAGCAGTAAATTAAAAGTAGTAGTTAAAAATATGTGTCAATTTTCCAGAGGTGCAGGTGCCCCCTCTTTCCCCTCTGTGGGGCGCCCATGTTGTTAGTGGACTTTAGGACTATGCCGAAGAAATTAAGACGTAGTCTTGGACTTTCAACAAATCTATATTGAACTCGCCCAAAACGAACACGTCATTATTTTTCTTAACGTGAAAATAAATTGAGATCTCCATGTTAGGGTGACCGTACGTCCAGGTTTTCCGGAACATGTCCCGGTTTTTGTGGCTTATCCCGGTGTCCCGACGACTTGAGCAAAAGAGCAAAAATTGTCCCGGTTTCTGACAAAGAGGAAAATATTATGTCAACATAGATTTTTGAAAACGTAAGCTGTTTGTAACTGAGATAGTAAATTATGGTTTGCAGCACAAGAAGAATTTATAACGATATAGAAGTTGTAGATTTTTAAGGAATATCATATTTCATATATAGTAGTGGGCTTAAGTTTAGTTAATAGTTTATAACAGTTCATTATCTATGCAGAACGAGAAGTTCTCATAATACAATTTCAGTTGCGGTGCCAGGTATCAATTTCAGCAAGTCGCGCACTCCGTGCCAGTGTATTACCCAATGCGCTACGCCCTCCCCATCCCAATTGTCTGCTTAAACTTCTTCGAGGTATTTTCGGTGACAGGATGATAATACCGGAAATCTCTTCAATTCAAGGAATTTAATGCAATAAGCATGCAGGCGGAGTCTGTTGATGAGACGCAGATATAGGCTTATAATAATATGCAGCATTGCATCTCTTAAGAAGCTTTATTTCCCCTAAGTAAGCTTATAGGTGTCTTGAAGGGTGTTATCTAAGCCCAAAGAATGACTAAAGAGACGGTTTTATATTTAGGATGCTCTGGGTTGTTACACATGACTTTGTTTTGTGCATATGTTCACATGTCAGTTGCATGACACAGTCTCTACAATCGTTGCCTGAGCTGATTAAACTATTGAAAAGAAATCAAACGGAGAAAAAGGTAGCGTTGTTGTTGGTTCTACTTTTGTTTAGGATGGTTGATAGAGTAGAATCTCACATTCCGGGCACTCAGCGACATGAATTGTTCCTCATTTCCTGAAATTTGGTCAAGAAATAAATACTTTTTAAAGAGAGGTACCAAAAGCGGTGCCCCATAAATTTTCTTGCATCAAATGATGACCCGTAGATCCATGGTCCGATTTTTCAAGATTCATCCACAACATAAGATCTCTTCCCAGAGCATCAGCTGCAAGTGATGCTGCATGGGTCGGTGCCGCGGTATAAAGAATAACATCAATACGTACCTTTCCAATGAAGCTTCTTTTCATTTTTAGCTTTAGCACAAGATCTCTGTGGTAAAGAAAGACAACAGATTATGATGCCAAGACCGTAGCAACAAAGAGCGTGCAGCCATGCCCCCTCCGAGCATTATGTCCGTACGTTGCGGGTGGCGGGGCCCTTACAGTGCTGAAACTGGAATGCAGCATTTATTTTGCGCAATATACAGGGTTCATTTTATGTATACATAGGATTACAACGAACATGTATTCCGTATTTGCCTCACGTTTTGTCAGTAGAACCGGTATGGATTGTGCAATAGCGTCAAAAAGTCACTTGCCTAGCTATATCTTGAGATTTTTTGGCCACTTTTAGGGCCCCCTTCGTTGCGGGGCCCCTCCGGTCGGAGGGTGCGAAGGGCGGTCGCTACGCCTCTGTATGATGATACAAAACAACCATATATCAACTGGTGCAAAACAACCTAGCCACCAATATAAATAGTGCAACGATCTTGACTCAAGATCGTTGCACTATTTTAGATTGGTGGCTAGGATTCTTGACGTTATCTATAGAGCGCATCTTCATGGGCGAACATCCCTCATACAACAAGTAGACTAATATTGCGATGCTCCCCTGGAAATTATGAAAAACAATTTCATCTGCAATTTATTTCGGACAGACCGCCAAGAAAATTCGACTCGAATAACACTTAATTGTTGGGTGTTGATTCTCGTTGACTAAATTTTCCACGTGTTGCACGTCATCCTCAGTGGCGGCGCCAGGATTCCAGTTTTGGGGGCCTGAATTTGCGGAAGAAAATTTTCCGTTTTCAGTCGCCAAAATTTCTGACGACCTTTTTTTAACTCATCGGCCAAAATCTCAAGAAAATTTTTCATTTCTGTAAATTTCTGACGACATGTTTTCAGTCATTTGATCGAAATCTTGGAAAATGGTCCTCTTTCGTATCCGCCAAGCCGTCCGGCTCTCTGGCAAACCTCGTGCGTACCTTTACGGTTATTTTGGGGAGGCTAAAGGGGGTTAATCGTGCAAATGTTTCGTTTTTGCATGGGGAAAAATGGATGGCCTCTTTTAGGGGGCTTAGCCCCCTATAGCCCTCCCCTAGCGCCGCTACTGATCACCCTCGGTCTTAAGTCATGTAAGGGAACTTTTAGACCTGAATGCAGCACAGGGTATAGTCTACGTGATGGCATGTTCACGACTTTAGATCCCGAACTAAAATAGATGTAGTTTGGGAAAAACACTGACTTGCCCACGACTTCAACCACGCCAACCGGGGTCCTTGAGAAAGTTTACTCTGGTTGGTCCTACATAGGCTATAAGTGTGTCACCCACTAGGCCTCTCCTCATTGGTCGATAGAGGCCTTCTCTCGGCGCAGGACTCCTACGTGGCCGAATTTTGAATAGACCTAAATCATTCGACTGACTGCAGTTCATCGCTATAACAAAACACGGTCTTCATTCTCAGACGTTCGTTCGGATCACCCAAACTCATGCACTTACCGATGCGCACACCCTGTCATGGCCACCCGCGCATTGACGGTTATTATAACGAGCTGTCTGGGGTTTGGGTCTAGAGGTTCCTGAACATGCCTTTGACCAACGACCAATGGATCCCCCGATCATCTTGAGAGGCTGGGCATTACCAGCCTTCCTCAATTGCATCCTCCCTGTAAATATAAGTCGTCATCTTGGGAGAGGCTTCAAACATCATAGATGTTTCCTGCGCTTCGGCATGATCTAAAATAATGGTCGGTGATCGCCCGGACTTTTGGACTCGGTGGTCCACCATGAGGTCCATGACCCTAGACAGTCACACTGGAACAAGTCTCTGCCCACTGAGAATCTGTCGTCAGTTGTCGCTAGCATGTAAATCAGGTCTACATGCATTAAAGCCAGGCACGTCTAAAGGTTATAGTGGCCCGAGCGCTTTGATTGGGTATACAAATCCATTCGCTTACCGTTTACGAACTCAGACTGAGTGACGACGCCGTAAGGGAGGCGATCGAGCGGTCGGTCAACGACTGGATGCGGCCATAAAAATAATTATGTGAACCACACATAATAGGCCTAATTATTATATGCATTTTTGTGTTTCGCACGACCTGTAATTATTCTGACTGCAGGGTTTGATCGTAATGCGAGGGACAGCGATACAAACTGCCTCATCTACCACTGACTCTACTCCGCCACTGGTTGTTCTCTGCCAGTGCCAGTCCCAAGCCTGGATAAAAGAGGAGGGCGACACTAATCGTCTTTGATATGGCAGTGTCGTTAAACACGCAACAAGCAACTGATTACAGAGCGGGTAGCCCGCCGGTCCAATAACCGTGGGACCTGTCGAGGTCGGACCAGAAGAGGCCGGACAGCCAGATGCTAAATATTTGTTTAGGCCTTCAGCATCGGACGCGCTTTGATTATAGGGCATGGCTGTGGTGATAATTATTAGCTGACTCATAATTATGTCCCGGAGACCACGGCTGCATGGGAGTAGAGCGGCGGCGGAGAAAGCCGCCACAAGAAAGCACATTATTATCGTTGGCCTCATCGAAGAAACATCGTCGTTCTCGTCGCCATGAGAACCTTCTATCTCATAAAATTATCCCATCAACGGAGAGGGTCTTGCTTTCTTTTTGCCTGAGATTCGCTTCAACGCAGTCGCACACCAGAGCATCATACTGAGGCTGGTCGCAACCGATGCCCAGCGGGTCCATCCAGGCATCTAGGCTACACTAAACATATGAAGATGCCGTCGCCTTAACTTTGGATAATAAATGTAATAATGATAATGCAACAATAATCGTAATCTTAATCGTAAAGTAAACTCGAAATTTCTAAAGCGCTACTCGAAAGCCAAGCGCGGGGCACCAGCTTATTCACGAGCGCTACAATATAGGCCAATTATGTAAACCTAGCAATAGTAGATCTATCAAATTTCTATAGCGCCTGTGTTCAGATAACTGTTCAGAGGGCTCCCCACCCAATTACGCCCAAAGTGAAAACTCCTTTTTATATAAAAAGTGATAATGTCAGACATAATTATGTCAGGCTTTTGAAAACAGACGTAGACCCATAGCGCTTGCTGTCGAGAAAGCCCTATTCTGTTATGTCTGATGGCTGTGCCAGGGTGCACGTGGAACCACAAGTCGCCTCTGTCTGGATGCCGAACGTAGAGTGGCGACCATGGCAGAGGAGGTCGATGTTGAAGTAAAGGATATCTCGTAGATATAATATGCATATTATGCATTATAGACAGGCACAATGCATAGGATATTATAGTAGCCCGGATAATAATAATTATTATCATAACGAAGTAATTGAGTGCGTTGAATTAAGGCTTGAAAGCTGAAACACTAATAGTAATAATAACGAAAATTATAGGCAGTGTTTAATCTAGTCCCCGCCCTCTGGGGGGGAATTGAGGTTTCTGGGGGGGAGACAATTGAGCGTCCGAAGGACGCTCGTGATGCGCGTAGCACTGAGACTGGAAGGGGGAGAGGTATAGGGAGGGGATGCGCCCCTCCCCATCAGAAACTTTTTGAATTTCCACATTGCAATGGAAGCATTTTAAGGTGTCGTCTTAACAAAATAGCTGTACTTTTTCAGTGACCCATTAGAAACTTTTTGAATTTCCACATTGCAATAGCAGCATTTTAAGGGTTCATCCTTAGAAAATAGCTGTACTTTTTCAGTGACCCATTAGAAACTTTCTGAATGTTCACATTGCAATAGCAGCATTTTAAGGTGTCATCTTAACAAATTAGCTGTACTTTTTCAGTGACTCATTAGAAACTTTTTGAATTTCCACATTGCAATGGCTGCATTTTCAGGTGTCATTTTAACATGATAGTAGGCCTATCACATATTATAGTTGTAAATAATGTCATTATAATCATATAATAATAAATAATATCACGGTATATTATAACACTTCATATAAAACAATGATGAAAACAGTAACTAAAAACCAATATCATTTCGTCAAATTTTTCTGGGAGGGGGAAATGTCAATCCTGGGGGAGAACTTTCCCCCCCCCAGAGACGTCTAGATTAAACACTGATTATAGGCCTATACACACACATAGTATACAATCATTCTTTCCGCATATTGCTTTTCACAATAATTCTTGACCCAATTAATCACACAGGCTTAGCTTATTCAGCAAGCTAAAGTCACTTATTGTTCAGAAAGCAGAATAGGCCTATACCCTATACAGTATAAATGCAGGGAACTAAATTTTATCTGCAAACGCCGTTCTGGACCATCCAACGATTCAACCGCATCAACGCAATCAGTTTTCGCAGCACTTTTGACACTGAACACGACATCAGCAATAACTAACCATCGTAGAGAGAGCTACTGCAATACCTATTTTTTAAATTCTGAGAGTTAGGCCTACATATAGCCTACGTTGGCCAAAAATAGCATAAGCCTAGGCCTGTAGACTATACAAATTATGCATGTATAATAAGTTGACAGGACAGTACTTTTATAAGCATTTTAGTGCAGACATGAATATTTGAGCAAAATAGTATTTAAAATGCAAGTAAAAATACATCTTAGAAGAGGTATTGCATAGTAGGCTGTTGATCAGGTCTTACAGTAGGCAGTTAACGCTTCTATTGGCAAATACTCTTGCTTTGAGTACAGATAGAGATAGGCCTAACATCATAGCGGACCTTTGAATGCAGTAAACGATGATGGTTTGCAAAACATTGAGACCAAGTTAATCACAAAATTACCAAGTCGTATAAAATTCAGACTGAAATCCTTGCTTGTATCATAAAATTATGGACACTATTGCAAATATCTCCCCAAGTCTTCAGTCCTATATTCACCTGATATATGATTTTATTCAAATGCATACATTCATAGTCATGCTGCTCATGCAACTCATTCATACATATCTTGCCCACATACTCACAAACATAGTATCAAATACTGTTTTGGCTATACCTTCCATAGCAGCTTACGCTAGATTTACATGGAGTTGCTATTGTAATCGAACAGATGTGAAAACCGTCTTACCAGATTCTCAATTATTGTCTGTGACTGTGAAAGTGCAATTTGTATAGTCCTACCCAATATCTGAATGAATATTAAAAATACAGTAGGCCTACATATGCGTTAAAAATGGCTTCGAATCAAACATGATCAAACCAAAAGGAAGTGATAGTTTCCCAGGTGATCTGTGATCCAGTAAAGCGTATTTTTCTTCTATTATCCCTTTTTCACAGACTTCATTCATATATATATATGCTGGACTGTACATTTCTGTCTGTCCGACAACTCAATTAAGCAAGGACGTGTCATATTTGTCAGGAAGCTCCTTGTTCAATGTCTTGCAGCAAATAATATTGCTTGATGATGGCGTCAAGCTATGTAACAATGCTGTGAAAAGGCTATAAAAGTAACAAAACTCTTTTCTCAGCAGTGCACATTGGTCCAGCTTCTTCGCCAAAATAATAGAAGATAATGAATGACTAAGCCACTATGTTTTGGTATAAAAAATTATGTACCGGTAGGCCTATAATTATACGCGACTGATTTCGCATTGGGGAAAGCCAGCTGTCGATCAATGCTGGAACAAGTTTGGAAATCTTGGAATATCTGCACATAATTCATCTAGTTTACAGTTGTAGATGGCAAACGTTTCGTGATTATAGACAACAAATAGTAATTGCTTATTCAACATTATTACGGACCTATAGTGACTGTAACTCGAAATATTGCCTTGTCAATTGAAATAAGTGTGAATAAAACTATTCTACAAATAATTTCACGATTATAGCTAGGCCTAATTCAAAATACAAAATAGTCTGAAAAACATTTGAAAGAAAACGCATAAATATTGTCATACCATTGCACTTTAATTCAAGAAAATTACTCCGATAGTGTTTAAAATAGTGATTTAAATATTAGTAGGCTATATTCTTTACCCATACCTGTATAGGCCTAGGCCTATTGTCCTACAGGGTGCACCAAGGCAGAATGAACCAATTTTTTTGGACATAACTCCGTAAATTTGTGTAATTTTTCATATTTAATGCGTAAAATTTAAGGCATTTTACTCCAGTGTAAGCTTTGGAATGGTTACACTAGCACTAGTTTAAATTTTAATAGAATATTTTGAACAGCATATCATATCATATTTTGTTGTCAGTAATGACTCAATATGGTGCCGTTTACAGAAATAATTGAGTTAAGTTTTGATCTAAATGTTTGCGAACTGATAAGAAATTTAATTTGTTTCACATGATTAGAGAGTTTTCTAAAAAAGAGGATGGAATAAAAGATACATTGAATTGTCTGATAAAAAATTGATGAAACAGGAACTTCCAATCGTTAGCCACGCGAATCGGAATACGTAGCCTACGCCGCGCGCAGTCCCACACCAGCTAACATTGCTTGTGTGTCCAAGTTAATTTGCATTCAAGACGATTATTCGGGTTCAAGCATAGGCTTATCATCTCCAAGGAAATACAGCTCACCGCAGGCATCTCTAGAAGCGTTGTAAGACGTTTCGCAAAAGATGATCTAAAGTTGAAGATATTTCGTCGACGTGAAGCGTCCAATAGCTCTCCGATATTGACGCAAGAAATTAACACTGCTGGCACAATACAAGTCTCTGAAGCTGAGCAGTGAGCATGCTTATTGATTTAAAGGACATGGGTTTAGCAATGAGATTATGAGATGATATTAGCGATGCAGACTCGTTCAAACGCCCAAATGATCGTGTCTACGCTCGTGTTAGCCAGCGGCGGCGCTAGGGGGGCTGGGGGCTATGCCTCCCCTACAAGAGACTCAGCCCCCCTAAAACAGGGCCATCCCAATTTTTTACATTGAAATATCCACGATTTTCGGCTGACGACTAAAAAAAAGGTCGTCAAAAATTTTGACCGATGAAAATGTGAATTTTCGTCGCGAGGCTTCAGCCCCCCCCGAAACTGAAATCCTGGCGCCGCCACTGGTGTTAGCAAAAGAGAGGTGCAACGCCTGGACGGCTGCTGAAAGTAGCCTATAGGCCTATAAGAAAACATTTATCGGAGAATGTCATAATTTTCTGGTGCGGTTTAGAAGTTGCCAGAACGGCCCGGTGTTTGGAGCACCGCGAGCTTAAGTGAACAGTTTTTAGTATCCTAATACTCAGGAAGTTCTAGAGAATCGATAATTTTCTTACATTCGTCGTCGGTCAGGTGCAGGTTACACCTGTCATCAGGACGCAGTACAAATTTCTGGCTATATGTTTTGTTGTTGTTGCAGTTACTGCTAAAATTGTTATGAATTTTCCATTACCACTTTACTGAAAAATGTTGTTCTTTGCTATGTCATGGTGTACATCATTCATAGGCTTAAGATGCAATAACAAATGCGCTTGAATCTTAATATGGCCCATACAAAGGAGAAATTTCTATTATTTCACGCATTAGATAGAAACAAATTATAAATATTTGCGGAGTTTTATTCATGCAGAGTCAGTTCATTTATGTTGGCCCACTCTGTGTATATATATAGACCTATGCGAAAATACAGATGTTATAATTATAGGCTACACAGTACACACGCATGCTCAAGCGCGGAGTCTAAGCATAAATAGGCCTATAAGTGCATCCATAAGTATAGCCTACACGTTTGCATTTATATGTTGTCTACACCTAAAGGCAGAACGTCCCTTTTAACTTCTTGCAAATGCTCGGATAGCGAAGTTTTACATTGTGCAAATAAAATAATTCAGATGGCCTAGGCCTACTTTGCTGGCTAAAAATGCAGCGCAAAAATCAACACGAATGATAGACCTACTTGCTTTTCAAAATTCGAGTTACCATGTTTTGTACAAACAAAATTAATGGAGCATGGAAACTTCAATAATTATATAGACTATAGGTTATATAGGCTGTAAGAACCCTAAATTTGTCTATTTTTAGCATCATGAACGTTCTAATATTAGGCTACAGATATCGATTATGCTTTGAGATTTAGTAGGCCTATAGAACGATATTGTTTCAAAATTTATAAATTCAAATTATTCTGCGTATTTAAAAAATTGACTCATATCAGCTGTGCTAAGCCTATACAGCCCACACTGTCTCACAGTATAAATATTCATATTAGGCGCAATTTTGAATTGTTTTCCGTTTTTCAATCTAAATTCAACGTTTTTGTGGATGAAAATCGCTAATTACTGATTAAATAATCAGGCGCATTCTATTTATTGAACAGTAATTTGTAAGAAACAATTAAAAATTAAAAATGTCAGTGTGGTTTAGGATATGCAAAACCTACGAACAGAGCTTAGCCATGCATGTCTAATTGTCTACTTTAGCATACTTAGGTCTAAAATTTTTGGCTAATGATTTGAGACACGGCATCATTTTTGCTGTCATGCAGACCTACCTATCTAAACTCGAGGGATCAGGGCCGTAGCAACAAAGAACGAGGCCCCTTCGAACATATGTCCGGGGCGGCGGGACCCTTAGGGGAGAGTGCTCCAAGACGCCCATGCTAAGGAAAATTATGCTTTTCTTCGGCATGGATTCGAAGAGAAGAACATGTTTGACCCCAATGCAAAGAGTGATCATTAATGAAGCAATGACAGCAACTATAGAACTTAATTCAATAAGATCAATTGTGTACATTTTAAAAAGTAGACACCTCCAAACTGGGCGTCTTAGGAACCCTATACTACAAGACGCCCATAGGATGGGCATCTTGGAGCAATGAAATTTGACTAAAACAAGTGGCATTGCAATCATGCAGTTTTAGACTAAAGCAATAAACTGCATGAGAGAAAACAAATTTAACGAAAACTAAAAGATCCTAAAGATACAAAGCAATTCAAAATACGAGAAGCAAAAATCCAATCTCATGTTGTAAGTCATTATTGTCATTTTCACTTTAATCACAGACTAGAGACAAAAGTCACACACGAATTCTTTGGATGTTTCTTTGTCTGTACTTTCTTCATGACACCAACATTTGCACTTCCTGCATCCTTTCCATTTCACTGAAGTTTTGGGCAAGGGTGAAATAGATTCAATAAACACTGATAAATTTGCATATGGGCCTCGTATTTTTATGAGTAGAAGGTGGTGTCATGGTGGGTACCAATTTTTGGCCATTTGCTCATAGTATCAAAGACGCCCATGGGCGTCTTGTAATCTCTAGGCTTCCTATACACTCAAGATGCCCATGGGCTTCTTGTGATCTCTATGCTTCCAATGTATTCAAGATGACCATGGGCTTCTTGTAATTTTCGAGTCCTGCTCTACTGACG
This sequence comes from Lumbricus terrestris, assembly GCA_949752735.1. NCBI lineage: Eukaryota > Metazoa > Annelida > Clitellata > Crassiclitellata > Lumbricidae > Lumbricus > Lumbricus terrestris. The sequence continues at coordinate 60,763,234 of OX457036.1, read as the reverse complement.
CCATTTTATTTAGCGAGGTCAATGTTTAAGATTTAGGTAAAACCATTAAAACAACTGCAAATGAACACAGAATAAACGATGAAATGCGCGAATTTTTACTGCATAAGGCTAAAGAGAAAATTAGGCAGATTCGTAAATGTGTGCTTACACAAAAGTGGTGAAAATTTAGAAAATTGATTTATCGCGTCAATATCTCGAATACTGAAACTTTATTGTTATGGAAGGTTCACAAGATGTCGCTGCATGCAATGAGATAACTAAAACACGAATATGTATCTTTTCAACCGTTTTAAAGGGAGTGGGCATCTTACTCGCCCTGGGCGTCTTGTAGCACTCTCCCCTACAATTCACAAACTGGAATGCGGTATTTATTTTATGCAATACACAGGGTTCATATTATATATTATATACATAGGCCTACAGCGTGCATGTCATCCGTATTTCATGGTTTTGTCGGTAAAATCCACATGGATTGTGCAATGGCTTCAATAAATGTCAATCACCTAGTTAAACTTTTCATTTTTTGGTCACTTTAGCGGCCTCTTCCTTTTCGGGGGCCCTTCCGGTTAGAGGGTACTGACGGCGGGCGCCACGCCTCTGCGAGGGATGGAAATTGCAATTTCCTACACCAACTGCCACTGGAAATCCAGCACAGGTAATACTGGAGGAATTATAAGAAATTCGACTCAATTATTAATAGTAAGTGCATGGCACTTGGCGCAGTTGCTAAGTAAGCATCGCAAGCGAAACTTTAGAAATCCCTATTAACCCAGTTTGTTGACAAGCGACCATCTAGGAAAATGTTTGGATGAATTCAGTTTTCAGTTATGACTTCAGACTTCAGATTCGTCGCACTATACCAATAGCCTACATGCAAATTGCGGAAAATCTTCTTCATTAGAAGAAACAGAATTGTTGTGTTCGATTTATTTTCTGAGATGAAAAGTATACGCTACAACTTACAAATATCTACGTATTTATTATTATGCAAGATTATTTTTCAATGCTTGCGAACACAAGGTGCAAATAGGTCTATTGTGTTGCGAACGATGATTTAGTAGGCCTGTTAAATTTATATCAGTGTCGATGTTATGCCTAAGCTTATTTAGAATTAGAACTCACAGTCACTTGCTTTGTGACTTCTTAGGCTAAATAGGGAGTTTACGTAGGCAATTCCTTGTCATGTGGCTACCCCAACATCGCTGAGCATAGCAAAATAAGTCTAACACTTCGCTGTCGATGTAATCAATCGTATTCCGCAAAGTCGATTCGGTCGCAAAAACCGGTCGACTTAAATATTTGCAAGTCGTGTCGATAGTTAAAGTTTTGCAAAGTTTAAGGCCAGCTGATCCTCGACTCGGAAATATTTGACTATGTTCTTGCAGCCACGTCACCAGATGACGAGGCTGCAAATATCCGCGTGGTTCACACCTGCATCTCTATAGGTTGAACCTATGCTTGCTTATTATAGTGATATTGTTTCGTGTCAGCGCACAACTGCAAAATTAGTCTATGATCTGCTGACGCTTTCGTATTAGTGGAACTGTGGAAGTTATAGATTACATGCAGAGATACAATTTCAACAATTTTGCGGTGAAAATGAAATAATTCAAATGCGATAAGATTGCCTTATTTTCGAGAAATTTCAACCCTGTAGTCAATATGGGGCTCGAGATCTCAAAACGTTCGAAAGGCTGTCATTGGTCTTGTCAGAACATGATTGAATTATTTGACTTTTCACTCTGATATGCGGCATTGCATTAAGAGTCTAGAGGCTATTTGGTATCCTATCAATTTTAAAAACCAAAATACCTACATTGTTTCCTTCCGGATAGAAAATTTCATAAAATGAAATACACTCGGTGCATAGTGCCATTATTGATTCGTGGAATAACACTTTAAACATTTGCATGTCTTTGACATTCATGAATAATTTAGCCACTGCAGGGATAATTGAATAGGAACGCAACAGTCATCAGCAATTTTGGCAGAGAGACTGCATAGCCCTACAGCCCAAGTCGACGAAGTCATTCAAGTCGATCGTCGGCCGAATCAAGTCGATCGACTTCGGGGTACACTGTGTATCCACGTGGTACACACCTGCGTCTCTAGGTTGAATAACTTGGAGTCTAGCAGCAGTTACACGGAAATTGCGCACTCCTGCAGAATTCCTCATCTTCATTTAATGAAGTTGAGAAACTCTGCGGAACTGCCTCCTTGCTAGCAGGGGCGGGTTTGGGCTAAGTGATCACTAGTCATGCACGAGACCAATTCTGTCGGCTCCACTCAGTTTCCCAGCACCTCCTGGACCTGATTAAGTATGAAGTCCTTGCAGGAATGGCTGCATGTTAAAGGCGCTTTATGTAGGCCTATATTAACGAGACTATAGTGTTGCAGACAGTGATTAAATCGTTCGAGACTAATACACCACCTAGCATTTCAATATGGATTTTGCAATTAAAACGTTAGCCTATAGGTTTGCTGAAAAGGCCAACGAAAGCCCACATGCAGATTTAAATTTAACAGTACAAAATACAATACAGACAGTGCCAAACATATTGGATTCTGCTACGACAATGAAGTCAGGACCATCGTTGGAGTTCATCACAAGACCTGCAACCATATTTTCTGAAAAAGAAGAAATTGTTTAGGCGCATAGAAGAAACTAAGACGACGCATATTTTTACTTCGCCAGAGATAACGTTTGAAAATATTTGAACCCAAAAGAAAGTCGTTATAGATTCATGAAAATATTCAGTCTTTATGCAAATCCAACGAGATGCTCTAACTCCTCCCACTCATCACACATGTGTACAAGTGTTGATCCGTTTCGTCACATTGTCTGCTTGAACCATTGTCTATTTCAGATACACTACAGACTTACAAAGTGTCTGCATGGTGTATTTTATACTGCTTCGTTTCCTACCATTCTGAATACGAATGTCTAGCAATTATTTTTATCTTCCGGAGTAGTATGCATGACGACGTCGTAGCTTACGTATCGACAGGCATTACGTTGTGACTTGCTAGCAGTTGTCGTGGAGTTTAGGCTACGACAGTCGATGGGCGCGATACACACTTATGGCATCACTTTATTAGTCGGCAACTAAATTGATCGTGACGCTATGTTTTCCAGAACTTAAGTGGTTGTAAGTAAGGAATGTAAGTAAGTAAGTATTTTCTTTATTACTCCACTCGCAAACGCACAATGAGACATAGAACATCATTATAATACATCGAAGTAATAATAGGTAATGCAAACACAAATTGAAGTCACAAGTCAAAGGGTGGCTCTTGAATATAATATAATTACTGAAGTATTAGCGTCAAACAAGTCATCTATATAGCATTCTGGTGATAGATCCCTTTGCAATCAACGAATCAAATCGTGATACCTCTAGATCATGTGAGTGAGGCTTAAGGGAATGACCAATTACACGTTCAGGTGGAAGAAGATCATGGATGACATGCCCGGGTCACAGAAGATAGAAGCAAAGAGGGATACATCTGCCTTAGAACATAAATGTCAGAAGTAGGAGTAGGCTACACTAGTTGGCAAAAACCTTGTCGTATCAATTTTCTAATAACAGCGTACAGAACCCCACCAATGCGCGACTGTGGTGGAACGTACATCATGGAGTCGGCTGCCAGTCAAACTATATATGCGACACAAGAATATAAAGTCATAATGATTGCTTTGCTTCACATACAGTTTTATCAATGTGTGCAGAAAACCCCAACGTATCTGAAAGTGTGACACCAAGAACTTTGACTATAAAAATTATCAACTCGTTCAATCCCTAAAATGGGAGGGGCAGTCAGAAGTTCAGCTATCAATGGTGTCAATATTTGATGCAGGAATAATCAGATGACAGTAATCGCGCATGCGCAAGAAGTATTAATTGGCGGTCGACCGAGTACAGAAATAAACAAAGATATAAAGAGGGTCACACGACCCCTGCGGCATTCTCAGGAGGCACATGCAATGTGATAATCTCGAGTCATCTTGACACACATCAATGGCAAATCACAATGGCAAATCAAAGTCCTTTTTATTTCCTCGGGCTGTCACGCTGAGAGCGCCTCTAAATAGCTAGTCTGTAAGAGGCGCTTTATAAACGGTTATATACAATACAATACAAAACAATACAATCTTGCGACGGCAAAAACGAAAGGTATAAATAAGTTCATCGTCCGACAGTCAACCATCGAGCCTCTAAAACACTCTTTGACGCCTTAAACTGCGTCGAAGTAGACGAATTGCTAATGCTACCATGTTGTTTATCCCTTCTAAGTAGCTCTGAGCCAATTTATGACACCGTAAGAGACCGCCTAGCGTAAGTCACCACCTAGCAGGCTGAGACGTCGTCGTCGATACCAATTTATCCGGTGGTCGCCGATTAGCCAGATTTAGTCGGCGACTATGAGTAACGATGTCGTCGTGTACACGGACCCAGATTCGTGCGAAAATGTTGAATTAAGATATGATGACGATGACGATATACATGTAGCTAGGATGTTCACATCAGCTACAAGAACCTATATTCTGTGATGATGATGATGATGATGATGATGATGATGATGATGATGATGATGATGATGATGATGATGATGGTGATGATGATGATGATGGTTCTCTGCCCGAAGGCAGGTCCTATGGCTTGTGCCACCTGGGGATGAGATGAGTGAGGTGGTTTCCCGTTGCCTTCCCCACAGACAATGATGGGTATTGGCTAAGCAACTTGCCAAAGGTCGCTCCGCAGCAGCTTGCGCCACCGCATCCCATGCGTGCTAGCCCGAGATATCTAAATCTCTAAATGTCAACTCCCAGCCCGGGGCTTAAACGGCAGTCCGTTGTAACCAACAGACGTTGCCGCTCTCGCTTACCGGTGTAGCTAACTAGGTCAGTTTTATATTCTGTAAGCTTACACTTGTCAAGACGAACGAGTCAGCAGTCAGCACTAGACTTGCCAGTCAGACTTATATAGATGCCCAGGCTATGAGCTGATCGGCGCACTGGACTGCACTTGTCTGAACCATAGATAGCTGGAATGACAGTTCTAACTCTATACTGTCCTTAGAGGTCATTGGAAGCTTCTTTATTGGTCGGTAGAACTCTAAGACTCTCCAGTAAGCCTGCAGCTCCTGAATGTGTCCTGAGCGCATACTTCTTCTGTAAAAGAATATTTCTATAACTTTCACTAATACGAAAGCGCCAACAGGTTCATTATTTGCACCGAACTTCATTTAGGCTTCGATCGTTCATGCATTAGTTGTTTCTTTATAAATACGGAATCAGTCGTATACATAGTTATATCATTGTAGATGAAGTGTGAGGCCTATCAGCAAAAGGTAGTATAGGGGAAATATTTCAGAGTCAAGTCAAGGTGAAGAAACAACAATCGATTTGTCTAAATAAACGCTTGACTCGACAATTTCTCGATCGACTCCATGCACTTGACCGAACCACGATCAACTTGATCGATCGACGCGATCAATTACCAAGAAGCTGAGCTACATAAAGGGAGGCTAACTTCAATGGGTGAACAGCAGGGCTGTTTTTAAGGAATTGTTAGAACTGCACATCCTTTTCTCCTTTCTCATCCTCAATGGTAAATTACTCCCAATCTGAGGAAAATAGCCTATTTTTAGTAGTTTTAACTGCCGGAAGTGCTTCTACAACTGCACGAATCCATTTAGAACTGCACATTTTGTGTAGAACTGCACGCTAAAAAAACCTGGGTGAACATATGAAGGGTAGCTCTTGACTCACTCCAAGCCTTGGAGTGAGTCAAGAGCTACCCTTCATGAGTCCAAGGTCGTCACGGGCCAAGCAAGTGGAACCGGCAACCACGCAGTAACTTATTTTTAGTCTTTTCGCCAAATTTTACTCGAGAAACATTTGGTTCGTTAGTCTAAAGTTCCGAGAAAATGCACTTAAATCTCTAATATTATTAAAATCTGATGACTTTTGGAATTTCGATGCTTCGCAGTCCAATTCTTCTTCTGCCGGGAACTTGACATAAATTAAGTCTATTATAGTTAGACACAATGTAAACAGGAGCTGTCAGATTTTTCTGGGAGTATAGGGATGTTGTGTAGACCTCTATGGACTTTTTCTGGGGGGAGTGGTACGCATTTAGCCTAGGTGTATGTGGTCGACCAAGGCCTCTCGAGCTTTTCAGGTGGGGATTCTCATTCCTGGGGAATGCCTAGATTAAACAACAAACACTGATATGTAACCCCTTATCAAATATGTTTACTTATCGGTTGTAAAGAATTGTTCAAATCTGTCTAAAGTGTAATTCAAGATATCTCATCCTTCCAAATCGTTTAAACAGGCATCATTCACTGAAGCTATTTTATATTTTAGTTGGGCCACCCCAAATGATCAAGGGTAATTGGTCCAGGATGATAATGGGCCATTCTGATCTCCTATATTGGCACCATCAATCCCATGTAATATCATTAATTTTAGCCCACGCTCGATATAAACTATTGCAAGAAAAACAGTAGGCCTATATTAGAATTTACAATCAGGTAGACTACACAAGTCTTGAAGCAACTAAACTTTGGGTGTGAAATATTTTAACACAATTTCGTGTTCAAATAATATTACAGACAACCCGAAGATTCGCATAGACATATATAATTGATAATCTGAATAAAAATTTACATTAGGCTAAAGTAGACAAAACAGCTGTTTGCGTGAAACTTTATCTTTTACATAAGTTATAGGGTCTATTAAGCCAAGTTATATAGGCTACGGAGCGGAGAACAAAAATCTGCTGAAACCAGGGATGTAGGAGACTGAAACGCAAATCTAACATAGCCTATGCAAAAGTTTCAGGATCTTAAAGTCAATTCACTTTTGCATGTGTAACCAGATGTTTCTACGTGAAATTGGATAAATTATGATGAAACATAAGTAGGTCTATGCCGCCAAACCGCCAAATCAAAGAAGTAGTGATAGGCTACTTATTGCAGCAGATTCGCGCAGTAGCCCAATGAGTGAAACCTGCACGAACGCCTTTACAATGTTCAATCATGTGTTCACACACTAGATTACCGCGCGCAGATTGGCGGATCAGGACGCATAACCTACAATAAAATTGCGAAGTGTCGAATTTGATTCTTAACCAGAGCTTGCATCGGTCGCCACCCCTCACAAAACATCGCCTTACTCCATATTTTGAAAACCGCAACGAACCTTTGTCTTCTTCTTCTTCTTCTTCATTGTCCATGGGCTGACAGCCCGTTGGTGTCCACTGCACACTTGACTACTCTCTTAACCTTTGTCTACTTGCCTAAATAATAAATACAAGAAATTGATGATCTTGTTTTGTCTCTAGTTATAGGCTACTACGTTGCGACCAAGCAACAACATTTATTTGAAAGAGTCTTCTCAAAACGCGGGGCTGTTTTAACTTCAAGAATTGTCTAAGGCTATATATATTATGGGCGCAAATGGTTTACGCTGTTCAATGGAAATTATTTAAAATTCCATTGCGGAATCCGCTCTGTGGGTGTCAACATGTCAACATGCTCTTGAGTAACTAGCAAAAAATACAAATGGCACGCAAACTAAGCAAGAGGGACTCAAGCACACATGGGAGCCCGCACATAGGGGCAAGAGGGGCACTTGTCCCCCCCCTGGAAAATCGACACCTATTTTTTTAAACCAGACACTACCACTTTTGGGTTATAACAGTTTCTTCGGATTAGAGAATTAAATATACTATAGTGATACACAGTGTGATATTAGAAAATCTATGTTTAGAAACCAATATAAAAGTAAACATGCCTTTAATTTTCTGCATTGCTTTGAAACTGCAACCATTACCCTTGACCATTGGGTTGTACTTCTCCCGCTGGAGCCTGGAGACCACGCATAATAGTATTGATTATACCTGATCGAAATCTCGCTGCATAGCAACCTTTAACAACTGCACATATTATAAATAACAGATATAGCCTACTCTGCCCCTCTATGATCTACCCCCTTTATAGCAACTGGACTCGGATCTTCTATTGACTACCTTTTGAACAGCCCTCTGACTCGATGCAGCGCGCGTGAATAAGCTGGTACCTGTGAGCGGTTATCGAGTGCTGCCTTAGAAGTTTATAGATAACCATTAAAATATAGAAGTAACTAGAGGGAGAAACTGACAATTGGTTTTTCATTCAGTTTTTCATTAATTCGTTCTATGGGCTTATTGCGCCCCTTCTGGAACCTTCTTTTCAACTACTGCTTTTTGATTTCTCAAAAAATCGCATTAAATAAACTATTCATATTAAAAACTAAAAAATTGAAACTGAAAAATTTACATTAAGGAACCTCTGTGAAAAATACCCATGCATGTTCTTAATTTCCTGCTTTGAATTTTCAACCCCATGAGCTACAAAAAAATTTAACCATGACTATCGTGTTTTGCCCCTCCTGCAAATATTTCTGCGGGCGCCCAAGCATGCACCGAATTGGGAAGCCATGTAGTTGGATGACTCAGTTTGAGGGTGTTTTACAAAATGTTAGCCTAAATAAAAAATATTTTGAAATTGTTTATTTTTATAGGCCTATTTGAAATATAACACCGGATGGACGCCAATTATTTGAACAAATATTATAATTTGCACAAATACTATAATAACAGCAGATTACACTCATTATAAAAATTATGACAGTGGCTGATATTATAGTAGTACGGTAAATAATATAATCACATCATATTACAGTACAATAAAATTATTAGGCTATAGTGACAGTTCATGACTTGCAATAATATTACAAGTCATGAACTGAGCTGCTGTTTACATTATAATATTATAACATATATAGGCCTAATAAATGTTATATAATGTAAACAGCAGCTCAGACATTGTGTAACATTTTGGGGAAGTAAATTCTGGAAGGAATAGTCCCCAATGGAGGTGTCTAGAATAAACACTTCACACTTGTGTAATTTTCTGCCATAGGCCTACCTGTATGAAATTAAGCAGTATTGTGTGAGCTTATCATCTCATCCAACTAATGCAGTCAGTTAGACCTGGTCAATTCTATACAAACGCGACCTAGAGTGTGCCAAGTACAGCGAGCTGACTAAATTTGACTTTTCGATTTTTCAGGTAAAGCTGGACACTTTGATTGGTAAACTCGGACAACATAATATGCCTATATGATCTTATGTTGTTAGAGTCGGACAATCAATAAACTAAACGATTTTCATCAAGATCTGTGCCTAATTTAAGAGTACTTGAATAAATCAACCAAACGTCAGTAGGCCTACCTACATTTATTATAAAGGTTGCATTGAGGGCCTACTAAATGTTTAATCGTCACAGGCCGCCACTGTATTCGGTCCAGCAATGTTTGTAACAGTTGACAGAACATTTAAGAGCCGTTTGCAGGACCTTTATTAAGCAACTCGGTGAAGGCTGTAGCAACGTAAGTGACCTAGACTAGGCCTACTATGGGACCTTCGTACCAGAAGACACACAGGCAGGCCTATACACAAATTAAACTCGACTAGTGGTTCGATCCACGAAAAGTCGAATAGGACATGAACTTTTCTAATTTATGAAACATTCCAAACAAGTGAAAATTTATTCATCATCAAAGACCCCACATTCTTCTGCGTATACTTTTGGTAAAACCATATGTAGCGTCGACCTTCACATTTATACCAATGGTATGGTGAGAATTGCTGTGAGAGTAATAGGGGTTCAACCCGCCACTAGTCTTTCTTAGGATCCCATAGTAAAGTCCTAATTGCACACTCCAACTCCGCATAAATCGAAGTCTGAATCCCACTTATTTTTCTACACTTCTCATTCTGACCTCTTAGGATCGTAAAAATTGCCATATTTAGGCATAGGTTAATGATACACATAAAGCAGTTTCCATCGGCCTTTAATATCTCTATATTTTTGTTAATCTTTTTGCCCTGGTTTTGCTATCAGGCAAGTTGTCGTCAAAAGATAACAAATATGAAGCATTGACATGGACCTTGTTTGTCAAAGTCGGACGCATTTCAGCAGGGTAAAATAATTTTGTCCGAGTTTGGCACACGCATATATGGTAAAGTCGGACAGCAAACAACTGCAGTTTAAACCATGACACTAATTCAATATCACTCAAACAAGTTACGCAAATCATATATTATACTGTAATCTCTATGAAAAAAAATTGAAACTCTTCCTCTGAACAATTAACATTGACATAAAACCTTAGCAGTGAAAAAGGGGTTTCACTATGTCAGATTTTAAAACTCTAGAAATCGACATGCATCGAAAGGAGGCGACATCTTAAAATTTAGGCAACGATATCTTCAAGGTTGTGAAGTGTTTATCATTAGTTGGACCCTCTGCAAATACAATCTATGAAACAGCCATCTGGTGATCGAAGTCTCTTCTGCGTGGCAGGTCGGCAAAATTTGTGTCCGACTTTACCTGATGTCCGACTTTATGTTAGGTCACCCTATATAGGGCCTAAGTGATAGTTTTGTTCCATTGACGAACATTGGCCTATAATTTATAATCTTGCATGATTGCGAAGACGCCGAATTCATCTAACAACCGAACCGACATGACGGTTTCACAGAATCCTTCAAATTCTAGCGACCAGCTATCGACGATGTTTATCACCAATAGATATAGTGTGACCGGCGACCGCACAACAGTAAAATGAATAAATATCAGTAAAATGAATATATATCAATATAAATATAAATAATATTATTATAAACAGCAGTATAATTCAAGACTGAATGCATGGTAACATAAATTTGTTTACGGATGACACATGTAGCCTACACTGTAAAGTCGAACGCTGGCTACTTGAATTCGCTTTTGAGTGCCATGTACAGGGATTTCACTATAAATTTTCAAAAAAGTCAGGTCCTCCCCAAAAACGGTTAGAAAGAGCTAGACTGGTTAAGAAATATGTAGGTTAATCTTAGAATTTGTTCAAATATTATGTTAAGTAGCCTACACATCTGCTACGCAAATGTAATTTTTTTAAAACCCATAAAACACAATAACACTTCAAAGCACAAAGTTGTCACAAATAGTAGGCCTATTGCTGCGATTCATTAGGATATATAGTATAATGCATGCATGGTGTAGGACCAATAATTACGTAGTTAGGCCTACACTATGGAACGCCATCGAAGTTCTCATTAGTTCAACTTAATTTTCGTACTTTATAGTTTCCATAGATGTAAAAAACGTTTTTTTTCCCGTTTTTTATTCTCTTCCGAAAAACGTCGTTTTTTTCGTTTTTTATTTTTCCCATCGTTTTTTATCGTTTTTTATGTTTTTCTTAACTTTATTTATTCATTTACTTTCTGTTATTATTTACCTTAATTTTAATTTTTTCTGATATTCCTTATGTTTTCCGCCAACTCTCAAGGATTCAGCTAGGCCCTAACTATAGCTTTTTCATCGTTTAACATCATCATTTTAAGAGATAGCCTGCGTGTAGTAGGTTCCTAATCAATGTTTTCAAGGTTAAAATGCGGTTTTAGATGTAGCAAAGTCAAATTATTTACCGCTTCCTTTTTTATCGTTTTTTTGTGGTTTTTTATATTTTTATATTTTCGAAAAAAACGACGTTTTTCCCCGTTTTTTATTCCGTTTCCATCGTTTTTTACATCTATGATAGTTTCTATGTAATAATTATAACGTTTATGACGCCTACTTTTTACTGTATGTGTGCCAGGCCTATACTCTGCAAAGTATGCTCGTGCCATACTGAAGTAAAAACAAATGACTAATTTATTGCAGACCATGTCAATGAACCCAAGTCAAAAGAGTCAACCCAACAATTGCTTCAGAACTCGCACATTAAGCTAACCCTGCCGACAACCCTAAGTTGCTGACTGAGTTTCCTGAGAAACAGAAATAAATTTAAACAAATATTATTTTTATAATTTACTTGTATGGATCATCTTTACCACAGTGCCTATAATCTTTCTGTCATAATATTGATGCTTAATGCCTGAGATTTTTATATTTAAGCAAAAAATTAGGCTAGCTATAAAGAATATATGACTTCAATGTAGAGCCTTCAATGTACATGTAGCTGAAAGAACTAGTCTTATTTCGACATAATATTATGTCTCGAATTTTCTTCGAACCAACTAGCGATGCTAAGCTGCCCAAACACGACGAACTATCACCCCGCCCCTCCCCAGCCAATATGTCAATGCTGAATATCAGTCCTTATCCGCACGCGGATCGCGAAAAAACGGGCAAATTATAGGCCTATATATGCCACGCGAAGAGCTCGTGATGCGTCCTAACGAGTATACGATCTTAAGCATTAAAAAATTTCCATGGAGAATAAGAAGCAACTGTTAATAAATTGACTGTTTATGAAGAAACTTAATCAGAAAGGAATGATAGTTACATAGCTATTATAATTTATAAACTTTTATAACGTGCACGTACAAAGACGACTGAAGCATTTGCAGATAAGTAAACAAATCTGAAGCTGAAGAATCCGAAGCAGGTGAAGCAGAAGCAGAGAAACAGAGGCAAAACGTGCAGCAGTAGAAACAGAGGTCGAAGAGGAAACCAACGAAGATCATCAAACATAATGGCAGAGATGCGAGAGTTCTTGGAAAGGCGGGCAGTCAGTCTAGCAGCTGAGCTGAGCACAGACTGAAGCAATGATAGACGAACCTTAGAAAGATCAATGAGAATTGTAATGTCAGCAAGAAAAATTTCTGGGCAGGATCCCGCTGAGCATTGAGTATCAGACCTGTAAAATAAAGAGATATAAAAAAATTCAACTCAATGTTCGTCAAGCAATCACAAATTCCGTGCACTCATTCTTCAGTTAAACAAGCCTGCATATAATTATTTTCAGTCTTCACATCTTGGTCGAGTTCCTTCAATGTCTCGCTTACTCGCTCTCTTCGGCGTCTGATAATCGACTTGAATACAATTAATGTATAGGCCAGATTCTTCCACTGATGCCTACATTCACCGTCACGGTCTGGCCTGCATGTCGGTCTTATACCAATTCAAACATGTTTGCCGCTCAGTGGCAAAAAGCTTGGGCTAGTCCCTGGTCATGGTCGTTGCTGTCTGAATCCGCAGTTGCTATCACCCCATGCAAACATTCTTTATATCTTTATGCTACTAGCTGCGGTACCCGGCGTTGCCCAGAGAAATTAGGCTTTTCGCCTCCATATAGTCTCACCCAGCCTTTTTATAGCAGAGTTCGCGTTTTGGCCCAGTCCAACCCCACCTCCCCCATTACCTATGCAGATAATCGTGACTGGCAACTGCTGGTTCTGGACCATATTCCGAGAGAACCTGAAAAGATACAGCTGTGTTTACCGCTCTGCCGTCGTTCGTCGTTGAGTCTTACCAAGGCCGTAGCCTGGAATTTATTTCGGGGGGTGTTTACTTGACCGTGTGCAACGGTGAGCAAGCCCAAAAGCAACCGCACCAACTGACTAATGTGTTTGGAGAAGCGTCGTGAGCTCTCATAGCGGGTTCTAGACGGCCAGTATATTAAACACTGTTGTTCTTACATCAAGCTCTAGTAAATGTATTATTTCATTTTTACATTTTGTTTCATTTCGGGGGGTGTTCGTGAGTCGTACGAATCTAATCTGGAAGACGTTTCTAACGGGATCCAGAGTTTAATCAGGACTTCGATGCAAATCCACGAGCCTGAAGGTTCTGGAAACTTTTGTGATGATCAGTCAGGTTCCACAATTCAGTCTCTACGCTGATGACTCGCAGATCTATGGCTTCTGTCGTCCTTGTCCAACTGAAGTCCAGAATCTGCGATCCATCTCAACGAGCTGCATCAGTGACATCGCTGACTGGATGAAATGCAACCGAGTTCCAACGTTCCCTCTAAGCTGCGCTGGTGCGCGGCCGCGCACCTAATTTTAAAATCCCGCGCAGCAGTTTCAAATATCCGCGCACAAATTTTGGTAGCAAGTACATATAAACTAAAGTTTTGTTAAATTTGTTTAACTTGACGTAAGTCATTGATTTATGATCTCATATTTTCCCACCGAGTGGTCAATATCTGTGTGCGCGGACGATTACCAAGCTGCCATCTAGCCATTCGATAGTCAATTATCCCCGGACGAATTCCCAACTAATGACTATAACCGCACCCCCTCCAGAGCCTTATAATGACTGGACGCAGGCTGGAAGCACGTACGCCCCCACCTAGGTTGAATCAGAGGGACGATCTAGTCACGGCTTTGAAGAGAATAATTAATGCCAGTGCGAGTTGAGATCTCCATTCATTGAGCCACAAACAGGAACATCTCTTAACAGATAACTAATCACAAGGGATGCTCCAAGCTCATCTTTAACTGTTTCAGTCATTAACTTGGACGTCTTGGCGACTCCTACTTTGACCCGAAACCAGAAGACCGGCTTGGCACCAACCAATTTAGAGGGGATGCTTGCTGATTCTTATCAGCTGCTTTGCCGTCATAGGCGGCTGCTCCGGCTGGTAAGTTAGTTCCAACAGGTGAAGCCAAAGAACCCTCCAGCCATCCACTATAGGTGAGTGGAAAACCCTAGGCCTAGGACGATGCCGTATATTGCAGGCCTGTCTGTCAAATCACCAGAGTTGGATTTCACTTTGGAAGTCGGTTTAATACAGGGTTATTTCTCAGTGAGTGAAATTTGTAAGCTATGTCGAAACGTAAAGCGAATGAGAGTAGGCCTATATGAAATAGCTTTTTCAAAGAAAAGGTATTCTTCTAATTTTAAAGCTGATTGGCTTAGCGCTATCGTAAAGACGGAGCTTCCAGCGTCAGTAGAACACAAACAACGATACTTGACCTGGCAGTCAATATCGACAGGATTAATTTTATCAACAATTATGGTCGTCGCTGAAAGATCGGAGGCAGCGAAATTTTAGCGCTGAACATTATTTTGATGCTAGATTAAGAACTAGATGTATCCTCCATCATATAGTTTCAGGTAGGCCTCGGGTAGGTCTAATTCAGATTTTGCTTGGTATTAGGCTATTCATCGTATCATTAATATTTTCGTTTGCGATAAGTATCAAAACCATATACGTAATTTCTGCGCAATAGGCTACATCATCTTTAATCTAAAAATGGACATTATTACAGACGTGTAATTAGTGTAGTTTGGCCTGTAAATTTTTCAAACGCAAATTTGATGTTTCTGAAAATATGGTGCCCAGGCGGAAATTTGGGTTGCTCAAGCAACCGTCAGCTCCGCGCACACAGGAAAATATTAGAGGGAACGCTGCAACCGACTGCAACTTAATTCATCCAAGTCGGAATTTCTCTGGTGCTCGTCTACGCGCAGAGTGGGAAAACTAGACCGATGCCCATTCGTCATTGGTGGGGATGCTGTCGTGCCAAAGAGTGAGGTCCGCGATCTCGGTCTTCTACTCGACAGTAACCTGTCAATGACATCACATATCACTGCAGTTGTACGAACCAGCTTCGGAATACTGAGACAGCTGAGATCTGTGTCTCGGTCACTCACACAGGAAGCGACACGCCACCTGATACAAAGTTTAATTTTGGGCCGAATCGATTACTGCAATGTCGCCTTTGCTGGCTTGCCACAGTGCAGTATCATTCGGCTTCAGGCGGTCATCAATGCTGCTGCTCGTCTGGTCCTGCGATTGAAAAAATTCGACCACATTTCTAGCGCGATTCGAGACCAGCTTCAGTGGCTTGGCATAGTTGACCGCATCAATTTCAAACTTTGTATCCTAATGTACAAATGCCTCAACAATTGCGCACCAGCCTACCTCGCGGACAACATCAAACCGCTAGCAGACGATCCAAGGAGGTCCCGGCTGCGATCGTCCAAGACCGCCGACGTGTTCATTCCTGCGACGAAAACAAAAATGGGCGATCGCGCCTTTCGCGTCGCAGGCCCACGCGCCTGGAACAGTCTTCCATCAACCATCCAGGATATCAAAACTGTATCAACTTTTAAAAAACAATTGAAGCTACACTTGCTCTCGAGCTCATGACATTTACTCTGACAGTTGACATTATGCGTGTAAAGCATCCTAGAAGTAGCTTGCTACTGACGATGCTATACAAATTGTCTGAATTACATTACATTACATTACAGTCTCTCAGTTACTGGAGAATGTTGGACTTTTTCTCTGTAGGTCTACCATTATTATAGTTGCTCTATATATTGGTAATTATTAGTTTATAATCTATATAAATAAAAATGTAAAACGTTGCCGTGCCTAATCAAGGACCTTGGAAAGTACTTGACCGATTGTTTTGAAAATTTTCGCCAAACGTTCCATTCGACCATGAGCGGATTTATATAATGATTTTTGGGGAAAAGCGCAATCTTTTCGACAAGAAAACACAACTTTAAATTCGATTCGACCTAATTAGAGTTCAAATTCCACACATCCGCCGGTCAAAATTCCATCCAATGCGGTTGGGTTTCTTACTGCGCTTCGGGACGTCTTCTAGCGCATATACATCCGTACGTTGCGGCCGTGTGCGGACGGGTTTTTATCCGCGCGTCTTGCTGTCGGGAAGGGAGGGGTGAGGGAGGAAAGGAGAAGGAGGGAGCGGGAGGAAGAGGGAGGGGAGAAAGCGGAGGGGAGGGATGGAGGAAGGGGAGGGACGGAGGGGAGGGAGGGACCGGACGGGACGAAACGGAAGGGAGGGATGCAGGAAGTCAGAGGGTGGAGGAGGGGAGGAAGGCAGTGCAATGGAGGTAGGG
The DNA here is from genome assembly GCA_949752735.1 of Lumbricus terrestris. Taxonomy (NCBI): domain Eukaryota; kingdom Metazoa; phylum Annelida; class Clitellata; order Crassiclitellata; family Lumbricidae; genus Lumbricus; species Lumbricus terrestris. Next base: position 60,746,509 of record OX457036.1, on the reverse strand, counting down.
AGGGTTGGACGATCTTTTCAGCCACAGCAAGTCAGCAACGCGTGGCCGGGTACAGCTAGTTAAATATAATATTAATATTATTAAATTTGATTGTTGAGGTTCACGCTTGTTATTATGTGTGGGTCTATTTTCATAATAAGGACGGTTGGAAGGCCTAACATTTTGCGCAATCCGCATTGCCCATCTATACCTCCTCACGGAAATTAGGTCCGAAATTATATGATTTCATTTTAAACCTTTTTTAGCAAAACTTTGTCATCATATCTAACCAGAAGGTACCCATCCCTAGACTGCGTAAGCCTACGCTTTGGAAATACCCATCCAGTTGGCAAAGGCACGGCACATAATATTCGTTTATTGGCATTCAATCTGACAGACCGCAGAACGATTACAGGTACAAGTTATACGAAATACGACCAGCTTCGCGCGACACGCAGATCGGCTACAACAGGTTCGGTAACTTAACACTAATGACCTAAGTACTGGAACGCTTCTGATTCGGCCAAGCCAGGAGTGGGAGGGGCGATCTTATTTTCAACAGACCCGAGTCAAACAACACAACAGAAAGCGCCACTGCCATGGCAGCTAACAGAAAATTCAAATAAAATTTTGCCTTGAGCGAGGCTTGAACCTGGGTCGCGATAATGACTACTCAGTTTATCGACCAACGCTCTCTCAACTGAGCACCCCTTCAAGCTCTCAACTGAGCACCCCTTCAAGCTCTCTACTCAGATGCGCTCCCAACTATAGAGCGGACACTGCATCGGAGTTTCACGTCGAAGCGCTGAGCAATTGCGAGTGAAGGACTTGCCTACGGTGCCTACACGGCGACTTGAGGTGGATTCGTACCTGCAGCATTTCGGCTGCAAGGCGACGAACATACCCACTACACCACCGCCCCCACACATATATTCAGATTGAATGTCAAAAGCTGCATTGGTATGGCGATGTTGTCAGGGCCTCGCCCCAATTTACCTCCGAGAACTATGCAGCTTTACATTTGGTATCCAAGGACGTCGTCAGCTACGCTCTGCTGATAAGAGAGTCCTCTTAGTTCCTTTTGCTCGTACTACTACCATGAAGAATCGAGCCTTTTCTGTGGTTGGACCAGTGGTCTGGAATGGCCTTCCTTTTGAGCTACGCCTACACCCTGAGACTCTACCAGGATCCTTCCTTACTAAACTTAAAACTGCTCTTTTTGGGCGCGCTGGAGTCGGGAGCGCCTCTGAGTAGTTTTTTCTTGAAGGAGCGCTATATAAATGTCCGAATGAATGAATGAATATAGGACACTCAAAATTAGGCTTAACTGTATGTATTAAACTATGCATTTTCTTTTTAGTTTTCATGATAGTGACGTTTTGTTTGACATCATCGCCTCCAAAAACTTGCCAGACGAAAATGAATTTGCGATAGAAAGAAAAAAATCGACGAAAGAAACTGAAACAATTACGCCTACAATGATTATTCTGTAAAGACGTCAACGGTTATTGTTGTCAAAAGATGTCGTTTGACTTTTTGATATAGGCCTAATAGCTTCAGTTCTCGTTTTAGTCGGTTTCCCAAATTTTTAATTTCTTTCTCGTTATCGCTTTCCTTGAGTGTCGCCTTAATTTTATTTTCAGTTAACTAAAACCTACAGTTTTCTTCAGGAAAGTCTTAGTTTTAGTTTTGAAAAACAACACTGTGTAACGCAGTTGTGAATTTGTTTCTGCAAGTCCACAACTCTTGCACTGAAGAATTTCTGTCATGCTGTTCCTTTCGGTTTCTTCTATGTGCTCGAGAGGACTTGTTGATAATTCAAAGAAAGAATGTCTTTTTCTGCTTTATCTTCTTTCGAGTGATAATTTTTTTCATCTATCCAGTTTCTATTTAAGCAAAGAATTACTTTCATCAATAGGCCTATAGGCTAATTTCTATTTGAGCAAGGGGTCATTTTCATCATTACAATAGAAGCTAAACAATATGCATTTTGTATAGGCTAATTCACATAATTTCTCAAGCTGAAGCACGTGTTTGTTATCATAGAACAAATTTATCAGACTTAATTATGCTTCCTCTACTCTACTTATAATTCTCTAATGCTGTTAGCCCACCCTTTTCAGCCTTTCTTCGAATTCCTGCAACTACAAAACACTTGGGCTTTTTTGCATTTTTCCAGTTGCTCATAATTGCTCATGACATGTTTTAACCATGGATTCCAGGCAGTTTTCAGCTATAGGCGCCGTCTTATAAATTGGGAAGCCAGTGATCTGGACTAAAACTGTATGAATATTTTGTCCTTATCTCATAATATATTCTAAACGAGCTTGTTCATGCACGAGCACTGCGTCAAATCAAAGGAGTTGTTCAGAGATGCCAAGTGAAGTTCAGAATGCATGCGTCTTCCAAACAGACCAGAGAGTACAGCGAGATGTGAATGTATGGGATCATGGTTTATTACCACCTATAAGCCAGGGCTGTTGCAACAATGAAAATATCGCTCTGCTCAGCTACTGACTCCTCCCAATAATTTTTTGCAAGTAGGTTAGCACGATATAGCAGTTAATTCCTTTTCAACCATGCAGTTACTGACCATAGGCTGCTACCTAGAGTAGACTTTAAAACCTTTTAATAACAGTTGCAGTTGCCAGTTATAATACTTTTTAAGTAGGCCTATAATAACCATAGGCTTAACACCAAACACGTCTTATTGTAATCTTAAGATGAAGTCTCATGCAGGCTTGTTAATTCATCTACACGACTATAATTATATGTAACAATTATGGCTGCATAATTTCTAGAAATAGACACAAATCTGGAATTAAGGGATTGTTTACGGTATGTACTGCAGGGTGAAATATAAAAAAACTTTCTTCACTGACTGGATAAGAGTGGATGACTTCTGCTTGACAGGGTTCCCGGACAATTCGGAACGGATAAATCAGAGCGGCCAAGAATTATCCACATAATTATTATTAGGCCTACTTCAACTTCAAATAAAACTTCAAATAAAACAATGAACAATGAAAACAATGAACAACAATGAACAATGAAAAAACAACTGAAGCAAGAATAACGTTCACCCTTCCAACTTCCATTGCAGCGACAATTGCTTCCATAAAGTCAACTTACTTTTAACCAACTTCTTCTTGAGCAACAATATTTTCATCAATTCAATTTCTATTGAAGAAAGAATAATTTCCATTAATACAACTTCTATTTGAGCGGCAATTTCCTTCATAAATCCAACTTCTATTGAAAGAAGAATTATTTCCATCAGTGGCGTAGCCAAGGGCGGGAGGTTTCGTGGGTTAACCTCCTTGGCCTAGGAAAGAAGTTTTTTAAGGGTTATTTATCCACTTAAATAAGAAAAGAAAAAAAACAATTGTTTGTAGTAACAATTGTTTTTCTTACTTTATTCTCTTTGTTACTTTATTCTCTTTTTATTTACTGTAATACTGTGGGTTGGTTTCAGAAAGGGTATCCGGCCAGGCAAAACCCCCCCTAAAAAATTCCTGGCTACGCCACTGATTTCCATCAATCCAACTTCTATTCAAGCAACAATATTTTCATCAATCCACCTTCTATTTCAGCAGAAAGTTTCGTCGATTCGTTCCGAATTGTGCGCTCCACATTCTCCGGCTCCGAATTGTTCAGCGCCAATTGCCCGGCTTCGAATTCTCCGGACACAGTTTGATAGTCAACTACCAAAAGTAAATTGAAGACTTTAAAGTTCAAACCGATTTCAAATAAATCCCAGGACAGTGTTGATAATGGTAGATGGCATAAACACCATGTAGATCTATGTATAGGCAAGGTAGGGCAGGCGCTAAATATGTAGGCTATAGGGCACATGCGTGCATTGTATGCATATAGTCCCTATGCATATTTTTATTATGTTTGAAGGAATTTAGTAGATAGAAATGCATGTAGACCAACAGCATAAGTTCATGCTTATCATCAAGCATGTCTGCAGGGACCATAATGCAACAGTAGACGCTATGTATGTCCGCACACCCAATAATAATATTATTGATATATTGATTATGGTGATATTATCACCATATTATATGCTTCATTTGTAATTATTATGTCTATGCGTGTATCTATGTTTGCATGTTTGCATGCATGGAGATTTATGTCTCTGTGTAGCTGCATGCATGTTAGCACGCCGATCTAAACGCATCTTGTGTATGCTTTGATATATTTTGCGTGTATGTATCCATGCATGTATATCCGTTCGCATATATTTCTGCAAGTGGAAGGTTCATGAAATTAATGCATGTATTTATGCATGTAGGATTGTAGGGCCTATGCATGGCTTTGTATGCATGTTGTTTGCATATATATATACAAGAGTCTATAATTATGTGACATGTACGTATGCATGTATTACATTGCATGTATAACAATTGCATGTATATAATTTTATGCATGCATGCATGTATAACTTGTATAAACCTATATGTTTGTATGTGGCGTATATACATTATAGGGCCTACATGCATGCATGCACGAATGTGTTTTGAAATACGTAGATGCAGATTTGCAGGCATGTAAGTGCGAATAACTGTATGTACGTATTTGGTATTTATGTATACATAGGTGGGTAGGAATTATATAATATGTATGTACGTAAATTTTTTGGCCCCGAGTTATTTAGGATCCCTTAGCAGGGACTTTAATATTAATTACGAACGGAATAAAAATAGCACCTAATCGTCGTAGAGATCCTGCGCTGTGATTATTATTATTATTATTATTATGTTTATTATTATTATTATTATTATTATTATTATTATTATTATGTTTATTATTATTATTATTATTATTATCATCGTCATTCATAGTCTTTAACCAGAAAACTGCTTACCAAATGAGTTGTATAACTAATAACTTTAGAATTCAATTAGGCACACAACAGTGACTATATAATTTTATGTCACGATTTATTTTTCTTGGCAATGAGTGTTATTTCCTGCTTGCCTGTGACTCAAAAATATAGGAAATGGATATTCTTTAAAAAAACTCTGCTTTGTGACTAAACATTTCGAAATATAACGATTTCCACAAAAAGAGCGAATTTCCCTCTTTTTGTTCGCATAAAGTCAGGAACAAAACAACATAGGTTAGAAGTTAGAACAAACTACTAAAATACTAAATGAATCTCAGATGTAACATTTCAATAACACTAGCGTGATACAGCTACGATCACTTGAATTTATAAAAGCATAGTTTTTCCAGATTTACGGTTATAGGCCTGCTTCAAATCCTTTAACGAAACAGCCCCAAATGTGGGCTGCGTCATGTTCTAGATAATTTTATATACTGTCCACTGGCGACGTTCAAAGTCTAGTTTTGTTCAGTATTGAGAGCTGTTAACTCAACATTATGCATGTTGGTGCTACAAGAAAATGAAAGATATTTCGGAGTTCCGAAGAAATTCTGAAAAAGTGTGATAAAGTGCCATCTGAAAAATGGCACCCCGTCAAAAAAGCGATCGACAAAAGAGCGCCAACAAAAAAGCGCCGACAAAAGAGCGCCCGACAAAAGAGCGCCGACAAAAAAGCGCCGACAGGCACATTTGAGGGAACGATATATTTGAATTTCTTACATGAAATTGCATTGAGAAAACACTCTGCTAAAGGTGATTCGAAATAATATAATAGCCTACCTCTACTGATATCGATAAATCAGCAGCGCAAATATTGCATAAAATATTGTACATAGGGTAACGCGGTAGTTAAGGCTGGTTAATTGCTGCCTGTGTATACTATAGTTTGGCCTGTAAATTATTTCACAATAGGCCTAAGTGCAAACCAAATTTCATTTAAGCAAAAAAATTATTTTCATCAATCCAACTTCTATCTAAGCGAATAATTATTTGCATCCATCCAGCTCTTAATTAGGCAAAAAATATTTTGATCTATCCAGCTTCTATTTAAGCAAATATTTACTTTCATCAATAGGCTTATAACTTCAATTTGAGCATGGAATGATTTTCATCATTACAATAGAAGCTACAAAATATGCATTTTGTATAATTCAAATAACTTCTCAAGCTGAAGCACGTGTTTGCTATCATAGAACAAATAATTTATCAACCTAAATTATAGTTTTCCCTCCTATTCGTAAATTAGTGTTCGCTGCTGAAAATAATTTATAGACATCATTAGATGCATTATAATTATTATCATAAACAATCTTTATGATAATCGTTCAGTGCATTTCGTGTAAGAAATTCAACTGTCGTTCGCTCAAAATTTAATGTGTCGGCGCTCTTATGTCGGGCGCTCTTTTGTCGGTCGCCCTTTTGTCGGGTCGCTCTTTTGTCGGCGCTCTTTGTCGGCGCTCTTTTGTCGGCGCTCTTTTGGCGGTGGCTCTTTTGACAGTCACCCTGAAATATAAGAAAAATTTCCAGTTTTTCCTGTTTTTTCCATTGGATGTATTTCAGAAAACATTAAATCAAACTGTGGAAATACCTCATTACAAGCGGAATTTTCAGGATACGTTCATAGAAATATGAGTAGAATAACATCTCAAAGTGTCAACAATCCTTCAGCAGCCCTTTCTGAAAATCAAGATGGCATCCAAAATGGCCGTCTTACTTCTGCGGTTGAACAATTAGGACAATAATGCGCCTTGTTGTCCGTGCTGTCCCAGAGGCAGAAGATAGCAGAGAAATTGGTGAAATCACCTTGGAGACACATCAGTAATGCTGCCAATTTGAAGTCTCCAATTGCATCCTAACCATACGCATCAAACGTTAAGGCGTCTATCAAGGTTGTGACGCTGTTGTAATACCCCTTTATGGTGCACCGAGTGAGCAAGAGGATACTTGTTCGAATTATGGAGCAACACGGCTTTAAGGCTTCTAGATGGGCTGTCAATTAAGAGAAGCCTCTGATTCGGGCCATTAAAGGGTCACTTACAGGATCTTTTCCTCGGTTTGCGCTGTCTCGCGGGTGTGGCCCCTGTCTATGTATATATTGCAAGAGCCCTCTTGCTCCACCCTAAGGGTCCAGCACCATAGCTCTATTCGCTCTTCTAAACAGGCTGACCTTCTTGTCCTCTTCTATTATGCAGCGCCGTGCCTTTCCTGTCGTTAACTCTGCGACCTGGATGGGCTCCCTATGGAACTACGTCTAATGCATAAAGCCTTTGAGACTACGTTCTACTCTGCTCTTAAGACTATTCTTATACAACTGCGTCAGCTCAAGGTCATTGCTCGTTCTCTGACTTCTAAAGTTGCAGCTTCTCTTGTCCAAGCATTTGTGCTGAGCCGCCTCGATTATATATACTGCGCCTCCATCTTTGCTGGTCTCCCAGGGGTTCGGATTGAGAGGTTGGAGAGGGTCCAGCGGGCTGCGCGCGACTTATTGAGGGAGGGGTGTTTACCAAGTCCGACCTTGTATCCCAATATATGCGCGAGGTCTTGCTTTTTCTTCCTTTCCCGCAGCGCATCTCATTTAGGATTGCATCTTTGGTGTGACGATGCTTATCAGTCTGGGCACCCTCTTATCTGTGTGAGCTTTGCCTCCCCCTTTCCACTTGCATAGGCCGCCGCGCACTACGCTCTGCTGTCCATGGTGACTTAATGATTCCTTTCACTCGATCTGCAACAATGCAGAAGCGTTCGTTCGTTCTCTGTGATTGGCCCAACAACCTGGAATGGACTTCCTTGAGTATGCGACACCTCCTAAGCTGTTCTCAATTTCACAAACTGTTGAAGACTGGGTTTTTACGCTTGATCGCGGCCTGGAGCGCCTCTGAGTAGGTACCTTGAAGGGGCACTGAATAAATTACGATTGATTGATTGATTCTCTTTAGCCGTAGTTGGGTCGGGAGCGCTTTTGAGTAAATGCTCTTGAATAGGCGCTATATAAATATCTGAAATTGATGAATGAATTCGAGTTGCAGTCGATTTTAATTGCCTCGAAAAGACCAACCACGTTGTGGCAGAAGCAGATTCCACATTGACTGGTGACAAAGCTGGAAAAAGCATGGTGACGCTTCCTTTGATTTGCGACGTGCACGCTTTCATCCAACAAGTTCCACTGCTTGAGTCTAGACATCAGAAGTTTTGTATTGGACTTGATGAGACCAAGATCTCAGATCAAGTCGTTGAGGTCTTTTTGGTTTGGATATTATGTTTCTCTCCTTAGCTCGAAAGTTGTAGCCTATATACTCTGGATCTCCAATGTCTCTCTCCTTCTCTCTCTCTCTCTCTCTTTCTCTGTCTCGCTCTGTCCGTATGTTTCTCTCTCTCTTTCTCTTTCTGACATATTGCGTTCTTCAGAAGGCGACTACAGTAATATTTATATTTCAGGAAGATTCTCACACATTCTAGAACATTCTCGAGAGTTCTTGACAGTGGTAGGGTCTACGGCTACGTCAAGTTTACCTAGCACTGTAGTATCTACATTTCAGAATAATAATCTCCGTTCTACACATTGTGCGGTCGAAATGCAAAAAATCGCAGAAATGCTCCCGAAGAGCCACCAATGAACATGATACAAATCAACGACGTCGTGGCTCGGATGATAAGAGTGAAACAGATATTTCTAAAAAAAGGTATGAAAATAAATACATGCAGAGAGCTCAACGCTGGTAACAGAACCATTGTAACAAAATACGATGCAATGATGCAAGTTTCAACACCAGAAATGTATTACTGCTATAGAATCTGCGATGGGTTGATTCTAAAGACGGTAAGCAAGCCAAGCCATGGCTCTGACAGAGCCAAGATCAAGAAGCGCATGAAAATAGTACCAACGAAATGAAAGGGGGTTCCACGACAATCGGTCTACAAACAACTCGTCTAACGACAGCTGGTCTACACACGACTCATATTGATTAAATAAAACTGGATTTGTGAAAAAACGTTTAATTACGATGCCTGTATAGTATATACGTTTTGGCAGCAGCATCAATGCTTTGGAATCAATTCCGTTTTCAGTGGTCTGAGTATTGCGAGATCGTCAATTCAATTTTCATGCAAAGGAACTTAAAGCAAGGTGCATTATCTTTAGAGAAAGTAGCCTATCTGCATCAGATTTCAAGGCGATCATTATGTATACGTATAGCGGGTGCTTTACCGCTTTCATTTGATTCAATGAATGTTGGATCAGTTTTCTTTGTTATTTCGCAGCTGGCACATAGAAATAATTGATGATTTTTATAAGTATCACTGTTTTACTACTAACTTCTAGTTGGTTCATGCAATTAAGCAAAAAGTAACTGCGCAAGATCTGATTTTCAACTGCACAAATTTATTTCCCAACAACACGCTTGTAACAGTAATTAGGACTTAGAGTTTGAAGAAGTCCTGACATTTTCATATATATCCAGACTACCCTTGATTTAAAATAGCTAGCAGATGTGATTGCTTGAAGACAAGTATTATAATTTTTTTATATCTTTTATATCAGTTTGTTAAACAGGCATAAGCACTGCCAAGAGAAGGTTTTTAAGCATTTAAGAATTAAGACTACATTAGTGAAACTTGAAACGTCTTCAGTGTTATGAAGTGTCAAATTTCGGTTCCAAATAGACTATCATTCGTGATGTAAAATATACAAAATTGAATAGCATCTCAGCCAGGCATTTTTTTTATTTAATTCGTGGAGTCAAGCAGCGTCAAGGCACCAGTCAATTGGTGCTACACAGAAGACAATCCATAGATAAAACTCTTCCACTCAATTTAATTTCATGCTATATGAAGAATAAACTCCAGAAATCACTTGATACCAGGATGAATAGAGCCTCGTATACTCAGGGTCATGCATACGGTGCAGGTGGATCCATCGCAGACTCGTAGTTGGCCTCTCAACTTACATCAGTATACAAACAATGCCTAGATCAGTGCAAGCAATGTTATGTAAGACCTCTTATATCCATTCAATTCATGAAAAAAGAGCAGGATGACAGTCATGACACACCGCAGCCTGGTACATATAGTGACGTAAGAAAATACAAAGTGAAATTAATGCGTCTTCGTTAATAGGTCATTGCTAATTAGATTTAATGATTGTTAGCGCTTTCGACAGTACAAGCAATGCTTACATCAGTACAAGCAATACTTGCATCAGTACAAGCTATCAGTACCACCTATGCTAATTTGTCAGTACAGGCTATGCAGTATGGTGAGAAAGGAACATCTTGCCCAATGCTCTAATTCACAACCGTTATAAGAGCGAAATTTTTTAGCTAATTTTGACGAATTGTTTTGAAAGTCCATCAAAGAAAATCTTTGTGCACGGATGCAGGATTCTCAGGCCCATAATTTCTATGTGCACTTGTTATAACGCCCCTTCAAGCTTCTTCTCAGAGGTGCTCCCGACTACAGCGCGGACACCATATCGGAGTTTCACGCCGAAACGCTGAGCAATTGTGAGCGAAGGCCCCTATATACGCGGCGATTTGAGGCGGATTCGAACCTGCAACCCTCCGGCTGCAACGCACCGAACATACCCACTACACCACCGCGCCGAACGAATAATCTAAAATATTAATTACTAGCTGTACGCGGCCACGTGTTGCTGTGGCTGAAAAGATCCTCCACCCTCCCTCCCTACCTACTTCCCCTGCCTCCCTCCCTCTCTTCCTCCCTGCCTCCATTCCCCTACCTCCCTCCCTTCCCCTCCCTCCCCTCTCCCTCCCCAACCCTCCCCTCTACCTCCCTTCCCATCGTTCCTCCCTCTCTCCCTCCCTAATTACTTCCATTCTCCTCCATCTACCTCCCTCCCCCTCGCCCTCCCCTCCCCTCTACCCCCTTCCCCTGCCTCCCTCCTTCTCTCCCTCCTTACCTACATTCCCTTTCTCTCCCTCACTCCCCCACCCCTTCCTACCTCCTCGCATCCCTACCGCCCCTCCTTCCTTCCCTACCCTTTATCTTCCTTCTCCTGCCTCTCTCCATCCCTACCTCCATTCTCCTTCCCTCCCTCCCTCCCTCAATCCCTTCCTCCCCCCACCATCCCCCCTTCATCCCTCCCCTCCTCCCCCGAGATCCTTGATTTTGTACAAACCGATAGATGCGCTATAAAAACGCGCGCATTCGAATGCAACGCTATGTGGAAATTGAAATCGAAATCGCTGAATTCGAAAGCAAAGTTTTGGTAAAATTTGTCGGATTTGGCGCTTTTTCCAAAAAACCATATAAAAACCGCTCGTATTGTTGTGTGAAAATTTGAAAGCAATAGGTGAAGAAGTTTCCGAGTCGTTGATTTGGTAAAAATCTATAAATGCGCTATAAAAAAGACGCACGGATATGTGCTATAAAAAGGCCTCATTCGAAAGCAAAGTCGGATGGAAAATGAAATGGGAATCGCTCGAATTGAATTAAAAGGGTTTTTTGGTCGTAAAGATTGCGCTTTTCCCCAAAAAGGCATTATACAAACCCGCTGATGTTCGAATGGAACGCTTTTCGAAAATTTTCAAAACAATCGGTCAAGAACTTTCCGAGCTCCTTCATGTCAAACGATAACGTTTTACATTTTTATTTATATAGATTTGGTCATATGCAGCGCTGTCAGATAGGCCTGCACAGATGACACAAGAAGTAATCCAACGCAGAAAGAGAAAAAGATGGAGAAAACCCATTTAATATTTCACTCTCAAGTCAGATGGTCTCCAAGAAAGCAAGGATCGAATAATCTAAAATATTTAAATACTTTCACATCATGTAGATTATTCTATTTAAGATTTAAAAATATTTTAATGCAGATGTGCTAAATAATTATTTGTAGGCTAATTTTAGGTCTAATCCGAAAACATGTGCTACAAGCTATAATTGGCCTCAAAGCTTCTTTTTGCCGTTTCCATTTTTTCACGACTCAGATTCAAATTTCTGGCCCCGGCACAGAAATTCACATAGGCTATTATCTGTGTTAGCATGCGCAATACAAATTTAATTTAAAATAATAGTTATCAATCTAAACTTTCCGTCTGAGCGCGCTTTATAAAATAATGTAAACTCGCATTCATTTTTAAAATCCATACGCACTACGCAGATATATCTAGGCCTACTGTCAGCGGACAAGACAAGAATAATTCATGGCGCAACAATTATTATTTTGTGGCGCTGGACTTAGTATATAATTAGGCTCAATTTTGGTAAAACGTGAATTATTATAGTAACCTATATCGCGTTCAAAAATTGAACTAGCCTATTATTTTGACAAAGCCAAGCAATATAGTCTATATTATTTAAGTAGGCCTAGATAGACCTAAATAGTAAATATTTTTGATGACCTGGACAATTTTATCCTACATGCGCTGATGATAAAACATTTTCCGTGCCAGTAGGCCTAACCATTCTAAAAGTTCTATCTGCCTACTCAAAAAGGCAATAATTTAAATACATACGAGCTGATTAAAATTAAATAAAGTGATAATAGAGAGCAATGCCTGCTTATAAAAACAAGAAACAAAAACAAATAAGGCAAATTTGAACGATTTTATTTTTAAAATCCGCCACTGGAGAAACATTATCCAGAAAATTTCTCTAGGTGACTTTGAGCTTGAACAGAATGTTATTCGCATTAGACTGATCGAGAAACTCTCAACACGAAATAGGCCTATACTATAGTCCTAAAGGGTCTATGTGCTGTAAACAGTGAGCCTACTTTTGCTAAACATTGTTTTCAATTTGCGATTGACTCATATTCATGCTTTCCAGGTTATGCATGTGTCTATAATTTACAATTTCTCGAATTCGTCGAGTCGAGTTAATGCGATACAATAAACTGCCTTTTATATAATTTAGACCAGCGGTTCTCAACCTGTGGGTCGCGACCCCCACGGGGGTCGCCTGACGATTTGCCATGGGTCGCCTGGGGCCTTCAGAAATTTTCAACAGATGCACAAATGTTCATGCACTGGCAATTTCAACGCTACACTATATCAATCTATAATGCAGAATAAATTTGTATCTTATACTTTTGTTTTGATTTATTCGTTGTAACGCGGTAGCTAGATTAATTAAAAAAATTAAATTCCACTTCTACCGTTCTTCCAAAAAATGTAGCAATACCCGGTACACGGTTTGCTCAAAGAATTTATATGCTATCTGCTAGTGGGGCTTATACACGGGCGGAGACTTTGAGGGACGGGGCCGTTCCCCTTAACTTCTGGTGTGGCTGAACTGCCTATATCCCAATGTCTCAGAAATATTTAATAAAAATGTAGAAATTTATAATGAGCAATTTTGTTTTAAAAATGTCAGCTGAAGATTGTATCATTACCGCGTGTAAGGTAAAAACAAATTGAACAATTGGAGGGAATATTTTGTTTTAGTCCTAAACCACGTCTATGAGCACTGAAATCATGAGTAATTTCGTTAAAATGACAGCCTGAAATGCTACCATTGCAGCGTGGAAATTCGAAGAAAATCGACAATGGAGAGGGGCACATTTCTCCCCAAGTCCGTCCCCATGCTAGGTGCATTCATAATTCATTAAGAACACAATTAAAGTTTATGAAAATTAATTAGTAGACTCCCAAAGCAAATCAGCTGGGTGATATAAGTGTCAAGAAAATACCGGTAACTATATTTATTGACCAATTTTTAGAGTAGCCTATTTCTTTAATAGTTGCAGCTAAATAGGCTAGAGAAGCCACAATGTCTTATTTGTACCGACATTCTGTCGGTTGATTCGATAAAACCCCAAAAATAAACAAAGTCGCCATTCAGATGCTGAACAACCTAATTATGCAGAAAAGCATGACCATGCAGTATTTTTTAGAACCAAGCTGATGACGCCAAGAAGGTATACATGGGGAGTTCCAGCAGCAGCACGTGATAGCTATTGATATTTTACAAAACGAATAGCCTACATGTAGACTTATGAAATTCAACTGCTGAATACAGTGAATAGGTAGGCCTAGCTCTCAGAATCTAGGGAACCAGGAAACCTCAAACAATAATAATATTGCCAAAAGCAGTTTTCCAATTATGAAGTGAAAATGCATGACTATGGCAAAACAAAATGCAGTGACCATGCTAATTAACTCAATCAATCTTGTCGTTGGGGGTCGCCACAACATTCAAAATGTTACCAAGGGGTCGCCGCACTAAAAAGGTTGAGAACCGCTGATTTAGACAATCACGCCAACTTTTCACACGTCAGATAGAATAAGCGTGCTGCGCGTCACTCTTGATCAGGCCTAGAATTACTTAGGATACTCATCCATATTGTTGTTAGATCTGTGCATGTAGACCTATATTTATTTACTTTATGAAGGATCATATTAACTGCATCGAAGAGAGCGTCATTCTTCAATTATAACAGCCTACACTGACATGATTTATTACAATCTAATGCATTGTACAACCTTAATAGCACATTAGTCTACATTTTAAATAATGACAAACCTAATATTAATCAATACGGTCCAAACCGCTTGTGAGCAGATATTATAACTGAACAAACACCCTAGTCTAACATAACATAGATCTATTCATTATACGCAATTGCCCAGCGCATCGGCGTGAAACTCGATGCAGTGCCTGCGCTGTAGTCGGGAGGGCCTCTGAGTAGAGAGCTTGACGTGGCGCTATAGCAAATGCGTAAATAAATAAATAAATCGGTTAAAGCATACGTGACTGCGGAGCACATTAAGATTGTAGAGTCATCACTTCAGGCTAATCTGTCATTACAAAATAGAACTTCATATAGGCTATTGACGTCATAAGCCAATGTTGGCATTCTATTATTTTAAAATAGTTCTTCATTTTTAAATTGGAAAATATTATTTTAAATTGTACTTTCAACATACTTTTGAACACTGGAGTAACAAAACTATTTTCAAGTTATTTTGGAAAATTTAAAATCTTTTCCAATATAGGCCTACTCGTCCAAAATTAATCTTCTAAAACACTTTGTATGGCAAAAAATTATTATAATTTAATGTTTTAGAGTTTTAAGAACTCTACAATAACGATAACGTGACCATTAAAAATTCATAAACTTCTGGTTAGATTAAAAAGGCCTACATGTAGGCCTGCATGTGAGTTTATAGTATCAGTATTCAGTATGTATAATTGATCAGCAATGCCTCAGTCTTTATCAAGATTGAAAACGAGCAAACCTGTGGAAGTGACGGATGAGCCCAGTCATCGCTGAAAATAATTATAATTTTGAACACGAGGCATCTATTTATTTTAAATCTAAAATATATTTTAATCACTGTATTGCATTGCTTCTATACGTTTTTATAACGCCTTTCCCCTCTGCACCCCTTATCAAAATAATGTGCTTCCAGAGGTTAAAAAGTTGTAGGCTAAGTTATTCAACATCCTTGCATTAAGTCAACTATTTTGAATAAAATTGCACCTTATCCGACCTTCTTTCGGTTAATCTTTGTTCGATACTTCAAGATAAGCATTGCCTATAATTATGGCTATTAGTCATGCATGCATGCATGTATGCCTATATACACATTATTTACATACCTACATATATACATACATACATACATACATACAAACATACATACATACATGTACATACATACATACATACATACATACATACATACATGCATACATACATACATACATACATACATACATACATACATACATACATACATACATACATACATACATACATACATACATACATACATACATACATACATACATACATATATTATACATACATAGATTTAAACACACAATGTTCAAAACACACAGAATCTGATAGCTTGTTCTTGCATAAGTACACGTTTGTGGAATCGAAAGATCGCCATGCATGTAAAAACTTGTATAATTTCGAGATAGATTCATATATTTTAAACCTAGATATTTGTGTAGAAATGAATGCTCTATCCATTGGTATATTACAAGTTATGATATCTCAAACCAAACTTAAAATTTAGGGATGGTATCCACCCTCTTGGTGGTCATGGTCACAAAAATGCTTGGTAGCCTGAGGGTTAACCACTTGTATAACAATCAGTTAAAATAATCCGTTTCTGCAGTTCTTATAGAAAATTGTGCAATTCTTGCGATTCAATCAGTTAACGTATATTTATATAATGATACCAATAGAGTTTGAAATATAGGCTGAACACGTGCGCCAGCGGCGCCTCCAGGCGTACGAATTTGAGCATGTGTGTATACAGCGCTGAAAGGTTAAGAAATTTAAGAAAGTGAAAAATTATCAAATTATGAATTTGTAATTAATAAATTAATAAATTATCCTTTCGAAGAATGCAGCAAAAACAAAGACCGCCAATGTTTCATCCTCTGGAGTATATGACCAATATAATCTGTAGGTCTAAGCCCCTATATGTGACGGCTAAGATATGACATGATACTCGGAGTCACGGACTCGTCACTCATGTAGGCCTAGATGATGTAGGCTATTAGACTAAGTGTGATGTTGGTTAATCGGTCAAGGTCACCTACAGATTTTCGAACGAACTCTCAGTTGTGCAATGTGCATGCTGCCTAATTGTAGGCTACGCGAAGACACGGTTCATTCGGATGCACATCAATCTACCTACATTCAACCTCAGTCAGGCTGCTGACACTAGCTTTAACCATTCAGCAGGGGCGTTTAAAATGTCTGATCTAATTGTAATGTGTCTTATTTCGCTAGCTGCTTCCATCTGTTATTAATTTTCTGGTCGAAATCAGTTCTTCCGCCGCTTTTGGTTTAGCAGTTTCGGTCATCAATTTGTTTGTGGGGCGAGAAGTTGTGTACACCCACGAAGTGGTGAGTTCTGTGCATTAGAGCCGGAGGGTTGCAGGTTCGAATCCACCGCAAGCCTCCGCGTAAGGACCTTGAGCAAGTCCTTCACTCGCAATCCCTCATGCGCTTCGGCGTGAAACTGTTACGCCACTGATGGGCCATGCTATATAGGCCATGCTAGGCCATGCTGGGCCATGCATGCTAGGCCATGCTAGGTCATACTATAGGTCATGCTAGGCCATGCATGCTAGGCCGCAGCGGCGCCCGCAGGCGTGCGCACGTACGCAAGTGCGTACAGCGCTGAATGGCTAAAAAAGTCATGAGTTTTTTCGGCGGATGGTTTCTGCGAAATTTGAGGCTGATGACTGAAAAAAGGTCATCAGGTTTTTGGCGACTCTGACGAAAATTTTTCCCTGTTGGCCCCCCATCGAAAATTTTTCCGCCCTTGGCTGTGCATACAAGAAAAATCCTGGGGGCGCCGCTGCTAGGCCGTGCATGCTAGGCCATGCTATAGGCCATGCTAAGCCATGCTAGACCATGCTAGGCCATGCATGCTAGGCCATGCATGCTAGGCCATGCTAGGTCGTGCTATAGACCATGCTAGGCCATGCATGCAAGGCCATGCTAGGTCATGCTATATAGGTCATGCTAGGCCATGCATGCTAGGCCATGCTAGGCTATGCTAGTCATGTCATGTTGGGCCATGCATGTTAGGCCATACTAGGCCATGCTAGGTCATGCTATAGGTCGTGCTAGGCCATGCATGCTAGCAGGTCATGTTAGGCCATGCTACGCCATGCGTGGGTCTCTATTTTCTTATTATCGCCAGTGTTTCTCATTTCGATCACCGTTCGCATCAGATTTGAGCTAGTTGTGCGTACAGAGATAAATTCCTGCAGACGCCGCTGATGTGCGCCGATATTCAACAATAATAATAATTATAGTTATGCATTATATACATACAACATATGGGTGGAATGTCCCACCAGATAAAATGCGATTTCTCAGCAACCGATTGCGCATTTTCACAAATAGTCTGGATTTCTGGAGGAAAGATTGTTCAACAATCCTTTAAATCTTCGGCTAAAACCTTTCATTTGTGCAAAACTTAGCCTACAACTATTTTTTTTTATTTCCGCGGAAAAGTCGCGTAGATTTTCATGTCACTACGAACTCATAAATCCGTTTTACAGTTTACCTTAAAGTGTGATGGAAGTGTCCACTCCCGGCTTCTACACAAGCTCGACTTCTTTCTGTGAAGCTCACTGTGACCTCGGTGATTGAGTCCTGGCGTCAACTGGTCCCATATTAGCAGCAAGACTTCCTTCAGCTCCTAATTGTTCTCCGACTTGGTTTGAAAGTGTCTTGTAGCGCAACAGATTGCAGCATAGCTTCCTAGACTGGGTGGCCAATCACCTTTGCCAATGAATTTAAATGCAGTCGATGACAATAATGTCTTGAAAAAACTTTTCCGTGTGAACAGCGCACCATCCATCATCCTGCTGGAGGATAAAACCAGATGGTAGAACATACCTGCAGTCTTCAATGAATTTTTGGAAACAGAGTTAATTAAACGTGAAGTTTGAAAGTCACAGTCTGCAGGGGATGAGGCGAAGTCTTTCCTTGCCGCCGTAAAACACGCCAGCAGAAATCGTGATGTGCTTTGCAAATTTGACCCTTTGAAACGGCCAAGTTTGCCTCTCTTCCGACACCTGACGCCGTAACATCAATGCGTTTGCAGATAGCCCTCACTGTGCTCAGGCTCCACGTTCCTTGAGCATTTCGCTATGATCACGCGATGTCCCAGTTTCTGTTCACGCAGGGTCCGAGTTCCCATTTTATCTTCCGCAGAAACTTTGTCCACGATACTCAGTAACGGATTAACAAATTGAGATTCGAGACCTTAATGAATAAAACATCTCCAAATATTAACAACTTGATTCATAAACAGCCTATTTGAAGCTTGTACAGTTTGATCGTCTCATCATTTGGATGCTAACATCTGCAAACACTCTTAAAGAAACAAAGGTATTTGATAGTTCTTTTGCAGAATTAGCCTACAAAAATAAAACAATGTTTAAACAGATCCAACTTTTGGAGTAATTGAAACATTTGCAGGGAATGTTGGAGGATCTGTCATCTATAAATTATATTAATAATATATAAAAAATCTTAATTGATTGTACAGAAATTGCGAGTTGCGGTGGATAAAAATGAGAAACAGAGCAAGCTGGAGACGGCATGTTGAGACCTCATCGTTGGCGTAGGACTTACGCCTGACGGAAGAGAGACCAAGAAGAAGAAGAAGCAGAAGAAGAAGAAGAAGAAGAAGAAGAAGAAGAAATTTCATTTTGTTTGCTGGTAGAACATTTTTTATTGTGCCACCCTGTACGGTTGTTTATCTTTCGGCGGAGGATGACCACTGACCAGTGCAGGTCGTTGGAATGACCTCGACCTCATCACTGATGGCGCTTCAGTCGACCGGCCCACTGACGACAGATGCATGTTCCATCTAGGCCTATATCTGTGGCTGGACGAAGAGCCGGACATTGATTTTGTCATCGACCAATGAGGAACCTCTCTGCGAGCGCTGTCACCTGTTCCATCACCATGCTGCCGACCAAATTGGTTCAGAGGCTCTGAACATGAAGCCATCTATCGAATATAGTCGAAAATCTGTTGGTTTGGCTCCACGTTGGTGCGTCGACCGCCCACTAGTGACTCTTCTAGTTAACTAATCTGTTTGCTCATTGAGTTTGGTAATAAGAATGTTAAAAATGCATCTACTAATAAAATGGCCAGACATGGTTATACATAGACTGCTTTAGGTAAAACATCATGACGTCCTTTCAGAGTACTTCTACCACAGAGAGTTTAGAGTCATAATGACAATGTATTTTAAATTTCATTTATAGAAACAATTTATATCTTATGCAGAGAAGCAGGTTATCTATAGCCTAACTAATTACTATTCCTTGCCATAAATAGTTGGTACATTCTATTCATTAAAATTTAGTTAATCCTTTGTTAAAAATCAACATGGGCTAAGAAGTCTACTAACTGGTAGGCCTATACTGTTAGGCAGCATTTGATGAGTGCTGTTCCATAGAATGAAACACCGATAGGGGTCATTGCATAATTACGTAACGCCGAAAATGACCGTTTTCGACCCACCCACCCACCCTGTAACGCTTCGTAACGTTGCCCTTGACCCACCCACCCACCCACCCTCCTCAGCGTTACGTAACGATTGTTACAAAAATCAGTTGAGATTTAAGTCTATTATTGGCTTAGGCCTATATAAGTCTCATAGTGATTTTAATATAGCCTAGCATGTGAATTATAGGCTAATTTGACAGTATATAGGGCCTATAGACTAGGCTTAAAATATACACAATGTTTTATTCTTATAAACGACAGTCATGCGTGAACTGAAATTTTCTTAAATTAGGCTATACCGCAAGAATAAAATTTTAGACTGCTGAAAAGTTTCACTGCTCATGAGCAAATAATCAAATTTAAGATGAACTAATTATTTGCTTTGTCTGGGCATTTCGATAATCATTAATAGAAATATTGCCGAGTTTTGCTGGGCATGAATTTTAAATATTTGAGATCGTGTCCACTAAGTAAAACATGCTTCAAAGTGGTTCTTCTATGTCAGGAATCCAAGGGCAATTAGACCTACCACGTTGTTCCGTTGGTAAAGCTATCACATATCCAAACAATTCGAACAGCGGTTTCCGGTTTGCAGAAATGGAACAGAATTGACCTGGCATGTAACTGGTGTCTGCTGCCGAATCTTATTCAGATCAATAGACCTACTTCGTTTAAGTTTTAAATCAATGTCACGAAGCTTAAATTTCGACCACATCATGTATGAAGTGTCATTCGAATCTTTCGGTGGTAATTTAATATTCATTAATAATTTTTTCCATGGCGTTACGTAACGTTCCGCTGCCACCACCCACCCACCCACGTAACGTTTCGTAACGTTTTTCATGACCCCACCCACCCACCCTCGAGCGTTACGTAATTATGCAATGACCCCATAGCAGTCTCAATCATTATTGTTGCAATACAATAAAATCTTTCTGGACTTCACGGCAGCATTCGACACGCTCTGGCATGCTGGGTCTCTGCTGAAAATCTCAAAGGCCTTCACGCCATGGTTTACTGCGATATTCGGTGTTTTTCTCAGAAACAGACATTTGCGGGTGCACCTGGGCGACATGGAGAACCCATGCCAACGGGCTTCCTCAGGGCTCGCTTCTGTCCCCATGCCTCTTCAACATTTACATCAACGACCTTCCCGCAACACAATCTCAGAAATGTGCGTATGCTGATGACATCGCTCTTGGAGCGCAGCATAAAACTCTGGAATAGCTGGAGGAATGTTTGAACGCAGATGTGGAGAAGATGGAAACGTTCCTGAAAAAGTGGCGTCAACAGCCAAGTGCCGCAAAGACTGTCTCCTGTGTTTTTCACCTCCACAATGCACGGAGAGCTGAACATTCACCTAAATGGACAGCTCATCAGACATGACCCGTACCCCGGTATATTTTGGGGTGACTTTGGACAGGTCCCTGACCTACCACGAGCACCTAAAGAAGATGGCAGTCAAGGTTGGTACCAGAAACAACCTGCTAAGCAAACTCGCCGGCACAGACTGGGGAGCCCATACCCCGACCCTTCGCATTACGGCTTGGGCCTTGTGTTTCTCAACGGCGGAATACTGTTCCCCATGCAGTGTGGGCCCGCTCTAACCACACTAACTTGGTGGACTTGAAGCGGAACGCTTCATTGTGTGTACTGTCTCGATCACACTCAGACCCACTCCGATGTGGCAAAGTGTGGTCTTAAAT
The DNA here is from genome assembly GCA_949752735.1 of Lumbricus terrestris. Lineage (NCBI taxonomy): Eukaryota > Metazoa > Annelida > Clitellata > Crassiclitellata > Lumbricidae > Lumbricus > Lumbricus terrestris. Next base: position 60,724,965 of record OX457036.1, on the reverse strand, counting down.
GTTTGCACTTCGGGACTTGGCCTACAGCATCACGTTAATTTAATAATAGTATCCACTTATTAAATAAGTGAACAAAATTAGGCTATCACAAGATAAACCTGGTCTGCGTGGATTCGTAAAGCGTGGCATGAGATTTATTCCCTTATGAATGTGATTTGTATTCCAGAAGCTGTGGTTTATACATTCACTCATGCAGTTCTGCTTTGAAACAGTAGAAACGTCACCAAAATATGTCATATATATGTATGATGGAAACTTCTGAATTTCAACAATCCACTAAATTAAAAAGTTGGGCGTGCAGATTGTTCAAAATTATATTCTACCATTATGTGCTAAGATATTCAGCCTTTCGTCTATATATAGGTCAACTATAATTATCATAGTAAGACACACTGTGTGACGCCGAGATTCCATTTATTGCAGTCATAATTTTTATAGTTAAAGATATCATAACAACTTGTGTTGTGTTGGTAGGCCTACAAATATTCTAATAATGTTTATAAGCAAGGCCATGCACATAGCGACAATTAAGTTGATGAGTCAAACAAACCAAATTACAATTTAGCCTACCGATACAATAGGCTGATTTGCATAGTTTTAAGAAGGTATCTTGAGGCATTCACTGCTCTCAACGACGTCCAACCATCAAAGTCTGCCAATGTAATTTGACATACAAAGTGTATAACTTACAAAGTTTAAAATAAAGCTGCTAAAATGAGTATGTTTATACGTAGAATATATATTATATATATACAACATTATGATCAGAATTCTTTTTGCAAACGCTTTCACATAGCCTATAGGCTATTTTCCAGCTTAAGCGAATAAACTGGTGTCCTTCGCTTACCTTCAGAGGAGCGCTTTAGAAAAGTAAAGTTTACGATTATAATAAGTAGGCCTATAATGTCTTATTGACCCTTTATAGACCAAATTATAGTAGGCCTACCAATGCTACCATATACCCTTGGTCGGTAAAGGGTTGAGTTCGTTTTAATTTGATCGTAGTAGTAGGCTGTAGATCACACTTGCGTAAAGCAATTTTTGGGAGGGACAAAACAACCTAAAAAATGTAAAGAAGCGAAACTTTAGAAAAGTTTCGTTTTCGTCAAGATTCCAGAGACGTTTTGTCTAACTAAAGGGACGTGACACGGTGACTCTAAAAGATGCTATATAGTTTATCTGGACTGGAACGTAGGAAAAGATCCAGCCGCAGAATAAACTGTATCCCTCTAAACATTTCACGTGTAGACCTATACGCCACACAAAGGCTATGCATGGATATTTTTCACAACCGCGAAGTACAACTTGGAAAATTTCAGTCTTTCATTTGGACAGCTTAAACAAAATGTAAAATCACACTTTATAATTTTTAATTCCCTGATTTAACCCAAATTAGTTGGAAAAATATTTTTTTTATACAGGCAATCATTTTATGATTGGCATGAACAATTTACAAAGCCTAAATGAGGCTATACAATTGGCCTAATTTAATTGTCCTTTGCGATACTAAGTCAATTAAACGTTACGTTAGAGTAGCAGTTGAAGCGCTTAACTGATGTTTGATAATTTCACATCACTAACTTACACTATAATGACCACTATTCTTTACGGTTCAAATTAAACTTAATAATTTATTTAAAAACTCAATTAAGCCGCTATCTCTAAAACTATCTGTACCAAGTAGTCGAGGTTTTTCCCATCGGTGGAATAAAATAAAGACTGTCGATTTCTGAATTGACATCTTCGATAGCAGCTACATTGATTACATAGATTTTAGAAACAATATATCAAGGATTCAAGATGGCCATTTGTTTATGTGAACAATATTCGGATATAAATCGAATAATATTATAGCATGTCAAAAATTTGCAACTCCGTTTGCTGTAATTAATGTAGCCTATGTAGATTTATCTCAGAAAAAGTCTGATTAAATAATTATCAATGCTAATTTTGTATTAAGCATCATTTATTGGGAATATATGAAATCGTAACTGACTATTAATTAATCGCCAATTTTAATACAGTCCGTTATTCAAAATCAATATTTAGTCTTATAGCACCCTAATAATTTCAGCTATTCAGGCACGCAGCAGGTTTAAAGTTGAACGTGTATTTATGAGAATAATTCGTGATCGCTCAGGAATAGTCCGCTACAAATTATTCGACTTCGAACTGTCTGGGAACCAAAAATATGTAGGTACGTATTGATGCATGGATGTGTACGTGTATGTATGTAGACCTATTTACATATTTCCAGGGTCAAATTAAGGCATGCATGTTCATTGTTCAATCAACATGTTCGGCCGAACAGGATTCCCACAATTTAAAGGCCCCCAAATAATTATGCCATATGAATATATATCATCATTGCTATTTCTAATGGTAAAAATGATTAAGCAATCTCAGAACAAATTGTCAAATTATTCGAAAACTATAAATTTAAACATAGGCCTATACAACTTTCGCACATGTGTGGGGCCCTAATTAGAGTTTCAATTACCAAACACATTGATCTTAAAATCAGGCAGCAATGCTAGTAAGAGCTCTCAGTTTTAATTGCTTGTTATTTTAATCACTTAATATAATAAATATTGTCACCCGATCGGAACTCAAGTGCTATGTGAGGCACTATAAAATTGTGCCTTTTTATGCAACGTAGGCCTACTGTATAATAGCCCTACATTTGTTCTTTCTACGGATTACCACTGATATTATCTCGAAAATATGGTAGTTCATATTGTTGAATGCTTTGCGATTTTTAAATTTATCATAATTCATTCGTCTGACAATCGTCATACCATTTTTGAAAGTAGCCTATAGGCTATTTTGTTTTACTCAGCCAACGTAAGATTAATTACGTTATCACTATTCCCATATTAAAGTCCGAAACTCAAGACATTTAATCCCGCTTCGCGGACTTGCGCATTCATGCATGCAGACAGACCGAGACAGCATAAAGTGAAACTAAGAAATCTACGTTTAGAAACGTTCATATAGAAATAAACATGCTTAAAATTTTCTGCCTTGCATTTTCCAGGCTCTTGTTAAAACTGTAACCATGACCATTGGATTTTACTCCTCCCGAAGACTCCCATACATACAACTAGTATCGATTATAGCCCACTTAATTGAAATCTTGCTGCAATACAACTTAATAAATTGCGCCAATGTAAAAATGTGAAACTTATCTACAGCAAACTGAAATAGCGTCAGAGAGACCTGTTTATTCGCCGGTGTCCCTTGACAGAGTCTCCCCTAACAGTCTCCCCAGGAGACTTTATTTCGAAATAGGTTCTCCCTCTTCGAATCTGTTCCAGAATAAATTCGCCCCTCGGAGATTATATATACTTAAATAAAGTCTCCGGGAGAGAGAATATTTCCTCCGTCTACGAAATAGTCTCCCTCCTTCAGCGTGAAATGGTCTACAGTCGCATAAAATAAAAGTTTATATATGAGTAGGTTAAACCGTTAATGTTGTTTAATTATTCAACAAAAAAATTATATGTACTTATATATATATAAAATCTAATATAAATAGATATAATATAATATGAAATATAATATCAGAATATTTCGTCCAATACAGATTTTTAACCAGGGGATACCCTGTTCGGGGGAGAGACTTTGTATCGGGGGGGGGAGACTTTATTTCGTGACCGGCGTCATGTATGAAATCAAGATCTCCAATAGCCAGGCTTTTTTGTACATTTTGCTGCCAGTACAGAATCACGAAGGTCAAGAAGTATAGACAAACTTTTATAAGGGGCCCTATGTAATCACTGCTCGAGATTTCCACCCAAAACTGTTCAAAAGAATTCATACCCCTACTCATCTGATCCTCGGATCCTCCGCCATCAAATTCTAAATAACACCCACCTTAACAGCTACTCTGCCCTCTCTGCCCCTGTACCCCTCTGGCAATCTGACTCGGAACTCCTTCCGACTATATCCTTTGAAGGGCCATCTGACTCTATGCAGCGCTTGTGGATAAGCTGATGTATGCTATTGACTTTCAGGTAGTGTCGTAGAAGTTTAGAAATTTCGATTAAAATAATTGTAGAAGTATATATAACTAGGTGAAGCGCTTCTCCCTGGGAACTGACACCTATTTTTCAATAATTTATTTATCCATTCATTCTATGGATTTATTGCAACCCTTTAGGAGGCAATATTTCAACTGTATACTCGTTGATTTCTTAACAAATTTCTTCGCACTAAGAAAACTATTCATACAAAATATCATAAAAAGTGATAGTGAGAAATTTACATAAAGAAACACTGTGAAAAATACGGTAAAATACAAGTATGAGAGAAGACTATTAATGAATTTATTAGCCCCTCACTTCTGGGATCTTTGTGATTATTCCAACTGATGCAGCGCGCAAGGCCTCGAGAGAAGAAGCAGGTTTTGAGAGGAGGGATAGAAGGAAAAGGAGAGATTGCCTGACAGAAGTGTAGAGCGAACACAAGGAGTGCATTCCAAAGAGAATGATCAGTCGTAGCAGACTAATTTTTTCTGGTATGCGGACGTTTCGTCCAAGGACGATTCGTCACGGACTGTTCGTCATGGCCTGTTCGTCAAGCGGACGGTTCGTCAGAGGACGTTTCGTCCACGGACGATTCGTCATGCGGACGGTTCGTCACCGGACTGTTCGTCAGTTATATAACAGAGCTCTAAATGATTACAGTATGAATGAAGTCAGATGAATTACAAAGTTAATAGTGACAACAGTTTTACTCTACTTGACGCTTATTTAGTTAAGAAGAATATATAGCCTACACATGTACTTTTAGTTTAAGTGCGCAACATATGCACATGCATTGTTAAACGTAAAAACAAAAGTGTCTCATGTAAACAGTGTTTTCTAAGATTTCTACTCTCCTTGACGCTTATGTAGGCCTAGTTAAGTGCGGAAGCATCAAGAAATGTTAAAAACATATTTGTCTCAAGTAAACAGTTTCTGCTCTAGCTGTGAGATAGGTGTGCAATTCCACGGACATAGGTGACAACGTCAGTTCTGTTATATGCCTGTACGGTACGTTGTACTCTCTCAACCAAGTGACGGTACTTTTTGGTAACTGGTTCTTGAAGACCAGTCACTCCTTGTAGGTATGCAGCTTTTTGTTTCTGGCAATCTCTGTCCAACCCTTCAAGTAGTAGCCAAAGACTTGGGTGACTACACATGTACAGCGACTGCATCCCGTGGTGCCACCCCTCTACAATGTTAGTGGTTCTGGCTATCCCGTCAACGGCCGATTCGTACTGGTTCCACAGAGGGAGTCCAAAGGTAGGAGCAGCATAATTCGCACCTCTTCCCCGTAGTCGCTTCCCTCTCAAAATCACTCCATGTAGGAAGGGCGCTATACACAGATCGTCTTTCATGTACAACTTTGACTGGTTGACGAACAGTCCATTGACGAACCGTCCGCATGACGAATTGTCCGTGGACGAAACGTCCTCTGACGAATCGTCCCCTTGACGAAGAGTCCATGACGAACAGTCCGTGACGAATCGTCCTTGGACGAAACGTCCGCGAATCTGTTTGTCAACCGGTTCTTCCAGGTCATTAGTTGACTTCTCAGTTGCCCTTTTGACAGATTTCTCTATCTGATCATTTACGATCGCTTCAAAATCCCTCGATATTGCATGTGTTAGGTTTAATAGTCATTGATTAGTTTTGGTGATTTTTATTGCACGAACGCAAAGATAGGCTACCGGCCTTAGAAGGCCAGACAGCGCCCAAGAAAAGCTAGGTATACGCCACTGAAAATACCCATGCATGTTCTTTATTTCCTGCTTTGCTTTTATCAACCTCCTATACTAAAAAGTTAACTGTGGCCATCGTATTTTGCCCCTGCTGCAAAAATCTCAGTGGGCACCCTTGACTGGGTGAACATTTTTTCTTAACTTGGCCACCATATTTGTTAATCTCTAACGCGTTTTGTGACGTTCGTCACTGATAATAAAGAAAAAAGGACTTCATCAGCCTACTTTGACTGTTCGATGCTAAAAATGCACATTTAAGATTTTATATTTCTTTTTACAAAAACTTTCCCTGGACAGGTGCGCCGAGCTCCGTACCAGATCCATGCCTCCATTATTTTTGCTCAGGAGCTTTCGACACGCTGGTTCACCATTTGCTCGAAAATAATAGATCTACCACCGATCTTCCAGTAAAAAATGGTTCAACTCATCTGGTTTACTTAAACTCGCAAACGTGCTATAATAGCACACAAATTACCCTTGAAAAGTTGAATATTCATGTGGATTCTTATAATACCAAGTTCATAAATCCTCATAATTCTCAGCTCATAATCTTATACAAATTTCAGTATAGGCCTAAGTCAGTTTGTTTGTTTGTTAACTATGCACGGCCACAGTTTTGAAGAAAATCGAACCCAATCCTTCGCTGGGGGTTCGGGTCGACCCGGAGTAGGTCAATGGGGGCCGGCGTGTCTCTGCCACCATGGGGGCCAGAAGGGGGGCAAAATCCCTCATTTTCCCTACTTTTTCAGCCGTTGCCATGCATAGTTCCGCATGCACTTATTAACCTGAAACGTTGTGACTACACAGATTTTTACACGGGCCATCTCGCCTTCAACCGTTGCAACAAACACACCGGGGCTTACAGGGTCGGGTGGGGGCAGGGTATTGTTGGGGGGGAGAGAACATTTTTTCCGAAAACCAAAATTTCACGGTGGCGTACCGGTGGAGGTGCGAGTGTTGTGGAGGTGTGGTGGGGTGTAGCTGGGGTAGGGTGGGTGGGGTTTGGGGGTTGGAGGGGTGGAGGAAGAAAACTTTTCCGGAAAACCAAAATTTCCTGAGTGGCGTACCGGTCGAGGTCGGAGTGTGGCGAGTGTGGTGGGGTGTGGTGGGTGTGGGTGGGGGAAAGGAAATTTTACCGGAAAACCAAAATTTCACGGGTGGCGTACCAGTGGAGGTCGGAGTGCAGTGGGGTAGGGAGGGAGGGAGGGAGGGAGGGAGGGAGGGAGGGAGGGAGGGAGGGAGGGAGGGAGGGAGGGAGGGAGGGAGGGAGGGAGGGAGGGAGGGAGGGAGGGAGGGAGGGAGGGAGGGAGGGAGGGAGGGAGGGAGGCTAACTTACCCACCATTATCTGGCTCAGGCGTCTCTACTTATCGCCCACTCTCTGTCCACTGAAAATTGAAATCACCTTTCAAGAATGAATGTCTATCCAAAGTATCCATTCGATCCTGTGCTCGTGAATTAGCTGGAGCCGTGCACTTAGCTTTAGATTAGCGTTTGTAAATCTGGAACTCACGCGCTTCCTGTTTCTACGTTTGCATATCGGACTCATTCTTCGTTTCTGCTGTAGGCTACAGTAGATTATCGAAACGTTTTTGCGGCATTTATTAGCATGTAGTGACTTTGTAGTCTTTGTCCAGATGATTGAACAGGGCAGGATGGACTTTTAGTGTGCGCTCGAGTACTGCTGGCGGTTAACTTTCTTAAATGTGCCGAGAAGGTGCGACTCGGGTATCAGAGGGCGTTACTGCGTCTAATGAAAGGCATTCCACGTATTCCACGTGCACACAGCTTCTCTGGGAACACGGAAGCCTGTTTGCTTTCATCAATGAGGGCTTCCAGACGGTGGCTTTTTCGTGAAAGATGGACGCATCTCCATCTTATCAGTGGCGTAGCTAACATGTGTGCAATGTGTGCAAAGCACACGGGCCCACGACCTCCAGGGGCCCACACAGATTGCTAAATTAATTATTTATCATAGGCTATCCTAATTAGTAATTCACATTATTTTGGGATAGATGTGGTTTTTGTGAATACACCTGCATTTCTAGGGTGAAAAATGCCGGGGGTTTCAATTTTCAATTTCAATTTATTATTTTCCTGAATATACCACCCAAACAATTATGTCAGTAAAACAAAGAAATTAAGTAAATTAGTGGTTATCAAGTGGAGACCCAGAAGGGATGGATAATTCCGCTATTATGGCCACCAGTAATCACAGAAGTTCAAAGCATAAATGTACATGACACCCAGTTGAATCATTTCAGAAACACAAATAATCAGAGAAAAAATTTATAAGACGTCAACTTAACTAACGCTTAATCAATACTTAACTACGACTTAAAGTGGTTCAACCCTCTCTAGTTTTTCATAGGAGCACATGGTTGTCTTCTTTTCAGTTTTTCATGACCAAACTCCACGTGGATCATAGTCTGACCCCCAGTTATTTTTTTACAATTCTCAAACTGCTCTCAACTTCCTTCAGCTCTCACCACAAAATCAGAGAGATACCAAAATTGTGCAGGAATATTGCTGAACTAATGTTTAGGCAGTCCTACTGTGACAAATTGATGATTATATCGTTTTTGGTGTGCAAATTTGCTGAAAAAAATGCTAGAAAGAAAACTCTATGATGCTATGACACCGTTTTAAGTATAGGCTCACTAATAATAAGTTGACAAGTATGCAACGTGATAGATTTTAAATTTCGACTGAGAAATCAATGCAGTTATAACACTTTAATTCATCTGTCTCATTCGTGCAGCATTCATGTTTATTCTGTGAGTTGTAGGCCTATTGCCTACTTGTAGGGCACGGTGGTGTAGTGGGTATGTTCGTTGCCTTGCAGCCGAAAGGTTGCAGGTTCGAATCCACCTCAAGTCACCGCGTAAGGACCTTGGGCAGGTCCTTCATTCGCAATTGCTCAGCGCTTCGGCGTGAAACTCCGCTCTGCAGTCGGGAGCGCCTCTGCGTAGAAAGATTGAAGGGGCGCTATAACAAGTGCACATAGGCCTACGAACAATATTGCATGTGTTAGGTATAATAGCAAACACGCCATTGATTAGTTTTTGGTAATCTTGATTGCGAGAACGCGAAGATATCGGCCCTAAAAGGACAAGCAAGGGCCCATGCGGAACCTTGCACACGGGCCCACAAAAAGCTAGCTACGCCACTGCATCTTATGTTGCTTTCGTTAACGGAAAGTAAAACGAGAACCTTCATTAACGAAAACTAAAGGCTTAGTTAACTGAAACAAAAACTACAGCTAAAACTAACTGCAAAAGCTATAACGATATGAAAACCAAAGCAAACCTAAAACTAAAAACTAAAAGAAAAAGCTGTAACGATATAAACATCGAAACTAAAACTAAAACCAACAGAAGTGTTGTTAGGCTACTATATGAAAATCGAACCCAAAAACTAAAACTGAAACTAACAGAAAAAGTTAAAAGGATATGGAAACCAAAAACGTAAAGCAAAACTAATAGAAAAAGCTATAGCAATATATATATATATATATATATATTTCTGAAACGAAAACTAAAACTAAGACTAACTGATAAGCTATATATCGATATGAAAACCGAAAACTAAAACTACGACTAACAGAAAAAGTTATAACAATATGAAAATTGAAAGCGAAAACTTCAACTAAAACTAAGAGAAAAAGTGTTAGCGATATGAAAACCGTACACTAAAACTGAACTATAGTCATCATAAAAAGCTGTGACAATATGAAAGCCGAAAACTAAAACTAACAGAAAAGCTATTACAATATGAAAACTGAAAACGAAAAGTAAAACTAAAACTATCAGAAAAGACTATAAAGTATGAAAATTGATATGTAATAAAAAAACTAACAGAAAACACCATAACTAAGCGAAAATCAAAAACGAAAACTTAAACTAAAACTAACAGAAAACGCTATTAGGCTACGGTATCAAAACCGAAAGCAAAAATATGACGAAAAGTAACAGGAAAATCTACAACGATATGGAGCCTAAAAACAAGAACGGAAACCAACTCAGAAGCAGTAGCGATATGAATATCGAAAACTAAAACTAAAATAGCAGAAAATGCTATAACGATATAAAAACCGAAAACTTAAACTCAACACTAAAATCAACTCAAAAAGCTGTAATGATATGAATATCAAAAACAAAAAGTAAAACTCTCAGAAAAAGCTATAACGATCTGAAAACCAAAAACGAAAATTAAAAATTGAAAACCAGCAGAGAAAGCTACAACGAGTCTAAAATTGAAAACTAAAACTAAAGCTGAGCCTAATAGAAAAAACCATTACAATATGAAAACCGAAAACGAAAAGTAAACCTAAAACTATCAGAAAAGGCTATGCTATAAAGATATGAAAATCGATATGTAATAAAGTAAACTAACAGAATAAACCATAACTATGCCAAAACCAAACACGAAATCTTAAACTAAAATTAACAGAAAACGCTATTAGTATAAGATATCAAAACCGAAAGCAAAAAATTGACGAAAACTAACAGAGAAAGCTATAATCAACTAAAAATTAACACGACGCGAAAATCGAAAACTAAACCCAACACTAAAATCAACTCAAAAAGCTGTAATGATATGATTATTAAAAACTGAAATTAAAACTCTCAGAAAGCTATAACGATCTGAAAACGGAGAACGAAAATTAAAAATTAAAAACCAGAAGAGAAAGCTACAACGAGTCTAAAATTGAAAACTAAAACTAAAGCTGAGCCCAATAGAAAAAACTATTACAATATGAAAACCGAAAACGAAAAGTAAAACTAAAACTATCAGAAAAGGCTATGCTATAAAGATATGAAAATCGATATGTAATAAAGTAAACTAACAGAATAAACCATAACTATGCCAAAACCAAACACGAAATCTTAAACTAAAATTAACAGAAAACGCTATTAGTATAAGATATCAAAACCAAAAGCAAAAAAATTGACGAAAACTAACAGAGAAAGATATAATCAACTAAAAATTAAAACGACGCGAAAATCGAAACCTAAACCCAACACTAAAATCAACTCAAAAAGCTGTAATGATATGATTATTAATAACTGAAATTAGAACTCTCAGAAAGCTATAACGATCGGAAAACCGAGAACGAAAATTAAAAATTAAAAACCAGAAGAGAAAATGAAACTAAAACTAAAGTTGAGACAAGTAGAATAAGCTATGACGATATGAAACCGAAAGCAAAAACCAAAATTAAAATAAACAGAAAGATATAACGATACAAAAATTGAGAGCTACATCTAGAACTGCAACTAACAGAGAAGCTATAACGATATAAAAACAGAAAATTAGAACTAACAATAAAACCAAGAGAAAAAGCGATGATGATTTAAATACCGATAACGAAAATTAAAACTTGTAGGAAAGTCAATAACAATATGATTTTATAGGTTAGAAATTAGACTAATACTAAAGCTAAAAGAAATAGCAATGACGATATGAAAACCAAAGCGATATATGCAAAGTTACAGCTACGAGAAAAAGCTATAACGATTTGAAAACTGAAGACGTAAATTAAGAATGAACTAACAGAATAGGCTATGACAATATAAAAACTGAAAGAAACAAACTAATCTAAAGCTTTAAAAAGCTGTAAAGAAATGAAAATCGAAAACAAAAGCCAACAGAAAAGGCGATAACGATATGAAAACTAAGACCAAACTATCAGAAAAGCTAAAACGATTTGAAAACGAAAATTCGTGACCAGGCCTAAGATGATAACTTAAACTACATCAGTCCAAAATGATAATAAATAAAACGCTTAGCAAAACCCATACACGAAAACTCACAAAGAAAGTATATATCCTGTGCTTCGGGGAATCGGAAAACGCTGCCTTTTTATAGGAATCTTTTGGGTAATTTTCTGCTCTTTTAAATTGTGAAAGATGTCGAAACAAAATGTAATGGGTAGACCTAGGAGTCTGGGTGTTATTTTAAGTGTCGCTTATAAACACATTGTATACCGAGGGTATCGTTGCTGGCATTGGATATTTCATCTGCATGCAGATACATTAGAAGCTTTCGTTGATAGAATAATAAGCTATGCTTATGGCGACTTGATTGAAGCAGGCAGAGAGTCTTCACGAAACTCAGTAAAAAATGTTTACAACTTAAATCGAATCATGCTAAACTCTACCAATGATGATTGCTATCACCTATTTGCAGCAATTTGTTGTAGGCTACATTGTTCAAGGCTAAGAATAGGCCTACATAGATCTGTGAACGAATAATTACAACTAAAACTGAGAAGCTACAGAGCTGAAACTAAGAGGTTTCAATTACCATTTTCTACAAACTAAAAGTAAAACGAAAACTTGGTGAACGAACTAAAACTGATAGTAATTAAAACACATAGCATTTGAAACTAGTAATGACTAAAACTGAAACTCGAGGCAAAGACAAGCAACAATACCTCCCACGTCGTTACTCTCAATCGATGAATTTTGTTCAGAGTATCTGAATACGATTATATCAACTATGGATGGAAATTCATCGGTGTTGTTCTTCGTTTTCTATTTCAAAATTACAAATAGCCTATAAACTATGTCATTTGTCCAAATTTTAATTTCCATTTTCTCTTTCATGTAAGGTCTTTCCTTTTGTCGTTGTGACTGAATGGAATTGTATTCTGGAACCTTATCTTTTCAAGTACACAAGCGTAGGCCTATATAATTATATTTAATCATAAAATCTATCATCGGTGCTGCAACTCTATAGGGCGCATAAACATGATTGTATTTCGTACAAATTTGACGTATTATAATAAACAGCGGAAACACTGTAGAAATTCATAGCGATAGCCTATCTATGAAATATTTATGAAATATTGTGGAGATTATAAGCAACTCGGTCCCCATCACAAATTTCGGGAGACTATCCTCCCTTTCTCAAAAGTCTCAGCCCTAAGCTAGGCCTGATTAGCGGACAGCATAGATTCTTTGGGCAAACCAGATATTTTTGTATTTCTTTAGGAGATTGAAAAAGTGGAATTTGCATTTTTAAGCTAAAATGGAAAAAATTAAATAGTTCCGAAATCTATAATTTTTATAGCCTAATGGTTCATAGCAAAAGTATAAGTAAAAATTTATTTTAAGTTGTTATAGTGAAGTAGATAACGCGGAAATTGCTATTATGCCCTACTTGCGCACATCTTTTGCAAATTTCTGAAAAGTTCAGGCGACCCCTGGCAAATTGTCAGGCGACCCCGTGGGTGTCACGACCCACAGGTTGAGAACCGCTGTATTAGGCCAATATGTATACCTAAGATTGTGTATGTCCATGCAATGCATGTCTATTGAATTTATCTTAAGATGAGTGTAGAAAATTACAAAAATAATGACACAAGAATGATATCATGTTTATACGCTATAGGCTGATGAGATTAAATCATTTGTTGTAATTAGTGAGCTTATGGGGTGGCTTTCTATATACAAGACGCGTGAGATGTAGTGCCTAAAGCCTTAAAGGAAATGCAGAGACGAAAGTTAAACTTGGCGGAAATTATGGATCACCTTGTAAACTGCTCATTCATTCATTCATTTGTTCGTTCATTCATTTGTGAATTTATATAGCGCCACTTTAAGGAGATTACTCTGAGACCCAGATCCGCAATATGCCAGCGCATCGACCTATAGAGTAGACTATACACAATAATTAATAGGCTTGTGTGAATTCTGTGAAGAATTTTGGATAGACATTGCATTTAAAGAAATGTTCGCTTTATGTTTAGTAACAAGCCCCCAGTGCAATTTACTCTCCAACAGTGATTCCGCTAACGTGCGTCCGTGCGTCCCGGACGCACAAATTTTGACACCGGACGCACAAAAATAAAGGCGGTGCGTCCATGGACGAACTGAAGATGTGGATGGACGCACAAATAAATCAACGATGCGTCCATGGGACACCAATAAGAAATACCGTGGGGTCATAGGCGCAACCACCCTATGGGACCCACGGGACGCGTCCCCCCAACTTTTGAGTGGTCCCCTAGCTTTATTATTATGGTCCCCCCCAACTTTTAGGACGCGATTCATTATGGTCCCTCCCAACTTTTAGGGCGTGATTGCGCCTATGCGTGGGGTCCATATTATGTGTAACTGTCTCAGTTTATGCATTGAGTATTAACTGGCTGGTTAGTGGTAAATAATTTATGCAATGACCTATTTATGAATATTTCATTTCTTTGTCAGTGAGTGACGTATATACACCGTGATTCAAAAAAAAGTAAGCCAAATTATTTTTCATATATCTCCAATGCCTGATAACATATCACGCTAAAATTTTCCAAATATTTAGAGAATTGGACCAAGAACATGATTCCAAAATTTCATGAGATAAAGTTGAACGGATAAAAAGATATGAATCTTTCAACTTCATATGCCGAAATTTCAGTTTACAAGCACTTTTCTGTCAGATTCAATAAAATGTAAGTCAAACTGTTTTCCCTATATCTCTAATGCCTGATGATTAATCGTACTAAGATTTTCCCAATATTTAGAGAATTGAACCAAGAATACGATTCCAAAATATCATGTCATAAATTTGAACGGAGAGAAAGATATGAATATTTCAACTTCAGCTCCCGAAGTGTCAGTTTTCAGCACTCTGTTATTGTGTTCTTTGCGGTTTCGACGCTTGATAGTTCCCAATTTTGTTCTTCAGTGACCCTGGAGTAAAAATTAATGGATCCTATTATCGCGACGTTCTGCTGTCACAACATCCTCTATCTGTAATCAGAATTCTAGCCCCCAGAAGGCTGGGTTTTTTCAACAGGACAGTGCCCCAGCCCACAGAGCCAAGGAAACCATTGAAATGCTGACAAGAGAGACGCCAGACTTCATTTCTCCCTCTGAACAGCCCAGATTTGAATCCTGTCGACCATAAAGTGTGGAGCTTGATACAAGACCAAGTGGACAACAATCCATGGTATAAACGATCTGAAGTAGCGCTTGATGGAAGTGTGGGATGACCTGGACCAGCGGATAATCGACGATGCTGTTGCCCAATGGCGCCAGCGCCTCCAGGCTTGCGTGCAAGAAGGAGGAGGACATTTTTAGCATCTTATTTAATTAAATAATCAAACCAAACTGTGGGAATCATGTTGTTATTCAATTCTCTACATATCTGGAAAATTGTTGCATGATTAGTCATCAGGCATTAGAGATAATATTTATAAGAAAAACAGTTTGACTTACATTTTATTGAATCTGACAGAAAATTGCTTGTAAGCTGAAGTTTCGGCATATGAAGTTGAAAGATACATATCTTTTTATCCGTTCAACTTTATCTCATGAAATCTAGGAATCATATTCTTGGTCCAATTCTCTAAATATTTGGAAAATTTTAGCGTGATTTGTTATCAGGCATTGGAGATATTTGAAAAACATTTTGGCTTACTTTTTTTTGAATCACGGTGTATAACCTACATGCAGGCCTAGACCTAAACTATCGACATGTCAGCACTCAGCAATATTATAGCGTTCAACCGTTCCAATGAGCTGGCTTAAAAAGTAATGACCGTCGTCGGATAGATCCTAAAATCAAGAAAATTAAAAGAAGTGCAACAATGCTAAAATATTTTTTCTTGGAAAGTATAAAATTTATTATCGTCGGGAAGATTGGTACTGGTTATAGGCTATAGAGTCCTAAAATTCCCCCGTTTATTTTTTAAATGATGTCCTTGCTAACGACTATCGCATTTTAGCTCTCTCAGGCTCTTCCTTCATTCATTCATTTCAATAAGTTACATAACGCCTTTACAAGAAGCCCTCTCAGTCTGTCTCAGAGGCGCTCTCCAGTCAATATTAATGCAATATGATGCAATCTGATTGTGCTCTAACACTAAAACCAGCTTTTGCTTCTAAATGGCTGTTAGCTTGTTCTCAAATTTAAAAAACTAAAAACTTCTACTTATCGTTGGCTTAGGCTATAGCCTAAAGGCCTATGGCTTACTTGACCTTTCACGATTCCACGATACAGGCCTATATTTCATTTCAATTCAGCCTACCTCTGGAGAAGCTGGCTGTAATTTATGAGTTGATGACTTGGTTTTTTCTGTATTGGTATCGACAACTTCAGATTTTAACACACACAAAATAGCCAATGGTAAAATGAATTTTATAGCTGACTTTAGCTATATAGCCTAAATGAACTGCTGTAAACGGAGGAGGGTTAGAGGTAATTTTTGAGTACGCATGTGGCTGTTCGCAAAATGTACGAGTTGCAACAGAATGAGAGGGTAAAAAATAGGAATTTTTGCGTAGTTTACGTAATAATAGGCCTAATGGTTGGGGCATTTGTCGCCTGTAATATAAGAAGTTCGGAATTTTTTACATTTGGCCTACTATGGCCCGATGGGACCCCAAAAATGGATGGGCGTGGAGTCCATGACTCTTATCCATTTGGTGTGGACTCCAAATTTTTTATGTGATGCGTCCATGACTCCAAGAATTCAGACCTTAACGGAATCAATGCTCTTTAATACGACTCTGTTTTTCCGCAATAAGTTATTTGGTTTCTAAAGGCAATAGCATTATGAGATATAGGCTAACTATAATGCACAGAAAATATGGGCGTTTAAATGGTATTTTATATCCGGTAAAACACGTAGCCTATTAAAATTTTGTCTAAATTTCAATGAACGAATAAATCAACCAATATATTTTATCGATACAATAAGGAACAAAATTTCAATTCTATAGGATGAGTTGCATTTTACAAAACAGTGCACTATTCTATAAAATGCAACTCATCCTACAGAATTGAAATTTTGTTCTTTGTTGGATCGACAAAACATATTGGTTGATTTACTCGTTCATTGAAATTTAGACATGCTGTGGCCTAAAATGGCCCTCAAACGCTCAAAGAACCACCAGACATATTTGCAAAAATTGGCGATTTGGACACGATAGAATAGATAATTATTTTTTCCATTGCAAATTATTTTAATTGGACGTTTATAAATAGCATCAAAATTGAATTTTGATTCAATTTTAACAATTGTAGGTCTGTATAGCCTGCATGCATGCTTTTAGTGAATCTATATAGTCGAATAAAGCATAAAATAAACCGACAAATGTAAACTTCAACCGTGTGGCCCAACATGTGCTTCCAACTAAGAAAAAGTGACCTTATGCGGTCAAAAAGGTTGAGAAACACTGTAATAGAATATTATTATAAGAAAGAAAGTTCTTCGCAGGTAGCAAAAGGAAGACCAGAGGGAATCACGTGCATTAAGTAGAGCTCCTTAAATGACCAATTAAATTGAGTGATGGCGATTGATGCTACAGACATTATAGTATACAAGACAGTTGCCAACCGAAGGTTCTGTCTCCCAAAAACAGCAAATAAAATAACAATCATTGACTAATATATGCAAACTAATCCTGGCGATATTCGATAGACCAGACAAATATTATTGGAATGCTCTCTTACTGAAAGTGCAGGTATGAGCAGATCCACTTCACCAGTGTATGTAGAAAAAAAGGGTGCAAGTGTATAAGCGCAAGAAAGTCTAATATAGATGTAATATGGCGGAGACTTAGGGGTACAGAGGGTACGATCACCCTCATGTTTGTGGAGGGAGACAGAGATGCTTATATCCCCCAACATTTAAGAAATATTTATAAATGCTATTAGATATATTTAACATTTCTCCTGTCAGCAGAGGCGGATCAAGGGGGGCCAATCCGGCCATGGCCCCCATTTAAAAATTTCACGGGGCGTGGCCCCCCCATTTGGTTTCATCAAGCCATTAAATAAATGTAGCGAGAGAGAAAAACAGGACATTAGGCCCCCATTAAAAAATCGTATGGGACGTGCCCCCCCATTGGATTTAGCGGTTGAAACGGTATCTTCTTTTCCAGAAGAATTGGTCGATGACTAAGGAAAAAAAGTCATCAACTTTTTTGGCGAATGAATTGGTATCTTTTTCCCTTTTTCCCGAAAAATTGGTCGATGACTAAAAAAAGGTCATCAACTTTTTGGGCCGCAAAAATCAATTTTTTTCCCTGTTCCACCAACAAGTCCAAAAATTTTGGCCCCCTCCTTCGAAGCGTTCTGGATCCGCCACTGCCTGTCAGTATACGATTTATAAAATGAAAACGCCATAATTTCCTTTCGACGCAGCTGTTTCTATGAAGTTATTATTGAGGAGATTATAGTTTTCGTAGATATTTTTTTACTTGTAATTTAATTTTTATTTTATCCGTTACATTTTTATGTCCAAATGTCCAATCCGTTAGGCCACCGTCATTTTCACACTTTGTCGCAATATAAATTATAGAATTGTGACAACAAAATGATAGTCAAAAAACTTAATGTTATTCGTAAACAACATTGAAAGGCCCTTTATTTAATAAGTCCGACATTGAATGAAACAATGCATAATTATTAGGGTTGAATAAATTATTTTTGGTTGTCACGTAAAATATTGTCCACCCCGTTACCGCTCATAAATCCTTGTGCAACTTCTTAATAAAATCACCTATAGGCACTCTTTTGAACAGTAAAGCCATTTAATAATGTCTCTGTTTATGTATGCACTATATTTTTTATATTGTATGATGACTTTTCGAAGTCAAACCGCAATAATTTGTTTTGGAAGGTGTTACCTGCGAATGATAGCCCATATAGGCTATATATATATATATATATATATATATATGTATACGTTTATTTGGTGTCTATATACTCAGTTATCAAGAATTTGTCTAGATTATAAAGATGCTCATGCATGCAACAATTATCATGCCCTTGATTTAAAAAGTCTGACCATGAATCACTCTAATATTCCTAAGCCATAACGATGTATACGCTTTAACACTAGACTGAAGTATCAAAAGACCAGTTGAATATCGTAGAAAAGAAGGAACGAATCTGTAACAGACGAATGTTAATTCGTTGAATTCGACGTATTTTATATGTCCTTCTGCCGTGATTTTATAAGGTTGGGAGCCAAAAGTTTTACTGACCAGGGCCCGACACATGTGTTAATCCGGCCCTGAATCGAAGGGTGTCGTCAATGTCTGGGCTCAGTGGCCGAACGGTCGTTTCCCTGCCCCTTCCAGAATCCTGAATTCCCCCACTCAAAGCAGAGCGGACTACACTAAACACTGACTGACATGCTTCTAAAATCATATGGCCGAAATGGTATTAAATTTTTCCGTTCTATGTGTAATTAATTAATCAATGGCTATAGATCTTTGGATTGTCAGACGAGAGGTTGTCGGCTCAAAACCTTACCAGGGCAGAGAACTTGGCTCAAGATTTCTGCTCCCTAGCATCCCTATAACCAGCCCACATCAAGCCCATGGCCTCCGCAGTCAAGGATGGCTTAATGGACTGCTCTTAATTGTTCTTGCTCCTCTTCCATTTCCTCTTCCTCTTACACATTTCACTTTCTTTATCCACTTCCTCTTCCTTTTCCTCTTCCTTCCTCATCTTCCTCTTCCTCCTCTAGTCCTCTTCTTCTTTCATCTTTTCCTCCTCCTCCTTCGTCTGCATATTTATCTTCTTCTTCCTCTTCTTCCTCTCCTTCACTTCTTCATTTTTCTCTTCTTCAATCCCCCCACTTCCTCTTCTTCCTCTTCGTCCTTCTCTTCCTCCTCCTCTTCCTTCTATTCTCTTAAGTGTAATCAGCATACACATGGCACCGAAAGCCCACTTACCAAGAAACTCTGGTGCTTGGAGCATGTTGGGAAGTCTGAAGCACACCGAAGATAAAATAGTACTTACTTGTCTGACGGTATGGACCTCTGCGCGTCTGATGAAGCCATAAACTGTCTGGGCACTATCTCCCACGAAGACTATTTAATCTCGAATGACTTTGCTTCTGATTGGTCTGCATAAATTATGCAAATTCAAGCACTTATTTTGCATTCAAGGCTCCATTTGCTCAAGTGGCAGGGATCATCTGTTGTAAACATCACCAAAGAAGTGCATGCGCGCGTTTGAATTATCAGTTTGTAAAAGTTTGAAGAGACATTATGTGGCCCTCACGTGAGCTACATGTGGGATGTGGGTTCACTATACTGGAATAAGGGCTCCAAGTGAAATTGCAAAATAGACCTACACAATACACAATACGTGTATAAGAAGCAAGGGCGGATACAGAACTTTTCGAGGGGGAGTCAAGATTTTCGGTCTTGTTAGTGGAACAGGGGAAAAATTTCGTCTTCTTCGTCGCCGAAAAAACTGATGACCTTTTTTTAGTCATTCGTCCGATTTTCAGGAAAAAGATACCATTTACGCCGCCAAAATAGTTGATGACCTTTTTTAGTCGTCAGTCATCGTGGTTTCGGGAATGGTTGGTAAATCGAATGGGGGGCCACGACCCACGCCGATTTTTTTTACGGGGGGGCCTGTTATCCGATTTTTCTCTCCCACTGCATCTATTTAATGGCTTGTTGAAACCAAAAGGGGGGCCACGTCCCATGTAATTTTTAAATGGGGGCCATGGCCGGATTGGCCCCCCTGAATCCGCCCTTGATAAGAAGGCTTTCTTTTCATGTGCAGTAATGTTGCGTGAAATCATGTCGTATAGGCCTACTTAAATGATACCGAAGTAGGTTAAATCTAATCTACACTAATGACTTTTGTGAAGGCACCAATGGACGAGCTAATAGTTTAAAGTTAAATCGGAATAAACTTAAGTCCAGTGGCGTAGCCAGAAATTTTTGATGGAGGGTTGGTTTCTTTGGCCTGGCCGGATACCCTTTCTGAAACCAACCCAACAGTATCACAGTAAATAAAAAGACAATGAAGTAACAAAGAAAATAAAGTAAGAAAAATAATTGTTAGCCTATACTACAAGCAATTGTTTTTTTCTTATTTAAGTGCATGGATAAATAACCTTTAAAAAAACTTTTTCCTAGGCCAATGGGGGAGTTTTCACCCCCGAAATCCCCCCTTGTCTACGCCACTGCTTAAGGGCCATTCCACGGTATTCAAAATGTCACGGACTCTACATTTCGGAGACTTTGAGCCCTTCATACAGAGAAGTGATTTTCGTTTAAAGTATTTAAGTATTTTTCCCAGATGCCGCTTCAATCATAGATTAGTTTGACATTAGTTAGACTTTGCTGGCTTTTATGTATCATTTCTGGTGAATTAATAAGTATGCGTCACGGACTCTACAGAAAAGTTCCATCAAATTTTTTATTCACTAAACTATCTTGATTTTCTGTGAAATTACTACACACACAATCTTTTGAAACATAATCTTAGAATTGCCAGCCATTGCTGTTGATACAGTCATAATTGGATTTCTTTATCATGATAAGTACTGATGTCAAGCATTCACTTTTAAATGTAGACACTATGCGTCACGGACTCTACGGTTATGGATCGTAACAGAAACTGATTAATATTCATGAAAGCAGTTAATTTATATCAATTACTTTCATCACTTCAATGCTTGCAAGGTGTTGCAGGACGTTTCAGAGCTAAAATTGAAAAATTTGGTGAACTTTTATTGTCACAAACATTTAATAGAACGTCTGCAACACCTAATCAGCAAGGTTGAGGCGCTCAATGCTTAATAAGTCGCTGCGCTATAAGATCACTCTGTTACATTAGCTACAGGGTCGGTGAACTTTAAAAGTCCTCGTCCATGCTTTCCTGGTGCAGGTAGCTTTTCTATAATATGATCAACGGTAATCCATGACTGGTCAGTTTTGTATGGAAAGCCAAACAGATTGCCTGATTTGTCCTTCTTCCTCGTGAATAGCGTGCAGTATTCAGTTTCACCTTTAGTGGTCGTATCGTATCGTAATCTGACCATTTGTAAAGCGCTTCTTGCAGCAAGAGCCTTTCAGAAGCGCTCCCAGTGCGTGCAACTCCGAGAGAAAAGGCAGGCCTTTAGACAAGAGAAAGATGACGAATGACTGCCAGAGAGGATGGCAGAGCGAACGGATGGGAGAAGACCATTCCATAGGGAGGGACCTATGCAGGCAAATGATCTGGATTGAGCCATGGCGGTCCTGACGCGAGGAACAAAGAGGTCGAGCCGATCTGAGGACCTAAGAGGACGCAGCGAAGTGGCCGAAATGGGGCGAAGTATGAGATCACAAAGATACGTCGGAGCAAGGCCTCGTTGAGACTTGAGAACTAAACTTAGAACTTTGAATTGTATGCGAGCTGAGAGTGGAAGCCAGTGAAGTTGTTCAGCCATGAATGTAGATATGTGTGAGAATCGAGGAAGACGGGCAATGAGCCTCGCAGCAGCATTGAGTACAGACTGTAGGGGAGCTAGCCGAACCTTAGGGAGGCCAGCAAGGACAGAATTACAATAGTCAATCCGAGAACAGACGAAGGCGTGGACAATGGAGGTAAAGATCGAAGATGAAACAGATTTGCGAATAGCCCTCAGCAGTCTTGCTTCAGTCACCTGCTCAACCAGAAGAAATTTTGTACACCGTGATTCAAAAAAAAGTAAGCCAAATTATTTTTCGTATATCTCCAATGCCTGATAACATATCACGCTAAAATTTTCAAAATATTTAGAGAATTGGACCAAGAATGTGATTCCAAAATTTCATGAGATAATGTTGAACGGATAAAAAGATATGTATCTTTCAACTTCATATGCCGAAATTTCAGTTTACAAGCAATTTTCTGTTAGATTCAATAAAATGTGAGTCAAACTTTTTCAGTGTAACCATGGCCTGATAATTAATCATGCTAAAATTTTCCCAATATTTAGAGAATTGAATCAAGAATGGGATTCCAAAATATCAAGTCATAAATTTGAACGGATAGAAAGATATGAATATTTCAACTTTATCTCCCGAAACTTCAGTTTTCAGCAAGTCTGTTATGGTGTTCTTGCGGTTTCGACGCTTGATAGTTCCCAATTTTGGTCTTCAGTGACCCTGGAGTAAAAATTAATGGATCCTATTATCGCGGCGTTTTGCTGTCACAACATCCTGTATCTGTAATCAGAAATTTAGCCCCCAGAAGGCTGGTTTTTTCAACAGAACAGTGCCCCAGCCCACAGAGCCAAGGAAACCATTGAAATGCTGACGAGAGAGATGCCAGACTTCATTTCTCCCACATTATGGCCTCCGAACAGCCCAGATTTGAATCCTGTCGACCATAAAGTGTCGAGCTTGATGCAAGACGGAGTAGTTAACAATCCATGGTATAAGCGATCTGAAGTAGCGCTTGATGGAAGTGCGAGATGACCTGGACCAGCGGATAATCGACGATCCTGTTGCCCAATGGCGCCAGCGCCTCCAGGCTTGCGTGCAAGCAGGAGGAGGACATTTTGAGCATCTTATTTAATTAAATAATCAAATCAAACTGTGGGAATCATGTTGTTATTCAATTCTCTACATATCTGGAAAATTTTAGCATGATTAGTCATCAGGCATTAGAGATATAAGAAAAAGAGTTTGACTTACATTTTATTGAATCTAACAGAAAATTGCTTGTAAACTGAAATTTCGGCATATGAAGTTGAAAGATACATATCTTTTTATCCGTTCAACATTATCTCATGAAATTTTGGAATCATATTCTTGGTCCAATTCTCTAAATATTTAGAAATTTTTAGCATGATATGTCATCAGGCATTGGAGATATTTGAAAAACATTTTGGCTTACTTTTTTTTGAATCACGGTGTATATGACAATAACTATAGTATACATTAATATGCAATTTCTATAATTGTTAAAAGACCATAAAAAATTTAAAAAATAGAAATAATAACAAATTTAAAAAAAATTAAATAAAATAAAAAATAAAAAATAAATAAATAAAATAAAATAGAATCATTGTTACAAGATACAAGCGTGATGTTTACATTTCATGCATAATTGCAGGGATATTTGTAACAATACCAATCAGTTCAGTCAACTGAATTTTTCTAGTAGAGTCCGTGACACTTTTGTAGAGTCCGTGACAATATTAAACTTCACATAATTTTTTTTAAGGCAATGGTAGGAAAAGTGGTGACCGGACAAAATGGTAGCGGACAAAATGGTACGGACAAAATGGTATGGACAAAATGGTATTGGGACAAAATGGTATTGGACAAAATGGTACGGACAAAATGGCACGGACAAAATGGTATGGACAAAATGGTAGGGGACAAAATGGTATTAGGACAAAATGGTACGGACAAAATGGTACGGACAAAATGGTATGGACAAAATGGTAGGGGACAAAATGGTATTAGGACAAAATGATACGGACAAAATGGCACGGACAAAATGGTATGGACAAAATGCTACGAACAAAATGGCGCGGACAAAATGGTATGGACAAAATGGTACTTGGAGAAAATGGTATCAGACACAATGTACGGATAAAGTTTGTATGTGGACTTGTTATACGCCCCTTCAAGTTATCTACTGAAAACCGGGACGTTTGGTCACCCATAGCTAGTCTAGTATGGCTAGAGCAGAACCGCCTATTGCTAGAATAATGTTCTAATGGTGCACTTCATATCATTGTGAGTTTATATTCTGTATGCAGTACCATATAGTAACACGCAAAATATATTAGGCTATACGTAAATTCTACATGATACTATCATTATTATACAGTATTAGGCCCACATGCTGTGATGGTAGTTTCTCGTGCGTGATATATTTTCATGTTGCGGCCCGCGATTCTTGTAAATTGTCATGTGCAGATTTGTTTTTTCCTGTGGTAGAAATGTGTAGAATATCGGAATAACAACTTCGTTGAACAATGTAAGGTCTACTTCTCATTGACGGTCGCTAACTGCATCTCTATAGCCTAATTATCTGCCATAGCAGATTCAATGTCCACAGTAAAAGAGGTATAAAACAAGTTGAAGTTGAACCTTGGTTCACATCACAAAAAGAATTGCAGAGTCGGTTTTTCAGGCTTTCTACATTACAAAAATAAAATACCAAATGGCCGTCGTGGGCCGCATTAATCGGGTCCAAGGGCCGCATATTTGAGACCCCTGGTCTAAATCATCATCATCAATATCATTGGGCTCAATGCCCGTAAGAGTCCGACGCCGCTCTCTGTCTGAGTCTGTCTCGCGTCATGCTGCCCAGCTTCAACAGGTCCGGTCAGCATGTCTGCTCCATACCATTAGCATCTTGGAGCAGCTAGACCACCTTGTCTGATTGAAGAGAATATTGAGAGAGAGGCATGAAGGACAACCTGGGTGACTGGGTCAATGCCCGTATGTGTCCCACGCTCTCCCCCTACTCTCTCCACCGGTCTGTCCTGACAGGCCTGTGCATGTCTGCTCCACATCATGACACCTTGAAGCATCTGGGTCGCTCTGTCACTTGTGTCGTGGTTTTTGCGGATTTCAATCGTCTTGGTCTTCTACTGCCAGCGGTCTAAATGGTCTAAATGGTGCATATAAAAGGGCATATATATATAAATATAATACTTTTGAAGACGCATAGATCTTTTCCGTTCTCTTGATAGTGAAGTGTAGTCCAAACGGTCATCGACTTCAAATAACCTTAGTTTATTCATTGTTCCAAACCAATTCCAGTGGAAATTTAATTACAAGACGAAAATAAAATATAACACTTGTCACCAAAAAAAATTAATATAGTTACAGTCGTAGTACAAATGGACCTTTTCGTGGAACTCAAATGTTTGTTTGGGCAATGTGGGCCATCTAGTCCACCTTTGAAAATGCTTGACACCCAGAGATACAGATATCTCGTGCTAGCACGCAGAGAGAGAGAGAGAGAGAGAGAGAGAGAGAGAGAGAGAGAGAGAGAGAGAGAGAGAATAGTAAATGAGTTGGTTTTTTGAATGGGGGCAACACAGATTTTTTTAATGTATGAAATTAAATGGATTAAGTCTAAGAGTCTTTATCCTCACCATTTTCTCCAAGTACCATTTTGTCCATACCATTTTGTCTGCGCCATTTTGTCCGTACCATTTTGTCCATACCATTTTGTCCGCACCATTTTGTCCATACCATTTTGTCCTAATACCATTTTATCCGCTACCATTTTGTCCATACCATTTTGTCCGAACCATTTTGTCCGTACCATTTTGTCCTAATACCATTTTGTCTCCTACCATTTTGTCCATACCATTTTGTCCGTGCCATTTTGTCCGTACCATTTTGTCCAATACCATTTTGTCCCAATACCATTTTGTCCATACCATTTTGTCCGTACCATTTTGTCCGCTACCATTTTGTCCTAGAACCAGGAAAAGTAATTTAAGTTAATTGAGTAGCCTGCAATGGGGAATTAGAGCAATGGAAATAACAAGTTTGCTGTTCAATTTGAAATGCCTGAGAAATAAATTAGAAGCCCTAAAATGTCACGGACTCTACAAGTCGTGTTTTGCTCGAGCAAACCCAGACTCAGGATGTGGTGCATTTGTGATCACATAGTATTTATCACATACCCTCACCATGGTCATGATGTCCAGCTGAAAATATTTAACATTGGATTTGCGTTAAAAATTTACCCCTTGGAAATTGCATGTAGAGTCCGTGACGCAAAAATATCAAAATTGCCACTTTGAAGCAAGGCCGACACAAAATCCTAAGCACAAATTGAAAACCCTTTTGGAATCTTATACTAGAACCATAATTTATAGCTATCACAGAAATTATTATCAACTTGAACTTCTGATATTTTTTATTGACCTCTCGAGGACTGCAATACCGTGGAATGGCCCTTAAGTCAGATTGGAGGTTTGAATCACGTTGAACTTAACGATAGCTATATGGCGCAAAAAAATGTTGAAGAAGTTGGTCGACATCTCATTGGTGAGAAATTCGAATTCAGGTCATTCAGCGAAACATTGAGGTGTCTCTTTACTTAGGCTATGTATAGCTAATAATTTATATACTAGAAGGGCAGGTATACTGATTTGAACAAATAGATTTCTCCAGAATATGGTTTCAATTAATCGATTAAATAACCTGCTTAATTTAGTACCTATTATAACGTAAAGCCTGAACAACTGCAAGAAAGGCAATAGTCTAGCATGCATGAGTCAGTTGCTCGTTTCTTTCTACAAAAACCTTCGAACATTTGACTTGCTGAAGATGATATATATAGGCAATGACTGCAGTGATTGTTTCAACCACGCACGGGAGCAGAAGTGGAGGCCTATTGCAATGAAGACAGTTGATTTTGCCTGCCGCCATCTTTATTTCCACGCAGGCTGACAAGCATTCATACCATATATGCAAAATTAATAGCTTAATTCTCTCCCTTCGAACGTTCAACGTGCACTGTTCGCTTCATTGTTTCCTCTGCAAATGGGCCGCCTGACATCATGAAACGAGTAAACAATTAATCGAACGTGCTGCAATTAATCGATAATTTTTCAACGATTAATGGATTAACGAATAAGTCCGCAACCTTTGCAGCAGTTGCCGTATATAGTGGCCATAGACTATACTGCCTTAACAGCCAATTTCGTGTTTTTCATAACTATTAATAAGTTAATTACGAGTTTGTTATTGTTAATTAATCAACAATTAGACTACTTCAAAAGTCAACCGGAAGTTACGTCATCAGGTCTAAGCAATTATTCAAGGTCCTGGGTCCTGGATCCTTGGCCCACCGGAAGCACCCCGACAGGAAGCAGCCGGTCGGAAGTATCCGACCGATAAGTTAACACGCTGTACATACATAATAGTCAATGACCACAGTCGTGACATATAATTAGAACTAGACATGATTTTTGTATTGTATATTCGAAAGATATCCAACGATAGCGCTCACCGGATATATGCGTGGGAAAGATCAAAGGGGAGACAAAAGAAAAAATGAATCGACGCGGTAAGAGATGACTGCGAAGCAATGGGAATGACGATACAGGAGGCGACGCATGTGGCGCAGGATAGACAAAAGTGGAGAGGTATACCGTTGGAAAGCGGCTGACGCGTGCTGAAGGCATCGCCGGACGGCCATAAGTCACATTCGTTTAACCCTCAGGCTACCATGTTTTTTTTGTAACACTGACTACCAAGGGGGGGGTGGTTACCACTCCTCTTGGGTTTTGGGTTTCGTTTGCGATATCATAACTTGTAATACACCATTGGATTCAGCATTCATTTCTGCACAAAATGGTATATTTAGGTTTAGAAAATATGAATGCACCTCGAAATTATGAATTTTTTACCATGGGTAGGGCCTACCCGTCGATTCCACAATACGTATACTTACGCATAGAGAATATATTAAATTCTGCGTGTTTTAAACATGATTTATATATAAAAAATAGTTTACATATAATAAAGTCCAATGTTCAACTATAAAAACTAGTAATAAGTCAGTTTTATGTTCAATCAAAACAAAAAAACATGTTGTAACCCCTGAAAAACGTTTACGCAAACATTATCGGCTTGCGTTGTAAAAAACCCAACATTTTCACACATTTTAATTTATTTTGAGCACTTCCGGTCATCAAAAGACAAATTATTTAGTATTATAAAATAGTCCTAAATGCCCTCTATAGAATGGCATAATTTATTTCTATTAAAAAATAAATTATGGATAAGTTATAATAGAAAAAACTTCAACATTTTATGAAAATAAAACACCTTTATATATATTTTAATTTATTTTGAGCACTTCCGGTTGTCATAAGACAACTCAATGAGCATGGAAATGTATCCCCACATTCCCTCTATAGAATGGTATAATTTGTGTCTCTTCATATTAACGGACGCAAAAGTTATAGTCGATAATCTAGGGGGTGGTATCCACCCCTCTGGTACCTTGGGTATATCGGGTATAACTTTTGAACGGTAAGGGGCATCATCAAAAATTTTAGCTCAAAATGTGTGCCAATGAAACCTCTACAGCTACCAATTTTTCCAAAATTTTATTCCAAACGGAACAAGTTTGATTTGGAAAAAACCTAAGGGGGTGGCAACCACCCCCCTTGGTAGCCCGAGGGTTAATTTCCAAGACAATCAGGGTGACAAACCGCGCCAAATTACAGATCAGAGATAAAAAATTATACACAGAGGTAATAATAAAGCTTAGTAATAACAAGTAAGCAAGTACATTCTTTAATGTACCAGCTGCAAAACGCACTCTGTTTTACAAGCATAATAAAATAAAATAAAACATGACACATAAAAAACAAATACAAGACAAATCTGGCAGCAATCAACGGCGCCAATCATATAGCTCAAGCCAATTGATGGTATACGTCACGACAGAGTCATCCTTAGGCAAAACGCCGCTCGAGAATCACAAGTCACCGCAGTCGAACTCATCATACGCATTGGCTATACACGAAGAGTCCAGCCGACAGTTTCTAGTATACCGATTCACGATGATGAACTTTCACACCCCAAGTTTGAAGGAGATTAATGAAATCCACTAAAAAAATATTAATAGTTTAGCCTTAATTCAACTCCTAAGAACAAAACAATACTAATTTATAGACGATAATAAAATAATACAATAACAATTCATTTGATTTGACATTATAGGGCCTATTAACGTATGGCCAAAGATATTTGGTATGGCTTTTCGGTGAATAATTACTAAACAAAATATCTTATACATGGATAATAATTAAACAGGGGTTCACTAGGCTACTTGAAAAGTACTCCACATAGTTTTCAGTCGCTAGGTGTCGACATCAACGTCAAAATACAGCAATTTAATTATAAGATGGCATCCTCAATCTCATTCTGCTTAATCCTTTCGTTATAGCTGCATGCATGGCCAGTTGTGACGTGATGTCTTGCTTTCAATGCAATTCGTTGGAAAGATTTACTATATATTTCGTTAATAATATAGCACACGTAAACTATTAATGCGCAACAGTTAAAAGGTCAAATTCGTTGTCTAAAACCGAAAAAGTCCCTAGAACCCAGGACCCATGCAAAAGAAGTGGTCAGAACCCATGACTTTGACCTAGTTAGCTTTACCCAAACAAGTCACTTGCGGTTGACCTTTTGACCCATAAACAGATTATTAACTAAGTAATAATAACTTACCAATTTCTAATTTTTTGGGCCCTGAGGTATTTAGGATCCCTCAGGGACTTTATTACTAACTAGGCTACTTGTTTAAAAACCAGTCCGGAATGGCCCTAATCATCGATTTCTTGGCTGACGAAAGTACCCCTAAACGCTACTGCGTTAAACCGTTGTATTGTAAGCGATAGACGTTGGAATAAAAAGGTTGTTTCCCGGGGGTCCCCCGTAACGGTGCAAAGCTTTTGACCCTGATCGGACAGGAATGCCAGGCCTTCGTTGTTTCTAATAAGTTATTAGCATGGTCGGATTAAGGCATTTTGAACATGTTCGGCCGAACAGGAATCCCACACTTTATGGGCCCACTTGCAATAAAATTATTTTTCACCATTGTTAATAACAATAGCAAAAATAAGAAAACATCTATGAACAAACTGTCAAAATATTTGAAAACTACTGATTTTAACATATTGACCTTTTGATCATTGGTGGGTCTTTATTGGGGTTTCTATTTTTCAGGTTTTTTATTTTTATTTTGTGACATATCTTTTTTTCTAAAAACACTTTTTACGTCACTAATGTTATTGCACATGATGCTGCATTATTAATAAGTTGTTCTGTAGAATTCGCATTGGGACTGCTTGTCCCTGTTTTGCAAATTTGCAAATTTTTGTGTCACTGACTTCACTGCTGCTATATGATAATGGCTGTGTATTATTATGACGACATATTCTTGATCTATTGTCAGCACTTTTGCTGTAGCCTTGTATACGTCTTTAGCTACGGAGGCCTATGTAACGTTGAATAATTGCAAATACCCCCAACATCTATCTATAGGCCTATATATATGACGTCCTCTGTTTGTTCTATAGTCTATACCAACACTTTCGTTATGTCATTATAGCTATGTATATATATAGTTACGTTGTTATACTAAAGGCAAACTCCGCTACTGGTTGCACTCTGCCATGTTGCATGTGGTTTATGCCTGTATATATACACGAATGCATGTGTGCAATTGTGCATGTACCAATTTTTCACGTTTATAATTATAATGTTTATATTGTGTGCATGCATACGTGTCGGCATATATTATCAAGTAATTCAGTTTTGCGTCCTTACAATAAACGAAAATTGCATTAAATTTGATTTACATACTTTAAAGTCGTATGTTTAATGTTTATTTACACCTATAAATGCGTGGGCTACATTCATCGATGAATGGATGGATTCATGCGGGTAAGCTTATAATAATATTATACCTGCATGACTGTATAATATTATTATACTTACAAAAGCGTGTTGTGTATGCATATATATTATACCTGCATGACTGTATGATATTATTAGGCCTATACTTACCAATACGTGGGTTCTAGGGCAATTACCCCCTGGACAATTACCCCCCGGACAATTACCCCCGACAATTACCCCCCGGACAACTACCCCCCGTGCCAATTACCCCCCGGACAACTACCCCCTGTGCCAATTACCCCCCGGACAACTACCCCCTGTGCCAATTACCCCCCGGACAATTACCCCCCGTACCAATTACCCCCCCGGACAACTACCCCCGTGGCACAGTGTGAGCTTGTTCAGTTGTTCGCATACGCGTTAGGAAACGGACGTTCTCATGGTCATGGTCTTCGTATTTGTCAGATCTTCAGCGCTGCCAAAGCCTATCCTAAAGTAACTTTGCTGTGTTAGACATCTTTAGTCATTATCTCACACTACAATACTTATTGTACATACTTATACACACTCCTTCCTATACTACCATTATTTCTCAGCGATCTGCGTACATAGCCTACCTTCTTCTAGCACTCCATTCCTCTTCTGTTCCTCTCGCTGCCTTTCTCTATTTATCTCCGTGTATCTGTTTCTCTCGCTCTCATGCATACGTTACCTGCACGCTCTTGCATAATAATATACTAGCTGGGGTACTTAATTTATCCTGACCTTACTACCATTATTTCTCAGCTATCTGCGTACATACCTCCTTCTAGCACTCAGAGAGGGAAAGATAAACATTTAAAGATTTTATTAGGCAGGCGTTACAACTACATGTAGCTTAGAGCCGTTTTTAGATTGGATTTTATTTAATATTTTTCTTGAATGCTTAACACTAACTTGCATCTAACATGACACGGGGGGTAATTGTCCGGGGGGTAATTGGTACAGGGGGTAATTGTCCGGGGGGTAATTGGCACGGGGGATAGTTGTCCGGGGGGTAATTGGCATGGGGGTAGTTGTCCGGGGGGTAATTGTCCTGGGGGGTAATTGTCCAGGGGGTAATTGTCCAGGGGGTAATTGTCGGGGGGTAATTGTCCGGGGGGTAATTGTCCAGGGGGTAATTGTCCTGTCACCCAATACGTGTTGTGTATGCATAAATTATACATTATTACATTATGCATGTTATTAATACGCATTCATGTATGTATGCATGCTTTTATGTTGTATGATAGGTCGACAGTGTGGTTTATGGGTACGCATATGCGTGAAAGTCTGCATCTGTTTGCATGTGTATTCTGCATGCATGTATGTATCCATAATTATGCATGTGTACATTGTAGGCATCATTTATTTGTATATTCTTGACTGTCTTGTCTTTAGCCGTCCTTTTTATGTGAAACTATTTTGTTTTTGTTTATACATTTTGTTTTTGTTTGAATGCATGTGCATGTTGCATGCTTGCTACAATGTATTTCATGCATATGCATTGTGTGTGGATCCATTTGTGCATACAGATCAATAACTAATAATTATATTTACAATGTATTGTTTTTTTATCTCACAAATGACATGATTGTATAATTCTTTGATTAAGCGCAATGACAATTAACCGCTGACTGATGTGCCCCAGATTATCTCTGAATTTAAACGATGTCGTCTTTATCCTGATTTTATCAAATACATGGTTAACTCAATTTCAATATTAAATCAAAGTATTTATAGCCTATATATAATAATTATTATGCATAATCCATGGACAATAACTAATAATTGAGAAGATTTCTAGCTGGCTATTTAGCAAGGAAACAAATGATTCATACATTTCGCGAAAGGTCAAGCGCACCCTTTTGGGCATGCACGTATAAAAAAATTATATCCATGTAAGCCTACGTATATGCGAGTGCGCATAGATTATGTGCATGCATGCACAACTCTTAAGGGACGGATAAAAAGTGGCTCTTCTAGCTCAATTTCATTGGGTTGAATATTCATCTGCCTTTATCTTTGCTGCTGATTGATTCAGGATTGACGGTGAAGCTACATAGAAAACACATCAAAAAAACAAATAAATAAATTAGTTACTAACAAGTAAAGGCATAATGGTTAAGGAAAAAGCAGTAGACCTACAAAATAAAACTTGAAAAGGTAGCCTATAAGCGTAGGCCCTATACAAAAGATTGCTATGGCAGAAATTTTTCATGTTAAGCAATCAGTAAAATTTAATATTCGCATACAATTCCAAAATATTGCACTATATATTTGACTGAACTGCATTGGTACAGCAATTTCAGAGAGTATACGCATTAAAAATTGTGAACCATGAATGTTTCCATTTGTGTAAATGGGCGCCCTATAATAAATATATAATATCATATGTAATTACATGCATGTATCCATTTACGAATTGTTTACAATTTTACGAATACTTTTTTTACAAGAGACGTTTCTGTATTTATTCTGATTAAAGCCTAATGAACACGAGCGGCAGTGTTTAATACATAAGTCTCATAGGAGTGGGGGAAAATGTTCCCCCCAGGAATGAATTTTCCCTCCCAGAAAAAATCACGAACTGATGTATAAGACTTACATGTAAATGCATATACGTGCACCATTATCCCCCTCCCGGCTTTCTATAGTGCCGAAAATGTTATATTTTACTCAGATTTTTGATCGAAATGCTAAGAAAGTCGTCAGAAAAAATGGGCGATCACTGTAGCGGTTTAATGTTTCTTAAACAAACGAACCTATTAAACAATGCACTGTTTAATGACTAATATTAAGTAGGAGTCAAGCTAGACAATTCATTGGCGTATTTCATAGGTAATTGATAAATGAATTGTGGCTGAATATAACATTATTAATAACGCGTACGCAAGCGCTACAACAATTGTCCGATATACGACGGAGGCCAGGGAAACAGCGTCAATGTTGTCGAGCAGACCCAGCGAAGCGAACCCATGCAGAAGACAAGTTTGAAGCGTGAGAGGAGAAGAAGAGATTTCCGAGCGATGGTGGCCATAGATGATTCTGGCGTAAATCGTTGGTAATTCGGAAGATCTGACGGTTGGTTTTGGGTGAGGAAGGCGACAACCTGACGGCCTATCCCACCGTAGAACTACAAGACCCTGAGAATTAAGTACCAGGGCAAGTTAATCGAACTTTGCGAAGTTTCGTGTGGCTCTTGATGAGTGAACTGTGAGCGATTTTGCGAATCGTGCGAACTTAAAGTTGCGATTGGGATCGAACTTTGACAACGACGAGAAAGTGGAGAAACTGCGACAAGACGAGGTGGAAGAAAACGTGCAAGCGACCTGGAGACGCCAGTGCTTGCGAAACTACAACGAAGGGGAAGAACACGCGTAAGTTACTGTTTCGAGCTACAGTATACTTACTGAAGACGCAGCTACAGTGAAGAGTCAGGAACGACGGCAAGACAGAAGAAAACGACCTTTCTTCTTCCTTCCTTCAGCCCATTCCCTGTGAGCTGGAAAGAACATCTACATCCATACTGGAGAAAACCAATGTGGACAGCAATAATACTTAATTAAATAATACGCCACAAATAAGTAGATATATGAATTTCTTGAATTGTATTTTATTGATTGATATTGTTATTTTATATTATATATTCAAATGAATCTCAGCGATTTCTTGTTCTAGGTCGTAGCCAACTTTAATGATGAATCACCCAACAGCCTCTGAGCCTAAAGTTAACCCTTATATTCTAGATTAAACAACCCAGGATACACGGGGTATAGTGACATGAGTGGAGGCCCATGCCGGGATTTTAGTCAGTTGAAACTGTCTATCTGAACATTATTAGAGAAAGCTTTGAACAATTATTGCTAGTATAGATTATTGGACTTATAATTGGAACTAGTAGATGTTTGCGTTGAAATCGCAGATTATACATTGAAGAGTCCACAGTAGATTGTGTGAACTATTAGATTGTAGCTTTTGTGGAGCTGAATTTGTCTTTGTAGAGTTGAACAATTTCTGTTTGTCAGAAATTTATATAGTGCAAATTGTTGCCTATATTTTTGACACTTACCAGTTAGTAAGTCAATAAGCATGTCTGTCAGTGATTTTGAAGCCTGGTTAGAGGTTGCTAAACAGATGAACATGGAGGGGGATGAATTGCGAGCCTTTGTCAAGGAAAGACAGGCTGAGTTGAGGCAAGAAAGACTGATTGAGAGAGAGATTGCAAAGGAAACAAAGAGAGCTGAAGCTGAGACAGCAGCCGAAGTGAGAAAAGCTGAAGCAGCAATAGAAATGAAAAGACTTGAGATAGAATCAGAAGCAAAAAGAGCTGAGGCCGAGGCAGCTGCAGAAATTAGAAGAATGGAGGCAGCAATGAAAGCAAAGAAGGCTAAAGTTGAATTGGAAGCAATCAGGAGCGCTGAATTAGAAGCAAGAGAAAATCGCTTGGCAACAGAAGCTAGAGAACAGCGTGAACACCAGTTGGAGCTGAAGCGAATCGAAGCACAGGTGAAGATGCAGGAAATTGAGTCAAGAGGGGAACAAAATCAAGACCGTGAAAACATCTTCACAATGATCGGTGATGATCAATAACAAGGAGATTACCAAGGAAATAATAAGGGAATCAGAAATATCAAATTTCCTATTTTCAACGAATCAAAGGATTGCTTAGATGCATACCTGTTGAGGTTTGAGCGAACCTGTGTAGCGTACGAGATGAAGAAAGAAGTGTGGTCATTAATACTGGCACGACACTTAGAAGGTAGAGCACTTGAGGTATATCAAGGATTATTTGCAGATGAAGCAAAGGATTATGAGTGCTTGAAAACACAGTTGTTGAAAGGATTCCAGTAGGCCTATATACAGCGGCGCCAGACACTTTTTGC
This sequence comes from Lumbricus terrestris, assembly GCA_949752735.1. Taxonomy (NCBI): domain Eukaryota; kingdom Metazoa; phylum Annelida; class Clitellata; order Crassiclitellata; family Lumbricidae; genus Lumbricus; species Lumbricus terrestris. Next base: position 60,689,157 of record OX457036.1, on the reverse strand, counting down.
AGCCAGGGCATAGCCAGGGCAGTCACACAAGTAACCAGGGCAGAGGGTGAGTGGCATGCTCGGTAGTGCGGGCTTACATAGGCCTATAATTTTGTGCTACGGTGCATGCCATAAATCACACACCTAACACTATTAGGGTTGGCTGGTCAGAGGATCAAATGGACGAAGCCATAAAACCGAACACTTTGACATTTGAAAAGCAAATCTTAGAAACCTTGTACAGGGCGGGCCATAAAAAGACCCCCTCCCTAAAGTGTTTTGCCAATATCTTGGCCAGAAGTAAAAAATTATAGAATTTTACAGGCTTAAAGAAAATTCATATTTACGCAGAGTGGCCAGATTTCACCGCAATATTTCAAACAGAACAAGAGTTATATCACTTTTAGTGAGTCAACCGACTTTTGACGAATCAAAAGCATAATGCAGCAGAAAGTAGAAACAAAGCGATTTTTATGTCTCATCCCAAATAACATTAATATTGTTGTTATCAAATTAACGTGATAGTATACATCACATCCTGTGTTCAATGTGTCCACCACCAATGCCTACACTTGTTTTGAGTCTTTTGCACAGTTTTAATGGAGTTGGTGATGTGTTCCAGAGATAAATCTTCCCAATCAACTCCAATGCGACCATCAATTTTCAGTCTCCTATCGGTTCTTGGCTGTGGCTGCAGATTGCGGTATTTCTCGAGCAATAGCTCTCCACAGTTGACAAAATCATCGGTTTCAAATCCGGATATTTGGAACCATTTGTTCTTCTCAATGAAACCAGTACAGTAATATTGACGTTGAACCGATTTCCTTTCATTAACTCTCTTAACTCTCGAATTCAAGTTAGCTCTTCATTTCTCTGCAATCACTGTTTAACAGAACGATAAGCGCCGACTATAGTTTTTTCCCCAACGCCTATAGCTCATGAAGTGTATGAATACAAATTTGCGTGCCATCGACACCTTGGGAATTTTGATCTGATAGAAATTTCGAATTTATAATTTTAAAAGCAATATTACAAATCAGAAATTCTTTATTTATCAACTTAGCAGTCATCTTGCTAAATGATGTCACAGCGACTTGCAGCTATGCTGGTACCTGCTTTTTCTAACTAATTACAACGATTTTCTGTCAGTAACACGTTTATTTGACACAAATTATTTGAGATGTTGCTTAAAAAATTCGTTTTTGGCACTTTTTGCTGCGTCATGTTTTTTAATCGATATACAGGGTGGGCCAAAAAAGTAATCCCCACGGTTTTTTGTCAATATCTTGGCCAAAAATTGGAATTTTTCAGATCCAGTCTTACGGGCTTGAAGGTAATTCATATCTACGTACAATAGTCAAATTTCATCGCCATATGGGAAACAGAACAAAAGTTATATCACTTTTAGTGAGGTCACCCACCGTTTTTTGACGATTCAAAAACGCGACGCAACAAAAAGTAACAAAAAACAATCTAATTATTCTGGCCAATATCTTGGCCGGAAATAAGAATTTCGAAATGAAATTTTACAGGCCTAAAGACAATTCGTGTCTACACATGATGGCCAGATTTCAGCAAAATACTTCAAACAGAATAAAAGTTATGGCACTTTTAAGGAGGCCACCCACCGTTGTTTGACGATTCAAAGACGTAATGCAGCAAAAAGTAGCAAAAACACGATTTTATTAGGTCTCATCTCAAATAATTGTTATCAAATAGGCTTTGATAATGCCAGATGATCATTATTATTACTATTTAAACAAGAAACAGGGTACCAGCGTAGCTGCACGTCACTGAGAAGTCACTTAGCAGGATGACAATCAAATTGGTAAATAGGAAATCTGTCAGATTAATCAACAGGTCCATCAAGAACTTTGCAAAGAGACTCAAAATGTTTGGAACTGGTGGTGGGCACATTGAACACAAGTTGTGAAGCACTACCAAGTTCATTTTATAACAGTTATTTGAGATTAGAATTAATAAAATCGTGTTTTTGTTACTTTTGTCGCGCTTCGTTTTTGAATGGTAAAAAAACGGAGGGTGGCCTCACTAAAAGTGGTATAACATTTGTTCTGTTTGAAATATTTTGATGAAATCTGACCGTCATGTGTAAATATGAATTGGCTTTGAGCCTGCAAAATTTCATTTCGAAATTCTTTCTTCTGGCCATGATATTGGCAAAAAACCTAATTTTTTTGCGTTTCGTTTTTAAATCGTCAAAATTGGGTGGGTGGCCTCACTAAAAGTGGTGTAACTTTTGTTGTGTTTAAAATATTTTATTGAAATCTGGCCACCATGTGTAGATATGAATTGGCTTTGAGCCTGTAAAATTTCATTTCAAAATTCTTACTTCTGGCCAAGATATTGGCAAAACATCGTAAGGGATTACTTTTCTTGGCCCACCCTGTATATAAGAGTGAGTGGTCTCACTAAAAGTGATATAACTTTTGTTCTGTTCGAAATATTTTAATGAAATCTGGCCATCATGTGTAAATATCAATTGTCTTTAAACCTGTAAAATTTCATTTAAAATTACTACCTCTGGCCGAGATCATGGGCAAAAAACTTTGGGGTCATTTTATGGCCCAACCTGTAGACCAATCTCTGTGACTTAGTGAAGCATTGCAAATCCTCTTTCGAATAACATTTCAAAAGCAAAGCGTTCAGCAAATAAAGTAATGGAGTCAGGTATATAATATAGGTCTATTGTCTACGCAAATGCTTACGCTTCATTTGAAAAACAATAAAGCGACAGCTGGGCATAGGCTGTTAGTTGTATACGGCAATGTGGATAAACAGCAACAAACATTTTCCTTGCCAGAACTTTTGCCCCATCAGAATTTTTGCCCTGCCAGAATTTTTCCTTGTCAGAACGTTTGCCCTGCCAAACTTTTACGGTCTTTACCCTGCCAGAATTTTTGCCCTGCCAGAACTTTTGCGGTGCCAGAAAATTGCCCTGCCAGATTTTGTTTTCTTCATAAACTTTTGCCCTGCCAGAATTTTGCCCTGCCAGACCTTTTGCCCTGCCACAGAGCGGACGGACGTGAACAGTAAGAAGCAATATGTCCGAACAAATTCTCCCGGGGTAAAATTTCTGGCAGGGCAATGACCAGGGCAACAGCCAGGGCAAAGGCTTTTTTACCAGGGCATTTGCCCTGCCATGCCCTGGCGTAGCGCCGCCACTGCCTATATAATGTGATTTATTGTATATATACACTGTGCCCCATAAAAAAACACACCAAAAACTTTGTCATGGAACGCATGTAAGTCTAATGTTAAATAAGAAAAAGTAATGTTTCATTTAAGAAGATGTTCGAAGTAATGTCCCTTCGCTTGAACGCAGGTGTCACGAAATAGAGTATCCCCCGTATTAATTGTATCCCCCAAATAAAACAAAGTCGAAAAAGTCACTTCCGCGTGTATTTTTTTGGCAAATTAATTTTCTTCTGCTTTGTTTTGAACAATGACACTAACAGGTATGTTTAATCCTACTGGATAATTTGTTTTGCCCTGTTTTTAGAGCACTTAACACATTTAAAACGCTTAAGACCACTCAGAGTCACTAAATAAATTCGGGTTGCCTTTATCTGAGCATTGCTTAGGAGACTTAAAACAATTAGAGTCACTTTAAATTTTGATTACAGCATAAAAAATTTCTATTATGCGCATTTTTCAAAAAAGGGGATATAATGGTTTATCCCCCCGGATAGTATAGACCGGTTAATTCCATCCGGGGGATAGATTAATTCATCCCCCCGGATAGCTTTCAGGGGGGATACTCCGTTTCGTGTCACCGGCTCTCAGCCTTGGCCGCCACTGTTCAATAGCTTTGTCAATGACACTCTGCTTCAACTGTGCCCACACAACGATGAGGCGCTTCTTCAACTCGTCGATGTCCCGTATTGCTGTCTGGTAGACGCGTTCCTGTATTAGACCCCAAATTCTGTAGTCAACGGGATTGAGGTCTGGTGAGTTTGCTGGCCAGAGTTCCGGTCCAATGAAGCTTGGTGTTTCACGTCGCAGCAACGCAATGGTGTCCTTTGCGCGATGTGCTGGGGCGCTGTCCTGCTGGAGAATGAATAAGTCGCTTGGCATCCTCCTAGTCGCCTAGTCTGCGTCACTGCCTCTAACAGCAACCACTTCTGTGAGTAAGTAAAATGTTAAATATTTTGTGGCAAAATTATTTTAGAAACAACGTACAAACTTTTATTACAATTGGCTTAGTTTTATAGAAGATTTTTGAAAAGTTTGTTGGTGTGTTTTTTTATGGGGCACAGTGTATATATATTTTTATATATCCGATGTATAAAATAAGTATATATATATATTTATATATATATCCGATATATAAAATAATTATAGAAACGCGGCATTGAAGTTGTCATTAAGGATTACTTACTACACCCGTTGCGATTTTATTTTTATATGAAACCCAACTGACATCATAATTCTCAAATATGACGCCGTCACAAAATGACGTATACGTGACATTGTTTTTCGTCAGTTTCGGGATTCATTTCTATCGAAGACGGTGAGGATGCCGAAGAAGACGACGACAAAACGATTAAAACGACAGCAAAATGCGACAAATATGGGGGAAAGAAGAAAACGAAGGACCAGCTCTCCAACTGAGCGGCAATCGATCATCGAAGTGAAAACGAAATTATTCGCAAGGTATATGAGATATTTATTCGCTGTCATTTCAATGATCGATCATAATCGGTCATTAAATAACGAAGTGTGGTTAAACATGAAATATTATTATAAAAAGAAAAAGTAACTTGATGCAAGTTCTAAAAAGCGAATATGAAAGTAAGGTATATATTTACAGAGAGAGAAGCAGGCTTCCTGGCTAGGTGAAAGATTAGAAAATTTTATTTTACGTTGGGCGTTCCTGTTTTTTTTTACTGCATCGACTAATCACGAATTTGACTTGTTAAATATTCATCTAGCATGCATTATGACCGCTTTACATTAAAAGTGTCCAATTTTCCACCTAATAAAAGTTTGGTCTAAAATATTATTCATTGATTTTTGTCTGTCTTTGCCTCTGCATGTCGCAAACAGTGACTATATTATGTATGCCTATAGTCCAGGGGTTCTCAAACTTTATTTTTATTGCACCCACAAGTAAAGAAATCGAATGATGGCGTACCCCAGCAAAGTAAGGTCAGAAACAAAATGCCATTGCGTGGTCCCCTTGCAGTGACAACTAAAAGTCCATTTAATCCATGGTGATATCGTTTATAAGTGTCGTAGGCTATACAGGGAGCAAAATTCAGTTTGAATCGTATACCTTATCAGCAGATTTAAAAGGGAAAATTGACCTATAACTACTGTACGAATGAGTCAAACTATAAAGCTGTGGGCTTGTTTAAACTATATATATAGCACAGATTTAAAATCTTTAATTTAATATTTGTCAATTTCAAACGCAAATTAACCAAAATTAATGTTTGTTTTGATAGAAAGAAAAGTTTAAAAGCCAGCTTCACCCAGACATGTCGTGCTGATAAGAATCACAAAATTTAAAGCTCGATCATTGTTTCAATTGCATAATTAATCCTTAGGCCAATTCAGCTTTCTCCTATTTCGGCTCTAATTTATAGGCTGAGAATTTCTGACTATGATACTTTCAACCATTTAAGCTTATGCATTATTTGTTTCAAAATTATAGTACTTGAACTTAACATAAATATGCTGCATGTACTTCATGATTCCTGTCTCTATCCGGTCTATGCTATACTATTCTCTTATTTATCCTTATTTAACCTACTGTAATTTAATTTGGACGTCTACTTACCAATCTAATTTTATGAGACTAGTCACCCTTCAAAAATATGCAATCCGTTTTATAGCTAATATTCCGAGCCCACACCGCTCTGTATTTCAAGGAATTTGGATTATTAAAGATCGATCAAATTAGGCACTTGCAAATAGGAGAGTTTATGTACCGTTATAACCATGGCCTATTACCACTTGTATTTAATGATTTATTTAACCTTACCTCTGATCGCCACTCTTATTCAACTAGAAAATTAACTGTTTATGACCTTCCCTACGCACATACTAATACTCGTCGATTCTCTATACAATATATATATATACTGGCTCCCAATGTTGTAACTCTCTCCCTACACATCTTCATTCCCTACCTAACACAAGATTATTTAAGCATAAACTTCGCCTTTATCTACTTAAAACACTTCCTGATATGTAATGGTTAAGGTTTCTGCTCAGTGGTTTCGCCAAGCCCTTAGTTAAGTCTTTATAGTTAAGTCATTAGTTAAGAGTTGTTTTTTCTCGTTATATACAGAAATGTCGATTGCTTAACATTATTTTCTCTCTCCCTCGTCATTTTTTTAATTCCTACAATTGAATGTTCTGTCATGTTTTTCTTTTATATTTTACATGAATTATGGGTGGCCCGATTAGCGGGATTTTCCATCCCTTCTGGGTCTCCCCTTCTTCACCAAATTATGTTAATGTATTATTCAATGCCATAATTGTATCATGTTTGTTTGTTGTTTTGGTTGAGGAAAAAAATAAATTGAAAATTTGAAAAGTATGTGAGTCTAATAATTATTATATGTTGTGAAAGAAATAAGTGACGACGCTGTAATATGTTGCAACGTTAAAAATATTGCTAATCAAAAAAGATGGACACAAAGTTCATGAACTGAAAGAAAATTTAAATTTCTGGAATTTTTTCGCGTACCCCTTACCGGCGCCTGGCGTACCCCTAGGGGTACGCGTACCACAGTTTGAGAACCCCTGCTATAGTCATAGCAACAGTGACCGATGGACGAAACACGCGTGTCATGCATCTCTATAGCATTATGACGTAATAATGCAGATTTTTCCAAAGATGTCTAACCTGACGTCATTTACATTTTGGGACCATAGACGTCATTTTTTGTGGACAAGGAATAATGAAACTCATTATGACGTCATGCATGTATATTTTTGACCGCACATAATTTTATCATTATATGATTATTAAATGATTATCGATTCCGCAGATTGCGACCTTACATGTATGTACATGCATGGCGTTGATCTGTCTTATTTCGTTTAGACATAGGAAACCATTGGGGAACAAGATGAAAATTACATGAAGCAACCATGCATGGTCTAGAAGTTGGGTAGAACCTGAATCAGCTGATGGAAATTCCTAGTCGGAAGAAATGCGATCGTCAAACGCACGAAATCACGATTGCTCACAAAGGCAAGAATCGAATTGTTCATTCATTTATCCGTTTATACATCTATTGATCTATTAATAATTCTTCTTCTTCGTGTTCACCCATTCATCAATTCATCCATCCATGCAGCTATCGGTTGGATCAACTAGCCAACAAACGAGGCACACCCATGCTTGGCAAAGCAGGATTTAGTCGTGTAGGCTATATATATATATATATATATATATATATATATATATATATATGCCTACTTTATTTCTTCTAATACAATGATACTACATATTATTTGTCATAGCATATATTCAGTGGGAGATTTTTGGGAAAATAACGGGGGTTGAACTATGATCCACTTGGATTTGCGGTGTGAAAAAAAGACTTTACTATGCATGGGACTCTATAAGAAAGACTAGAGGGAGGGGTTGAAACCTCAACCCCCGGCAATTCTCATTCTGCATATAATTATTATTATCTTCGTGGATTTTCTGTGTTGCTTTATAGGAACCGTTGCTTGACTGTCTGAAAGGATTGACCTGGGAGGATTGGCCTGAGGAGTTGTGATGAGTGACGGTTGTGTGGCTCTGGGTGTTTTTGTTCGTGTTGTGTGTTTGTAGTTTATTTGTATTAGTACCTGCCGGGCCTCTGCAGGGTGTGGCGTAAAACCCCGTAAGCTCCTCGCAAAGGCAGGAGGGCCCTGGCGCGGACGCTATGGCTTACAATCCCGCAAGCCCATTATTATTAATTTTAAATTTATTATTTTATTTATGTGCTGTGCGTTGTTGAACCGTGGGATGAGAAGAGGGATGAATGGCGAAATGATTAGAAGTATGTGGTGGAGGTGGAGACTTGCGAGCGACGCGTTTCCAGATTGCAATGGGACATCGAAGCACGGCATCAAGATGACAAATCAACCTCAATTCAATCGGCAACGAGGCTGACGCCAATTCGACCTGACACAAAAACTCTTCAATGTAAAATTGTGAAATTGAAACAGATTTTGCTAATATAACCGATTAACAGTGTGGGCGGAGGACTTTGTAATAAAGCAACATATATTTATATTTTCAGTGTCGTGTGTTTCTGACTGTTCTCAACTTTGTTTAGGCTTAGGCCTATCGCCTCTGTCATCGTATAAGGTATATAGCGCCTAATTATGTCGACGTAGATGAGCAAGTAAGAAGGTATCAAAGTTCTGATAAGCAGTTTGCCGAATATCTGCTACTAATCCTGACCTTTTTTACTTAATTCCATTTCCATAGGCATAGGCCTACTTCTTGCCATGGGAATATCGATGCGAGCAGTGACTATACAGTGACAGAAACCAAACTGTGAAAGAGCTATAGGCAAGGCCGTAGCCAGGATATAATTTCGGGGGTGTTTCACCAATTAACCTTCCCAAAAAACTGATGACATTTTTTGTCATCCGGCCAAAATCTTCACAAACGTCACTAATTTCCCTTCCTAAAAACTGATGACCTGAATGAATTCGTTTTTTTTCGTTTTCCATGTTGGGGACGGGGGTGTTTTCATAGTTTTATTTCATGGTTTTTACGGTAGCACGACATTTAATCTCGCGACACTTAATACCGCGACAGTTAATACGGGACTAAGTGTCCGGCGACATTTAATCCCGGATCATTTAATCCCGCGACAGTTAATTTCTGCGACATTTAATTTCAGCGACACATGACCACGCGACATAATTATGATACCGCGACACTTAAAACCTATTCGTACGTGAGTACGATTATTTGTACGACTATTGTTGTCCACATAGCCAATTGGGTAGACCTGCTTCTCTGCTCAGCTTTTCTGTTGTACACAGCTGTACATAAAACGATCATTATAAAGAATTTTAAACATGATTTGCGAAGTTCAGTCTACGATGGGGCTATGAATATTGTTTTTAGCGAATTTTACTGGTCTTGTAATAATGGTTGCAAAGGCTGAACTCTTTTTTAAACAAAAAGTGAATATTGCTGTAAATAGGCCTATTGCTTTTATAGAGTTTAACTTTTTTAAATGTTATTTTACTTTCCCAGTATTAGGTGTCGCGGGATTAAATTTCGCCGGGATTAACTGTCGCGGTATTAAGTGTCGCCGGGATTAAATGTCGCCGGGATTAATTGTCGCTGGATTCAATGGTCGCGGGATTAAGTGTTGCGGGATTAAATGTCCGATACTAACTGTCGCGGTATTAAGATTCGCGGGATTAAGTGTCATGGAACCGTTTTTACATCACGTGTTCTTAAATGCATCTTATTTTTCACATTTTCCATTTGGGTGGGGCGGTGTTCAAACACCCAAAACACCCCCTAGCTACGGCTTTGGAGCTAGGCTAAATAGGCCTAATAATGCAATAGAAACCAACAATGTCGATTATGGATAGGCTAATTACGGATAGTCCAGAGTTAGAACTCAGCTTCATTCTTGATTCTGGATAAGTTATAAAAATATAACACCAGATCTAAATAATCTAATGTAATATAACATGAGCATTTTTAAAGTGCTTATCACTGGAAAGCTATTCAGAAACGCACTCAACGTGACAGGCTCATGAAAGAGAAGAAATGTCTTCAAGCAGCGACGAGATGCCGGTGAATTCCCCACCATGCAGCATATGACATAGTTCAGAAGCAATATAAGCCAAGATGCAGAAGATGTTGGCCTACAGACGTTTGAGCATACCAAGGGCGGATGCAGTAATTTTCGAAGCGAGGCCAAAATTGTTGGTCTTGAGGCAAGGACAAAATTTTCGTCTTGGTTGCTGAAAAATCTGATGACCTTTTTTGATTGAATGCTTGTTGAAATCAAATGGGGGCCACGTCCCATGCACTTTTCAAATGGGGCCATGGCCGGATTGTCCCCCCCTGGATCCTCCAGTCGGATTAAACACTAAACGAGATACTGAGCGAACAATAATTTGGATTATAAGTGTGGCGCTCTGCATGTAAACACCGATCGAGGCTACCTGCGTGCGAATTTGTCTTATCTGTTGGGTAGCTACTTTAAGCGCCTTCGTGAGATTCTAGTTAAGGCGCTATATAAATGGTCATGTACTTTTACATACAATAATACATCTCGAACCTGCATGCATAATAATTATAAGCCTATAAGCTGCACATTTTGAATGATGATCGGCGTTTGTAAGCGTGTTCGTCGAACGACTTCCATAAAACTGCAACAGATGAATTATCCGCTGCATGGAATTCTAAACATGCATGATCAGATTTTGCAGCAGTGACTTTCTTTTAGCTGGCTAATGCTTGTAAAGGCAAGCATCAGATGCAGGGCTGTAGCATATAACTGGCAAATATATTGAGGCGAGTACACGCTGCGGCCGAAAAATTGACCTTTCAGACAAATTTTCTGACGACCCATTTTTAGTCGTCAAAATTTTTGACGACCTTTTTTCATCAGATGCTTTTCTGACGTTTTTTCGTTCGGAAATCATTCACCGCCATAGGCGCAACGACGAGCTAAAAGTTGGCGGGCCTAATGGAAATTCTGAGTAGGAATAATAGCGAGCGCGAAACGTTTGAAGCCGCGATTGCCGAATAAGCCCCTAACGAATTGGGAGTATATTATATGGGGAGCGTCGTACGCTTGCGGGGTCTGGAGCGGAGCCCCAGAAACCGACGCAATTTTGAGCATTTGATGCCAAATCGAGTGTATTTTCGATTCTAGTTTACCTGAAATTCTGCAACATACTATCTATTGGCCTATTATAAACACGTAGGCTAGAGAAAAACGATTTGTGTCAAACGATGTTGGTAAGCGATCGCAGGCGAACACACCCAGAAACGTAATTTATGGTCATGTTTTGAGTCTCGTCGTAGACTCGATTCTAATCTATTAGGCTATATCCCTCCTCAGTTCGGCTTTCGAATACGACGCTCTCCGGGCGATCGATTTCGGGAATATTTTAAAATTCGGCGAATCGGACAAGGTTAATGGCTCCATCCAAAATTGAGCGAATTTCATATCCACATTTCTATTTCGGTGCATGATAAACTTACTGTTCTTTACTTCCTTCGGCCAAGTTGAGTGTTAGATCGAACGCATGCAGGGTATATAGACGCCATAAGTCATCTCCGATTTTTTTTTTATTTCCATCGTCATGCATCCATTTTCCAGTGCCCGTAAACAGCGAAGCGTAAATGTTTACGAACCGATGATTGGCGAAATTCGTTTCCAAAAGTTTGATCGTTTGTTGCTGACCTTCCAAGGACACATACAAAGAGAAACATCTGGGCAGATATATAAGCATGCAAACAGATAAGCAAGCAGACAGACAAACAAACAGACGGGCAGAAAGGAAGACAGGCAGACACGCATACAAGCAGACAGGCAAGTATATACTCAGGCAAGCAGACAGACAGAAAGAGGACAAGCAGACACCCATGCAAACAGACACGCAAGCAGACAGTCAGACAAACAGACGGACAGAAAGGAAACCAAGTAGACACGCATGCAAACATGCGGACAGGGGGTTTGACTCACGGGCAATCACACAGACAGATCAGACAAGCATTCAGACAGATACACATAGGCTACAGGAAAGTTGATATGCCGACATTGAGGCCAAAACGCAGACGATGCAAAGACAAACAAACAGGCACGCAGACACACGCAGACCGATAGACAGACAGACGGACAGATAGACCTATAACCCATAGGAAATCAGACAGAGAGATATAAATGGAGGTTGACAGGCAGGCAAACAGACAAACAGGCAGATAAAATAGACAGGCAAACTGACAGACACAGGCAGGAATCACTATAGGAGACAGTCAGGGAACCAGACAGATGGAACTTTTCTGTAACAAGGATTTCACGCAGGGGTCTAGTCATTAAATTCCCTTGCACAGTCCCGTGGCTCATAATGTAGTCTGCTCTCATTGGCATTGGGACAGATCAACAGC